>CP126898.1:52120291-52480291 GCA_030440675.1 Furcifer pardalis | reverse complement strand
AAAGTGGATGGCAGGCAGAAATTCTCCAGGTGCTGCTGCCTCAGCAGGGCATTGTAGCGATGGGCTCTCTAAAGGTGGACCACATTTCTTCTCCTTCCATGGCTAGGCCAGGTGTGAAACTCCCTTCATTCTGCAGCTTCTTTTGCCCAACCTAGTGTGAGAAAGATTAGCCGGCAACACAAGGGTTGCCGTTACCAGGGTCCATCCAATTGTGGTTAAAAAAATACCACAATCTTCGAGAAGCCAGGAAGGAGAAATGACAGCTTTTTTTTTTTGGGGGGGGACCTTTATTTCTCTGCAATGGGAAACTCATAAACCCAGGATACGGTTGGACCGGGCGGAGACACAACAGGTGTGTTTTACCTGCCTCCTCTCAGTCCTATCCCTCATCTCTCCAACCGTGGCTGTCCGTGCCTTCCCTTTTCTGCAGCCTTCCCTAGCGTGCTCCCCTTCTGGTGGGTTGGGTTGCCACATTTAAGGAGTGTGGGAGTTAAAGTTTATCACATATGAAAGATACCATCTGGCAAGAGACTGGCACCGTGCGACAGAGTGTGAAGAGGGTGGTTTCTTGGTGTGCGAAGGAAAGGATGCGTGTGGGAAGCAAAGATATCCCTTTTCCCACTTGCTGTTGGGGGATATCTCCAAGTGTGTAAAGCACACTCTTGGCAGGCTCCTTCACTGTTTACTCCCACTGGGTTTAATGGACCTTATTCCTTAGTAGGCCGCTTGTGGCCTGAGGGATCTTTAGCAGGCTTCCTCCATCTCCATCCAACAAGAGGAGAAGGAGCTTTGGAAGGGATCCATCCACCCAAACCTGGTCGGTCTAAAGCTTTCCCTTGCGTGCCTTCATAGAAACAAACCCCTTTCTCCATTGCATTCTGCTTCTACGGCAGGGATGTCAAACCTTTGAGAGACGGAGTGGCCACACTCAACAGACTGCCACGCCGCAGAGGGGTGGCCGAACTTTGTGCTGGGGGGGAGGGAGGAAGCACTTCCATTGGGCTGCTGGGCAGAGGGGCGGGGTGAACTCTGTGCTGAGGTGATGGCACGCATACCCACAGAGATGGCTCTGAATGGCCCCTCTGACACGCATGCCACCATAGGTTTGCCACCACTGTTCTAGGGTATTCAGCTAATATCAGTCCTGCTACACTCATAATTGCTTTCTTCAACGTTGTATTCTCCCAATATTCTGGACTGCAGTGTCCCTCGGACCCCCCTGGAGACCCTCTTGGTGAGAGGGAAGGGAAAGCAGATCTTAAAGAAATGTCAGTTTTTGCTGAAAGCCTCTAGTTTTTCCAACAAGCCCTCTCTTTCTCAGCTTGATTCTGCTTAAACCATCAGGGATGGTCCATCTTCCCAGCGTAGGGCTTATCTGCATCTGCTGTTTATCTTGAGCTCTGATAGATGTTTTCTCACCTCTTGGGGACAGAGACTTGATTTGTTGTCTTGTTTACCCAGATTCCTGTCTGTACGCCCAAGGCAGGTTTGGTGATTCTGGAATTAATATAATTAGCAGATGCATTGAATTAAACAGGAAGAAGGGAGTGTGGTTGGGGATGGTTGTAAAACAGCCTTCCACACCCATCTCCCACATGATACATTGGACTACACTTCTATACAGTATTTCCCTAGCACATTGCCTGGGAAAGATATGGGTTTTTGTCCAGAAGATGAATTTTTTATTTTTATTATTACAAGTAAAACCTCATATAACACTAAAACCTGGTTCCACAAGTCTTGGTGTTATATGATTTTTAGTGTTATCTGATGCATGTTAAAATCCTATGGGATCCATAGAGATACATTGTAACCACACAGGCTTTAGCGGTTGTTATCTGAAGCATCCCATAGGATCTTAATGTTATCTGATGCAATTCTTCCCCCCAGATTCCTTAATGTTATGCGATTTTAGTGTTATTCGATACTAATGTTATATGAGGTATTACTGTGTTATTATTAGTATTAGTATTAGCATTAGTATTAGTATTATTGGTAATACGTTTGAAAACCTCTGAGAAAGGCAGAAGAGATGTGTGAGAGAAAACTAATAAATACCATTAAATCTCTTCTCAGCCTGTAAAAAGTTATTTTTAAACTGTTGGCTTTTGAATACATCAATTTGGCTCGGCTGGAAAGATTGTTCCTCAATGTCTTCCATTGTGATGCCTCCTTGGGGGGGGGAACCCTTGGGGTTATTGTAGTTTTGTCTTGTCCCCAATAAAGCTAAAAGTGGCTGAAACTCGTGATATCATGTGGTATCGTGTGCTTTTTGGTGTAAAGTGCGTAGACAACTGCCAGAGGAAAAGATTCCCAGCACGATGCAGTGCATTTCAAATTCGTTTACACAAACCAGTGCAAACGTAGCCGGAGTTTTTATACTCGCTGTTACGATTGTTGTTTGAACATGCAAAAGACAGTCAAAGCAAACATTGTAAAAACATTGACTGATGCTGTGTAACAGAGGCAAGTTCTAAACAAAACCCTAAGTATCTGCTAAATAGCATAATATTTATTCTGTTCTCTGCAGTTATAATTATGTTATTTCAAAGAGTTGCAACTTTGTTCTCAGTGCCCTGATGACTGTAGATCAGGGATGGTGAACCTTTTAGACACCGAGTGCCCAAAACTGCAACCCAAAACCCACTTATTTATCGCAAAGTGCCAACGCAACAACAGGGGAGGAAAGAAACGCTCCCATTAGGCTGCTAGGCAGAGGGGCGGGGTGAACTCTGTGCTGGGGAGAGGGAGGAAGTGCTCCCATTGGGCTGCTGGGCAGAGGGGCGGGGTGAACTCTCTGCTGGGGGGAGGGAGGAAGTGCTCCCATTGGGCTGCTGGGCAGAGGGGCAGGGTGAACTCTCTGCTGGGGGGAGGGAGGAAGTGCTCCCATTGGGCTACTGGGCAGAGGGGCAGGGTGAATTCTGTGCTGGGGCGACGGCACACATGCCCAGAGAGAGAGCTCTGAGTGCCCTCTCTGACACGTGTGCCATAGATTCGCCACCACTGCTATAGAGGCAACCACAGTGCATTTCATCCATAATAGACTTGTTTTTATTGCCAGGTCTCTGTATTTTTTTTAATTTTCCCCATTCTTTATCTTCAGCTCTGGCATTGCAATGTCAATTATACAGATTTTTAAAAAATTCTATTACATTATGTCTGGGGTATTACATTCAAGGTGTCTGTCAGTTTGGATCAAAAAAATCCCACCACATCTTGGTCATTTTCTAACACCTTCTGTAATTGATGTTCCCATGAATTCTTGGCTGCTGGCAGATTTTAATTTTTGATGTAGTAACCAGTGTTTTGATTTTGCAACTATATCATGTCTTGCTTTGTAGTACAGTAGGTCTGTATGACATTTGAACATTCACAGATGAGGTCTGACACAGTTTCATAAAGTTGAAATTTGCTGTTTGCAGCAATTCCTGGAATTGCAGCTTTCATAACATTAGTTTGAAGTGCTTGTTCTTGTGCACCAAAAAGAAATCAAACCTTCCCATTTCTTTCTTGATGATTTTCAGTGTTAGCCATGCCCAAGTTAAGTTGTTACTGTGTTTTCCATTAATATCTCTCAGATGTTGTCCATGCAATAGTTCATTTTTTTCCAGGCTGTTCAACTTATCTTCAAATTGTTTTTTCTTTTATTCTGCCTTTGTTTCTGTTGTTTTCAAGACGTTTCCATCCACTTGCTGTATCAGATCAAAATTAGATCATGAGCTAGATTATTGGCCAAGCTCTGTACCGAGAATTTAAATCCAGTGGGTCTCAGCTTTGGGTCCCCAGATGTTCCCAGAGATCTTGGCCAGCACAGCCGATGCTGAAGGCTTCTGGGAGCTGTCGTCTGAGAACATCTAGGCACCCATGGTTGAGAACCACTGACACAGTTCATTCCTGTTAATGGGAATGAGAGAAGTAGAATGGAAGCAGTTGAAATGTTGCTCATTACAAGTAGAAGTTGGCAGTTCCCACATCATAGGAAAAATTCTGGGGTCGGGACCCCCCTGAAAATTAGGAGAAGAGGTGGGACAACCAGCATGAATTGAGGTTTGCAAATCTCTGTGTGGTTTTCCTGGAGGCTAGGGACAGCTTCTGACCTCCGAGGGAGCATCGTTTTCGGATTGTGAGTCTGTGTAATATATCTAGTGCATGCCATGAAGTTGATTCTGAATTATGGAGACGCCTTCCAGGTTTTCCGGGGGTGGATATACAGAATGGGTTGACCAGTCCCTTCTTCTGGGGTGTGTGTGTGTGTGTGTGTGTCCCTGGGACTGTGCAGCTTGATTAAGGCTACAAAGGCTTGTATTAAGCCTTTTGTTGATACAGTTTTAATTAATTAATTTTAATTAATACAAAGGCTTGCCTTAAGCTTTGTATTAAGGCTAGCTTTTCTTCTGGATGCTAACCTTCGGTTCATCAGCCAGATTCCTAAACCATTGAGCTATGCAGCCAGCTTAATGTCTGTCTGCCTGCCTGGCTAGCTAGCTAGCTAGTGAATTAGCTAGTTGCAACAGGTTATATTTGTTCTTAACTTTTACGCTGTAACTTAGGGTATTTTGCCTTTGCCCATCTTGTAGCACTAGAGATGTGGACTGGTATTCACACCCCAGCACTTCAGCACAGCGCATTGATCTTGCGGAGCTGAGCATCTGCACTCGATGCTTTCCTTTGCCCAAATGACAATTCAGTTCCTGCGTTCGGTTGCCAGAAGGCTGCCCCAAGCCAAGGCCCTGAAGCTTGCCTTGAGATCCAGATTGCATTGGGCGACTATTGCGAGGAAAAATGAAATTCCCCCGAGCAGCAAAAAAGCAGATTTCCCCCCACAATAACCCCATTGGCCCTTTTGCTTAAATATTCCACCCGCAACCATGCCGGGGACATCCATCCATCCAACCAGAATTATTTCTATGTTGGTTTCTGTGGCAACCAGCACACCCAGCTGCAGGATTAGATGACAGGAAGAAATAAGACAATGTTTTATAGGATTTACTTTTCTTTTTTTAAAAAAAGTATCAATATTCTTTGTTCTAAATCTCATTGCAAGTCCTTCAGATGTCCAGAAATTTTCAGATTTTGTGTATATTTCCCCCCCCTTTTTTGGGAGGGGGAAAATGCAATGTTTTAAGGAAGACCTTTTTAGGAAAATGGGTTCTAGATCCGTGGTTTCCAATGTGGGCAGTTTGATTTTATTTTATTTTTTTGGGGGGGGAGGGCAATTCAAGAATCTGGGATTGCGGTGACTGACCGGTTAAGACGTGAGCCACTGGTCTAGATTGAATTTTTCTTGCCTTTCGGAGGCTTTGCTGTTCCCCTTGTGAAGCAGAGTCGCGACTGGAAAGAAAAGAGCTTAAATGATAAGGTTTTTCTTCTTGGCCTAGAGGTCAAGCATATAAATGTAACTAACAAACACGATCAGTGAATATGTTAACTGGAGAGATGATTTTGCTGGAAGGTGCTCAGCGTTGTGGAGGAGTAATGTTCGTTTTTGGGGCCAGACCAACTTCCCCATTTGCCTTTTAATTCCTCAGCCTTTCCTGGTGGACGTTTCCCTGCCCCATCTGGCTCTCCAAGGAGAGTTGGCAACCCACAGGTCCTGAACGCTGGCCAGGTCGAAAGAATGGCCAAGTCGGCCAGAGGAGGGCAATAATGAAGAATAGGGTGATTTTGAGCAGGTCGCCAGAGTCTAGGTGCCAGAAAGCTGGATCAGGACTGGGAACACTTAAGGGGGATTTATAGGAGCTAAAAGCAAAAAATGGCAATTGGGTTTGAAATGTTGGGAAAGAGTCTTTGGATGGGTAAGTAAAGGGCAACGCTCTCCGTTTCTTGAAAGCCAGTCATATCCGAGTCTACGGTGCACTGCTCATCTCCATTTACAGCAGGGGTTCCCAACCTAAGGCCCATGGGCCGGATATAGCCCATGGCACCATTTCAAGTGCCCCCCCACCCCTCCAAGGACATTAGAGAAACAAAACAGCCACCCCCATCGTGCAGGCAGGGCAAAAATGGCCGTACAGCCCTCGAAGCTGACTGAGAGAGCGTGATCCGGCCCCCGGCTTGAAAAGGCTAGGAACCCCTGGTTTACAGCCAAAGAGCCAGCGTGTCTGCATCTGTGGATATTTCCATGGCCATATAGCAGGCATGACTAGGTGCCAGAGTGCACGGAACACTGTTACTTTTCCTGCCGAAGCAGTACCTGTTTATCTACCGTTTATACTCGACTTGAATATAAGCCGAGGTACCTAATTTTGACCGGAGAAACCAGGAAAATAGATTGACCCGAATATAACCTGGGTTCTCCGGAGTTTGGGGAAGTATGAAAGAGCAAGTCCCTCCTTGTTGTACTTCTGCATGAGTTCCTGTTCTTGGTGAGATGGCAGAGTTGCAACAGGCTGCGCTTCCCCTGACCACAGGCCACCCGTTGGGCCGCCCTTGCATTGGCAACGTCTGGGACGCTCTCTGGAGAGCTCTATAAATAGAAATAATAATCCCGTCCCCGCCCTTGTTGCCTGATCCTTAAGTAAAGGTTAGCAAGACCTCCTTTGCCAGAACAAAATAACAAAGAGAGAAGTTCCCTTCAAGGACATTTGATTTGTGCGTATGATGCGCATCTGCAGATGTGTGTAAGTTTTGGCCAGCGAAAACCTTCCAGGGGAAAAAACCGCACCAGGGCAATCCTGAAAAGAAAGTGGATTGCAATGGGATTTGAGTCGCAGCTAATTTGGTCCAGGGGAGTCGGCTGCTTCGTCCCCAATTTAAATCTACCGCAGGATAATCTTTACACAGAGGGAGGGAGGGAGACTCGTAAATGCAATTACCAGCCCCTGTCTGCTTCAGCCTTTTCTGCATCTGATCACGATGCCAGGGCTAAATGTTTAATTGAATCATATAGCTCTCCCTCTTTTCTTGTCTCAGTTGGGGGTGGGGGGGCATTTTGCTTGTCCTCCTCCCTTCCCTCCCAGCCACATTCTCTCCCCCCTCCCCCAATTTCTTTTCCAGAAAGCCAGACCACTGCAATGGCTGCTAGTGGTCTGTGATGCTCCTGGCAGCCTCTCCTGCAGCAATGAAGCCCAACGCTACAACTGCAGACTGAGAAAAGGAGGGGGGGGGGAAAGAGATAATCTTTCCTTTTTTCCCCCTTGATTGCTTGGGGGGGGGGGCAGTTAGCTATGTCTACTGATGAAGCACTTCTATTCCAGCTCTGTCTCCGAGGACCTGGGTTGTAGACGGGGAGAGTTCAGCCGAAAGCACTATGGATCTGTGGAGCTGGTAAGTTATTTATTTTTTAAATTTCCATTTCACACACACACACTTACGTCTCTTCCCTGGAACTGGGAAGGCTTTGGAGACCCTCTTTGTACTCCGTCTTTACGGCATGCTGACCGATGGATCCTTGTCTCTATCCCCCACCCACCCCAGTTCTGATGATGATCTTTGAAATAGCCGGGTGTGAAAGGCATCTTTGCCAGTCAGATCTGTTCTCTTTCCCATAGAGCAATGATGGCCAACCTTGGCACTCCAGATGTTCTTGGACTTCCAATTCCCAGAAGCTCACGTCAGCAGGAGTGCTGACTTGGGCTTCTGGGAAATGAAGTCCAAGAACACCTGGAGTGCCAAGGTTAGCCATCATCCATTGAGAACCAACCTTGGCACTCCAGGTGTTCTTGGACTTCAGTTCCCAGATGCCCTGATCATCAGGAGTGCTGACTTGGGCTTCTGGGAAATGAAGTCCAAGAACACCTGGAGTGCCAAGGTTGGTCATCACAGCTATAGAGTATAAGTAAGCAGATAAATAAGTCTCTCCTGTTGTGGATGTTGGGGTGGTGGTGGTGGAATGGATTTGCATAGAGTGGTTTTACAGTGGGAAAGTATAAATCAGCCTCCTGGATTCTAAGCCCCATCCTTCCCGGAGGCTGGCAGTGCTGCCTGATAGGAAGTGTAGTCCAAAAGATCTGGTTCGCTGGATTCTAAGCCCCATCATTCCCGAAGGCTGGCAGTGCTGCCTGATAGGAAGTGTAGTCCAAATGATCCTCAGGGTACAGTAGAGGAGAAACATGGACACTGTTAGAAAAGGATTCTGCTTTTGGGGTCTCCCCATTTCCCCCCCAGTATGGGTGTTTGAGGCTGAGAAGGGAAAAGAAGAATCCCAAAGTAATTGTGGCGTGGGAGTGGTTAGTCAAGCGGGGAGGTTTAGCAACCAGGACCGAATTTAAGCCATGGGACTTGGGGGTCAAGGAGAAAGCGTTTCTCCTCCCCAGACACTTCCTATTAAAAACAGAAAACCCTGCCTCTTCGTAGCATCTCCTTTTCGCCATTGACCAGCTGCTCTTTCCATCAGCCAAAGTGAAGCGTTTTGCCTTTTGAGTGGAAGGGGGAAACCCTCTCTTGTTCATCGCCTGGCGGTTTTATTATAGGCATGGAAGGGTCCAAGGTGGCTGCAGAGGAAGCCGAGTGGGAGAGGCGGGGAAAGTCCTCCCTCTCGACTCTAGCACAATGGCAAAGATTCTCACTCTAATGGGAGCGCATGTTACAGGAGAGGCACGTGATCGATGAGGGCCAAGCAGCACTAAGCGCTATGCTATGGGGCGGTATGTAAGTGTGATGGCTTTGGTTGGCTTTCTTCTGGAAAGTGGTTCCCTTCTGAGTCCTGAGTGGGAAAAGGACCTTTAGGGTGATGATGGTTCACGTGTGATGGGGACGGGCTGGTTCAGACTAGAGTGTGTACATTTGGTGGGGAGAGGGGGGTGTCTACTTCAGAGTAGACCCACTGGGCCGCCAGATCTAAGCCAATTCCCTGTGGACAGGGGCAGCGATAGCAATTATATTTCTCTTCTTCAAGTGCCACATCTGACTCCAAATATTGGCTATCATCATGGCGATCAGCCATGAAGATTGTCCTGGGAGCAACATAACGCAATGGCCTTCCATTGGCCTTCCGCGCCACATGCCAAACTCCCAATGCTAAGCCGGGCAACCTGTTGTTGATGTTCACTTCTTAGCATCCTTGCTTGTCGTCTGCATTGGCTAGGGCTGAGGGGAGCACAGCTTAGTGTTGGAGAGCTGTATAATCTGTACACCGATTGCAAGGGGGCTGCGGCAGCTCAGTGGTTAAGAAGCTCGTCTTGTTAGCTGGAAGGCTGGCAAGTTGGCAGTTCGAGACCCGGGTCCGGCATGACGGATCGAGCACCCGTCTCTGTCCCAGCTCTTGGGGACATGAAAGGAGCCTCATTTGGGCGTCCCCTGAGTGGAGTTTCTCCAGCAAAAATCCTTCAACCCAGAGAAATTTCTGACACAAAATTATTATTATTACCCACTGCAAGTTTTCTTTGTCTATATTAGAGTATGTGTTCCAGTATGAGGAATTTGTCATTTCAGTTGCACTTTCTGCATGTGGCACTTCTTTGTGTGCTGGAGGCGGTGCCACCCCCTAAAATGGTGCTGTAGGCCGCATCCGGCCCGTGCCCTGCAGGTTGAGAATCGCTGCCTTAGACACACCTTTCCATCTCATTTCTCCACCAGCTTGCATTTTTCAAATCCCATGTGAAAATTTCCCACAACCTGGCCACTTTTGGGCAAGCGCTTTCCCCACCGTCTGTATTCCACTGTGTGCATGCCCCCCATGCGTTCCTAGTAGTTCCTTGTATATTTTTGCCTGCTTAACGTTTTCATTTTTGTGTCCATTGGCACGCCATCCCACAAAATGTGGTGCAGGGGAAGCGTGAAACCTCCGTTGTGTTCCATTTTGTTTGAAGGCCAACAGAAGTCTCTTTGTATTAAACTGTGAAGTAAATAAATAAATTTTGCCCTGCCTCTAGAGCAAAGTGGGGGACCGGGTGCCTTATGTAGCTAGCTTGGCATGGATGAGTTTTGATTCCAAAATGCACACGACAGAGCGATGTATACATGGAGGGTCCCTGCTCCTTTTTCTTGAGGAGGAACAATCTTGTGATTTATAGGCATTCAAGAGACAGAAAGAAGATTTCAAAAAGGGATGGAACTGGACCCAAATTATCTGTTTGGAACAAAATAGAGGGGTTTTTAAAATACAAAATGTGTCCCTTGCCCTGGAAGACGTCTGGCATCTCCTGAAAGCGCACGGTTTTAAAATGCCAGTCGCGTTGACTCAACTGTGCCAGGAACAGGAGTCTGAGCTAAAGAGGCGAAAATTTGATTGTGTTTCTGATTTGTCTTCGTTCCCGAGGCTCACAGGCTCCACTTGGGTCGCACAAGCTGGGCTCGGCATGCAGTGCACGTTCGTACACTGTAACCCGGTGGCAATATTTCAGGCACCCGGCTGGCTTTTCAGTCAGCACTGGAGAAGACAAGCCATAGGGTGACATCATTTGGCCGTTTGGGTGGGAAAGAGGCAGTTATATATTGATATATGGAGGCAGTTATATATTTATCAGAACCGGAGGGACCGGGGGAGGGGGGACAAAACCCATCTTGGACTTCCTGGTCCTAACACTGAACGAGGAATCACTGCTTTTCTTGCCTAATACAAGCAAGACTCAAGTACAGTATGTGCTTTTCCACCTTTGAAACCCTTGGAAGCAAGCATTGAGCATGATGTTACGTAGCAAGGGAACAGATTACACAATCAACCTTTTCAAGCTTGGGGCCTGATCATGCTCTCTCAGTTAGCTGAGGGGGCCGGATGGCCATTTTGCCCTGTACATTAAAAAGGAACTTCCGGGTGTGGTGGATGGCGTAGAGATATGAAATGGTGCAGTGGGCCATATCCGGCCCATGGGCCATAGGTTGGGAACTCCTGGATTACAGCATTGTTCAGCCCCAAAATATCTCAGCATGACGCTTGACAGGACACTTTCTTTTAAGCTTGAATGCCAAAGTTAGTACAGTACAAGGAACAACATTGTCAGGAAACTCACAAACTATAAATGGGGAACTCGGCCATCCACACTGCATACATCAGCTTTGGCCCTGAGCATCTGCACAGCAGAGTGTGCTACTTCAGTATGGAATACCTCCACACAGGCCAAAGAAGTTGACATTGCTGTTAATGAAGCTGCCCGCATAGTGACAGGATGCCTCAAACCTACATCAGCTGAGAAAATATGCTCTCTTGTTGGTATTGCACCACCTAAGATCAGGAGAGAAGTAGCAGAGAACGAAGCAAGAGAAGGTCCCTCAACATCCTCTGAATGGAGATGAGCCTCAAGTCCACCGGCTGAGATCCAGGGAGAGCTTTATGGCAAGAATAAACATTCTTGAGGGGACGCAAGAACAAAACCAAATTAGAAGATGGAGGAAGAAGGAGATCAGTGGACAAGGAACACCATTAAAGGTAGATATAGCTGAAGATCTCAACCTCCCCTACGTCACCTTGAGGATCCTGAATAAGCTGAGGGTTGGTGTTCCTAAATGCAAGACCAACAGGCTCACATGGGGACTGCTGGCAAACAACAACACGCTGTGTGAGTGTGGAGAGAGAATCCATGGGCTCATTCACTGGTCTGCCAACGACTGCCAGAAACATGCGCCATGGAGGACTTAAGTTTGGCCAACGACGAAGCCAAGAAAGTGGCTTCATTTTGGCAGACAAGGGTTTGATGGGGACACGAAAGAAAAAGGCTGTTTCCTCGGGGATTGTGTTATATGCAGCTGAGAATAGCGGGGTTGAGATTAGCAGGGTTGATAATTGCAACGGGACTCCGACAGGTTACTGCGGAGCCACAGGAAATTGGGGTAGGAGGGGGGGGGGAACAGCAACCTCGGATAACTTGTGCAAAAATGTTCTGTCTCCTGCACTAATAGGAAGTTGGGCAGCGCTGTAAAAATGAGGAACACAAATGAGTGGCAGCACAAAGTATCCCTTGGGCTTCTTCCTTCTTAATGTGTGTAGCCTGGAGAGTCTTGCGCTTGGAGAATATCCAGCCAGAGAAATGTCAAGAACCCTCTTCTCTTTCCCCTTTGGGTTTGGCCAACTGGGGCTCTTCAGACTTTGCACCGTCACCTTTTGCAGCCCCTGTAGTCAGTATAACCCAGAGGGTTCCCAGCGTGGGCCCCCCTCCAAGGGCATTTGAGAAACAAAATGGCCACTCCTTCGAAGCTGTTGGGTTATACCAGCAGTGGCTGACTTTGGCACTCCAGCTGTTCTTAGACTCAAATTCCCAGAAGCCCTGATCAGCGGGTGTGCCGACTTGGGCTTCTGGGAGTCGAAGTCCAAGAACAGCTGGAGTGGTCAAGTTAGCCAACAATGGTTTGTGCCGGGGGTCCCCAACCTTTTCAAGCCGGGAGGTGGGTGAGTCACGCTCTGAAAGCCAGCTTCGAAGGCCGGATGGCCATTTTGCCCTGCCTGCATGATGGGGTGGCCATTTTGTCCCAACAGCTTCAAAGGAGTGGCTGTTTTTGTTTCATGAATGCCCTTGGGATGCACATGAAATGATGCTGTGGGCCATATCTGGCCTGCCAGCCTTAACTTGGTAACCTCTGTTCAAGATCATCCCCACCTCTTTAATAGTAGGCTCTACAGAATACAACCCCTTTTTCCAAGTGCAAGCTTTCTAGTGAATTGTACATCCCTTTACAGTACGGTTAGTGATATGGGTTCATGGTAGATTCTCCACCTTTGCTCTATCCGTTGTCTCCAAACTCCATCTGAAATCCTGTGCTATCAAGAGGGGTGTCGATTCCATGAGTAGTCGGGCAGGGGCGCGCTCATTCCGCGTGTGTGCTCCGTCCACCACACTGCCCTGGATTGTACATCATCTGCCCTCACCCTTTTAGTGAACACTGTTGAGCCACTTGTCATTACCGATATGGTGATTGTTGATGATTTTGCATTCAATTCAGGGAAGTCAAAGACGATCCCTCAGACCCGCTTGCTGCACCTGAGTGTGGGGTGTAACGATTGAAATTCCACAGTTCCTCCTCTTTTGTCATCGCCGGTACATGATGTTCTTTCTGTGTGTTGCTGTCTTGGAGATGCCTTTTTAATTTTATTGCCCTTCAGGTTTTGAAGGAGCTAATTTATTCACTGACGTGGCACTTAATTGTTTACGATGAACTTTGGGGATTTCAAAATGCAGCATGAGCTTGCCGGGATTTAAATGAGCGACCGACTGCCATGTTTATCTTGGCGGAGTGCTGCAAGGCAGCGATCCTTAGCCATGGCTTCAGTAGGTGGGGCTTGCTCTCGAGTAAGCCCACGACACGTCTCAGGGGCATTTTGTTGTCTCTGGAGTTCATCCAAGATCCATGTTGGGCATTTTTGCATGGATTTTGTGTGTGTGTGGGAAAATGGAATGCGTGCATGACTATATATAGAATCATAGAAAAGGCTTTCCTGGTTTATATCTGAATTATCTGAAGTTCTCCTGGCTTGAGACACACTTGAACGAAAGCCAGTGTGCTGGTTTGGGGGAGGGATGAGTAGTTGGGTACATTTATAAAGGTAAAGGTCTCCCTTGCTTGAACGCCAGTCGTATTTGACTCTTGGGTTCAGTGCTCATCTCTGTTTCCAGGCAAAGAGCCAGCGCTGTCTGCGCCTGCAGACCTTTCCCGTGGACATGTGGCAGGCATGACTAGACATGGAATGCTGCTGATCTTCCCACCGAAGGGGTCCCCTATTTATCTCCTTGCAATTTCTTGCTTTCGAACTGCTAGGTTGGCAGAAGTGGGCACGCTAGGTAGGTATTAATGGTTCAATGAGGTTACACACGGGTGCAGAGGAACGAGGAGACGTAATGTTTGTGAGGGAGAATAGTTTTAGCAAAGAGAAAGAAACGTGGATTTGGCATAGCCGCTTGATGCATTTCCAGGTGCAGCTTCTGTCCTGTTTCATCTTGAGAATGACCGAAACCTCACGGTCTGGGGATGGGATGACATGAAGAAAATCAAAAGTGGGATTTGGGCTAGGAATAAAGGCCATGAAGGAAATCCCCTTTCCCCCCCTACTTCTGCAGTGAAAGTTCTGCCGCCCGGCCAGCTTTGGCTAAACTAAACAAACATCCGAGCCCCCACTCCACCCCCATCACCGGCAAGCTATACAGCCTTGCAGAATCTTATAAACCGTCTTTTGTCTCCCTGCCTTTTAAAAACATCTGCAATGCCACGTTTTGCTTGATTTCATGTTCACATTTTGCCTGCCATGAAAATGTGGCTTTGGCATTACAAGCGTCTGCCAAAGGTCAACGCTGGAAAGGATGTGGGGTGGTTTGTGGTCTGCAGCTTCAGTGTCACCTATTTCTTTTTCCCTTTTCTTTTTTACAAATCGCATTAATAACAGCCATTGGGTTGGCAAGATTTGAGAATCAGGATCGTGCTAAACTTTCCCCTGAGGCAGTTAAGCTGGTCCGTCCATCTGTCCCCTCTCCACTGTCATTTTGTAGTGCTATTTTAAAAAAAGGATAATCTGAATAACTCTGTTTTGCATATGGTGATGGTGGTGGTGGTGGACCCAAACCAAATGAAATTCTCACTCATCCCTGGTACATATTTCGGCATCTCAAATGCCCTGGATCTCCTCTGCTCTGGTTTACAGCTTATATTCAGTGTTACAATAGCATTTTTATTAATACAAATTTTAAAAAAGGCAAACAAGCAGGCACAATGTTGCAAATAAAATACATTGCCTATGATCTTTTGTAGAATTTGAAACTTTTTAGCAAGGGAAAAGCCCTCATGTTCACATCATTAACCAAAGCAAATGCACATTAAAAAAAAAGACTGCATTGAATATTTTTTCTTGAATTTAGAAATGCCTTTTTTTAAAAATCCAAATATGAAAAATTAAGATAGGCTAGGTTTCAATGAGGACATGAGATATTTATGTTTTTCAAGAATGGGGACAAGTTAAAAACCACTGAGAAGTACGAACCCAGGAAAACATGTTTGGTCCTGCATTATGCGAAATCTGTGTGCCGAGACATGTCACAAAAAGGCCACATTAAAAAGGCCACCCAGCGCCTGGTTTATATTACCTCCGTCCTGCTCTGAGCTGGAAATTGCATTAAACTTCAACATTTCCAAGCTCTGAAGATCTGTTGTGCCTTGGAGAGCCACGCGAATAGACTGGATGTAAACTGAGATCAATCTGGTTTTAGTTATACAGGCAGTTTCGAGGCAGGCACCGTGGACTGGGCTTTGATCAGCTCGGCTCAAGAAAACATCGGCCCTCAGAACTGGTGGTGGAAGTGAGCGGCGAGGACAGGTGGAAAATTCAGTCAAGTTGTGGGAAACATATCTTGTGTCATCTTGCTATGGGTTTGCTTGTTCGTGTCAAAGATTACTCAGGGTTGAAAGGATTTGTAGGGGACGCCCAAATGAGGTTTCTTTCATGTCCCCAAGTGCAAATCTCGGGTATCGGACCTCGTCCTTCCAGTCTTTAGCTCAGTGTCTTACCAACAGAATTGTAACAGAATGGAAAAGGTTGGCAATTTTTGGTTCCATATTGGAAAGAAGGAAGGGCATCAAAATGAGACCCCCAATTTTTCCATCCTACTGAGCTTGAAGACCCACAGAGTGGGGTCGGTCAATGTGCAATCGTCCAGATGTTGTGAATTAGGGCCCCCAACAATTTGAGCCAACACGATCTAGGATGAAAATGCTGTGGATTTTGGTCCAACAACCTCAGGAAGGGCGCATAGTGCACCAGAGAGTCAAAATGTACTCCCTCGCTATGACTCAAGCAGCAGTTGATGGTTACGGATGGAGTCAAACACAGCACACAAGCATTCATGTTGCATTCACTCTCTCGGTGTTCTCAGGAGACCCAGACTGGTTCCACTGTGACATTCACACCCAATCCTGAAAAGAAGCATGTGATATTGAACATACAGAACAATGGCAATAAATATATCTAGGGTAGTGATGGCGAACCTTGGCACTCCAGGTGTTCTTGGACTTCAATTGCCAGAAACCCAAGTCAGCACTCCTGCTGATCAGGGCTTCTGGGAATTGAAGTCCAAGAACACCTGGAGTGCCAAGGTTCGCCATCACAGATCTAGGTAGTTTAAAGGCAAAGTTGGCACTCGAGCTAAAGCTCAAGGACTTTGGCCACTGCGTCCTGATGCTAGGAAAGATTGAAGGCAAAAGGAGAAGGGAAAGGCAAAGGATGAGATGATTAGGCAGCATCCTTGACGTCTGGGTAGACTACGGAGGATGGCAGATGACAGAGGAGCTTGGTGTGCTGTGGTCTATGAGGTCGCAAAGGGTCAGAGTCGACTGTGTGACTGAACAGACAAAAAAAGTCTTTCTTTCTTTCTCATCGCCTTCCCTCTCTCTCAGAAACTTTTTTCTTTTTCTCCCAATCCTTTCCTCTATTTCTCACTCTCTTCTTTTAACCATTGTCTTTTCTCTCAGCCCGAACGCCTTCACACCAAATGTTGCTTGCAATTCTGTTTGTTTTATTAAAAGACGTCATTGCATCCAATCCGCAGGCCTGGCCTTTGCCTTTCCTGTTTTAAGAAAGCCGTTTCCAAGACACTCCATGTTTTGGTTTATTTAAGTATCTGGGGAGAGGAGAAAACGGGTGTTCGCTGAAATCCCCAGCTGTCATAAAAACCTGTCTCCTGTCAAGTCTTCAAAGTTGCAGAGAAGACGAAGGCAGTCTTCCAGCTCCTGACTGGTTAGGTTGATTGGGACCGATGGGTACTGGAGTTCAAAACCACATGAAGGACCACAGGTTTCCCATCATTGACGTTGAGCTCTCCATGCCAATTCTCAAGACTGATGAGTGATCTCAAACCCCCACCAGCTGTTAATTCAAAACTAGTAGGATTGTCCTCATTTCACTCACTTGAACCATCTGAGCATAAAGTTTCAAGGTTTTTAGGGAACATATTCCGGTGGGAGTCAGGAAGAGAAGAAATATGTGGGACCAAGAAATTAATATATTTGAGTTTACAGCTCTTGTTTTCAGTTGTTGTTCAGTTGCCCAGTCGAGTCCGACCCATTGCAACCCCATGGAGCACCGCACTCCAGGCTCCTCTATACTCCGCCATCCTCCATAGCCCACTCAACTTTATGCCCATTGCATCAACAATGCAATCAACCTAGCCGCATCTTCTGCTGCCCCTTTCTCATTTTGCCTTCGCTTTTTCCCAGCATCAAGGCCTTCTTTCTTCTCATTTGGTGGCCAAAATGCTTCATCTTCAGCATTTGTCCTTCCAAGCAGCAGTCAGGGTTGATGTCCTTCAGGATGGACTGATTTTTTATCTCCTTGCAGTCCAGGGGTCTCTCAAGAGTCTCCTCCAGCACCACAGAGTTCAAAGACGTCTATTCTTCTGTGCTCAGTCTTCCTTCTGGTCCAGCTTTCACAGTCCTACATGATGACTGGGAAGACCATTGCTTTGACTATGAGGACTTTGGTTGGCAAGGTGATGTCTCTACTCTTTATTATGCTGCCCCGGTTTCTCATAGCTTGCCTCTCAAGAACTAAGCGTCTTTTTATTTCATGGCTTCAGTCACCAGCCGTGAAATAAAATGTTTTCAGTACGTAAACCTTTAGAGCGGGACTTCAGTCTTTTAGAATGGCGAAGGGAGAGAGAGGCATGAGCGAACAGGAGGGTCTGACCCAAAAGCTTTTGAATCCTGTTCCTCTGCCTCCACAGATATCCAGACAAGTGGTTGGCAAAACGCACAGTCCGTTGACATTTGGCTTGACTCCATGAGTTCCTGCTAAGGAATAGATTGTTCCGAAGGAATAGGAGCCCAGCAGTTAATAGCCAGCCATGCCTGTCAAAAGAGCAGCCACAGGAAGGCCGGATGTAAGCCAGGCAAACGGGATACTTATTTGAAAAGCTGAATCATGTCAGTAAAATTAGCGAAGTGGCAATCCGACTTAACGTGAGGGCCTGGTTGGGCCTGCAGAACAATGGCAATAAGTATATCTGGTTGGGCCTGGGTTACTGGTTAAGACGCTGAGTTGGAGACTGGAAGTTTGGGTTTCAATACCCGAGAGCTGCCCTTGGGGACATGAAAGGACCCTCATTCGGGCATCCCCTGGGCAGAGTTTCTCTAGGAAGAATCCTTTCGACCGAGAGTAATCTCTGACACAAAATTATTATCTTCCGTTGTCGTTGGCTGCTACTCATATCCAAGTATACATCCCCCACCCCTGAAATCATTTTACAAACAGGAAAAATGCCAGTGGCATGAATTTGTTGAAGGGGGACCCCAGCTAGCCATGAAATGACCCGCACACTGTGATCTTGGAGTCACCCCCTGCGGCACACATGAAATGAGACATGCAGGATTTAACTCTGGGACATGCAATGGACTGCCGCATCCTTGAGGATGTGGACAAGGTGCGCCTCTACAGCCAGTCCATCTAGCATGGCCTCTTCCGCCTCCATGACCATTGGGAATCAGAGTTCCTCCTCTGCTCATTTTGCTCTTGGGCCCAATAGAATGGTTTCCAGTGGCATTTCCTCTACCGAGGGGACCATCATCACCCCACCTAAAGAGGCTCATGTGCCCATAGCTGTTTGCCCCTTTAGGGAGTCAGGTTATTTACCACCGCCCAACACTCGGCATTGAGTTGTTGGGTGTCCGGTCTACTCTAGTATTGTAGCGGGATGTCCGGCCAGACATTAATCCTCTACCCCACTGAGAAAACTACATGTTTTTTACGAGATCTTTTCTTCTGCAGAACATGAGGTGAGAGATGGAGGTTTCTCTTGGAGTTTGCTTCCGGGCAAATCTGTGTTTTCTGCGGGCGAAGAGCAATGGGTGTCTAACCCTTTCCTTCCCTGTTTTTATTTGAAGCTCAGGAAGCCTCAAGCCTAGAGAACGTAACATTAGCAAAATATAACATTAACAAAACACCTCTGAATGCTTGAGGCCATTTTCAGTGAACTAGAAATAGTGGGCCATTTTGGGTTGAGACCTCTGTAGGTCGTGGATTGCTTGCTATTAGCACTGATTATAATTTGGCAGAGGTGACCAAGAGCAAAGTGCAACCCATATTTCATGGCAAACTGCTGGCTGTTCGAGCAAAGTGGGAAGAATCTGAAGCTTGATAGTCTCTCTGATCACGTCAGGAACGTGGGAACAGAAATCTCAGCAGGCAGCGTCTGGGGAGAAGGTTGCACGGCATGGGGAGACGGCTTAGAAACCAGCCGGCCGCAATAGCATGCTGTGAATTTGCATCCAAATATTATCCAGAATTCTTGGCTAGTGCTCAATGTTTTCCTCCTAGCGTTTCTTTCTGGAAGACAAAGACAATGAAGGAGACCGCGTCCTAGCCCTGGGGAAAAGGATGCTCTTCTGTTCAGATAGCATGCGCACACACCCACAAAATGGGACTTTGCAACAACAAGGATTAGCCTCTTAAAGGACAGAATGTCTCCCCGGTTGAAGCGAAGACCATGGATGTCCAATGTTGACTCTGTGTTCAAGGATATGTGTTTATGTTTTCATATGTTGACCAGACTGCTAGTAGGATACACCAGACTCAACCAGGTGGTGAAGTCCACAGTTGAAAGGTGAAGGTCCCCAAGTGGATTAAATCCCACTTGAATCCCTCTTGATGGAGGGCAGCAGATTCATCCATCCTGGCCTGGGGCTGATGATGAGGACTTTGTGTGCCAAAAGGGCTCAGGACCAGAAAGTGACTCAAAGGAACTGGATCAGTGGTACTATGGGAGTCACACTGCTCTTCTCCTTGTGAATGGCTACATTAATGAATTTATTAATTTCACTTAAAATTGTGAGATGAATTAATTAATTTGCTGTACAGATTTTGTATTAGTACATTGGCATTAATGCAAACATTTCTTGTTTCTCTGATGAGAGGTGGATCAGCCTCTCTTACTTACAATCTTCCATCGTAATCTGACATTGAGAATTTTATTTCCTTGAAACTGCATGTGATTTCACATCCCTCATTAGGCTTTTATTGGAGTCATTAGTCGCCGTCCGTCTATGGTCTCCAATCCTTCTGCTTTTTCTTTCTCTCTCGTTTATCTAATTTGCTCTGACGTGCATTTGATTATGCATCCTTTGTTTTATCCCCCCTCCCCCTGTTCAATTATTAGTTGCATGCAGTTGTTTTCAAAACTTGGTGGAGAGAAGCTTCTAGAAGTTAGGCTTTGGCCCATGTGGTTAGAAATTGGTGCAATTTCAGCCCACAGAATTGGTTATAGCAAACCACTGAAACCACTTTCCAGGAATGTTAAAACATTTTACATTGCAAACTTCTATTCTTAAATGTTGCTTCTTGGCAAAGGTGTTTGCTACATAGCCAGCACTATCTCTGTTTGCAGACATTTCCGTGGACATGTGGCAGGCATGACTAGACCGGAGTGCATGGAATGCTGTTTACCTTCCCACAGAAGTGGTACCTGTTTATCTACTTGCAATTTCTTGCTTTCGAGTTGCTAGGTTGGCAAGAGCTGGGACAGAGATGGGAACTCACTCCGTCATGCAGTACTCGGGTCTCAAACTGCTGACCTGCCGAACTTCCAGCCATCAAGTTCAACATCTTAACCAATAAGCCACCACAGTCCCTGACAGACACTTAACAGACAGACACCTAAATACGTTTCGCCTGGGATAAATGACTCACTTGGGAAGGCTCAGAGGTTTAGCTAGGCTTAGCTTTGTTGATGCTTCCGGACACTCTCTTTCTCAATAGGCAAGCTAGGCCTAGCTATGTCTCAAGTAAATCATCCCATTTTAATGAGGTGACACCGAAACACCGTCTAAGCTTGCAGATGTAGCCTTCTCGTCAAACCTGACCTTTGCTGGACATGTGTCTTGCAGCATTTCTTGAGTCCCTCAACCTCACAGAAAGCTGCAGAAATAATCTGCGTCCTTGGTGGTCAACAGCTAGATGGGTGAACCTTGGCACTCCAGGTGTTCTTGGACTTCAGTTCCCGGAAGCCCAAGTCAGCACTCCTGCTGATCAGGGTTTCTAGGAATTGAAGTCCAAGAACATTTGGAGTGCCAAGATTGGCCATCACTGCTCTAGACGTTCTAGGTCTACTAGCTTCCTGAAAGTATCCCTTGCCCACAAGTTCCTTGCTGGGACAACAGCTCTTCCTGTGAGACAATACACCAGGCAGGAGCCTCTGGAGTCTGCTGTCCAGGGTGCTGAAAGTATCCTGCCAGGAATAGCCTTGTTTTCCTTGAACCCAACCACTAGGGAATCATGTGGCCCGTGGGCAGAGGGGCAGGGTGAACTCTGTGCTGGAGAAGGGAGGAAGTGCTCCCATTGGGCTGCTGGGCAGAGGGGTGGGGCAAACTCTGTGCTGCGGTGACTGCAAGGATGCCCACAGAGAGGGCCTCGAGTGCCACCTCTGGCATGCGTGCCATAAGTTCACCACCACTGGCTTAGATCATAGTTTCCCAAATCTCCCAGCCAACGTGGCTAGCTTGAGTAACAAAGTGTTCCCCTACAGACGGGCTAGCTTAAGAAACATCAAGATCTAAAACACTAAGGTTGAGATCACAGGGTACTTTCTGGACTGTGGAGTGTGACCCCCAGCTAAGGTAAAGGTCTCCCTTGCTCAAAAGCCAGTCGTATCCAACTCCAGAGTTCAGTGCTCATCTCAGTTTTCAACCAAAGAGCCAGACATTTCTGTGCTCAAGCGGCAGGCATGACTAGACACCGGAGTGCATGGAATGCTGCTTACCTTCCCACTATAATGGTCCCTATTGATCTGCTTGCAATTTCTTGCTTTCAATCTGCTAGGTTGGCAGGAGCTGGGACAGAGATGGGTGCTCGCTCCGTCATGGAGCACTTGGGTCTCAAACTGCGGACCTGCCAACCTTCCAGTCATCAAGTTCAGTGTTTTAACCACTAAAGTCTGAATAAAATGTGGCTTTCTCCTAGCTGAATGACGAGCACGTGGAAGCCAACTTGACCTCCTCCAGTCAAGTCTGGGAGCTTCCAGCCCCTAGACCCATGATGGTGAACCTTGGCACTCCAGATGTTCTTGGACTTCAATTGCCAGAAGCCCAAGTCAACACACCTGCTGATCAGGGCTTCTGGCAATTGAAGTCTGAGAACATATGGAGTGCCAAGGTTGGCCATCACTGCCCTAGACCGATCCCTTCTCCTTCTGCCACAATTTTGGTCAGGGAATGATGTTTTATGTCTCATTAATGCTGGCAGACTCTGAGCCAACTGTATTGTCATCATAACCTTCTCATGCTGGAGACTCGGTTCATGACCGGCGCTCATCCTCCCCCCCCCCCGGGACCATTTGCACTCATGTAAATCAGCCTTGCTTTGCAAGGAATCTGTTTCCCTCCCTTCCTTCTGTGCCAGCATTTAATTGCCGATTTGGCAGCTGCTGGAAAAAGCAAGGGCAACTTCTGCCCCTTGCGTCTGCGTCACCTCGAGTGATTCAGAATGGAGAGGCCACCCGGGTCCCTCTGTTTATGTGAGAAGAAAGACAGATCATCTTGGGCGGGGCAGGCCGTCTCCATCCCAGTGTTTATGTCCATTTCCCCACCACCACTGCCACTACATCCATAATTGCAGTAATAAAACTTCACAGTATGGCATTACCACAACCAAAGTTGGACAAGGAACAAAATTAAAGGAAGAGACGGCTGAGGAACTCAACCTCCCCTACGTCACTTGGAAGACCCTGAATAGGCCGAAGGTTGGAGTCCCTAAATCAGTGGTGGTGAACCTTTTAGAGACCGAGTGCCCAAACTGCAACCCCAAACCAATGTATTTATCACAAAGTGCCAACACAGCAGGGCAAACACTGTGCTGGGGGGAAGGGAGGAAGTGCTCCCATTGGGCTGCTGGGCAGAGAGGAGGGGCAAACTCTATGCTGGGGGGAGGGAGGAAGTGCTCCCATTGGGCTGCTGGGCAGAGAGGAGGGGTGAACTCTGTGCTGGGAGAGGGAGGAAGTGCTCCCATTGGCTGCTGGGCAGAGGGGAGGGGCGAACTCTGTGCTGGGAGAGGGAGGAAGTGCTCCCATTGGGCTGCTGGGCAGAGGGGAGGGGCGACACACGTGCCCACAGAGAGGGGTCAGAGTGCCCCCTCTGACACATGCACTGTAGGTTCGTCACCACTGCCCTAAATGCAAGACCAACGTGGTCTGCTGGCAGACAGCAACTGTTGGGTTGAGTTCTCTGTAAGGCATGGATTGCTTGCTTGGCATCATCACCAGGGAACACACACAGCTTGGACTATAGGTGTTGACTTGCTCTAAGAGCTTCCTGGTATCTCTTGTTGGTCTCGCTCCACCTAAGATAAAGAGAGAAGTAGCAGTGGACATTGAGAGAACTAAGCAAGAGAAAGATAGAAAAGAACTGTGTTAAGAGTTGGGTGGAGAATGAAGACCAGCCATTCCAACGTGACTCTTTCCTTCCGCAGCTCATTTCCAGCGATGCCGACGGGGCAATCCAAAGGGCTGGCCGCTTCCGGGTGGAGAACGGCTCTGTCGATGAGGTAGGAAGAGGGGAGTTCTGACATCACTTCCTCCTCTCCGTAACTCCCTAGCCCCCCCCCCCCCGGATTGGAGCCCTATGCACATCATGGAAATTAAGGGGAAAGGCTCTTCCTGGCCTCTGTTGCTCCTGGAGCAAAAGGCATTAAAAGAGGCCTGTGACTGTATTTATAATTTGAATAAACTAATAAATAAATAAAATAAATATTTCCCGAGGGATCCCTTTGCATCCACTCCTTAGGGAGAAAGGTGGGTGTGGAGATCTTGGAGACCAAATGCCGCCCTGGGACCCCCGTTGACCATCTTTGTTTTGCCCTTCCTCAACCACATGGCACTTCCGGGTGTGATGCAGGCAGGGGGGAAGCATATTAAATGGTGCCATGGGCCGCATCCGGCCCATGAGCCACAGGTTGAGAATCCCTGCTCTTTGCCCTCCTTCTTCCCATCTCTGCCCTTGGGGAGCCTTAAACTCCTGATTTTCCTCCGCTCCTTCCAGAATGCAGATTACGCCCCTGGCACGTGGCACCGCACAGACGTCCATTTGGAGAACCCTGAATACCACACCAGATGGTACTTCAAGTATTTCTTAGGCAAAGGTAAGGCGGTCCTTTTACGGCTCAACACCCGCTCGGGCTTCCCTGTCTTTCAAAGGTTTGCATAAAAGGTTGAGCAACTCAGTGGGTGTCCCCAGGACCGTTCCTTTTCTTGATCAGAGTGAAGCTCCTCTTGTGTAGGTTCCTATTTTTGTTCAGAGAAGAACTTTCTCTCTTTGCCTATATTGCTGTATCCAGAGTTTGGCTTTTTTTTTTTTTTTGCCTGTTGGCCTGACTATTTCTGGGCACTGCACTTTGAGGAAGAGGCAAACAAACTAGAGCAGGTACAGAGAAGGGCAAAAAGGAGCATCAGAGGACTGGAAACCAAGCCTTCAGAGGGAAGAGTGGAGGAACTGGGCATTTTTAGCCTCCAGAAAGGGAGACTGAGCAGTATGACAATGGACCCAACATTCAAGACTGCACCGGACAATCCCCTTTCAGATCTGCTTTGACTGAGCAGGGGGTTGGCCCTGATGGGTCTAAAAGGCTCCCTTCCAACTCTGTGGCCCTCTGGTTCTATGTTGTGTCCAACTGCTGGGTTCCTTTTGGGAGTTGTAGTTGTGATGCTGCGGGTGGTAGTGGACAGACAAATCCAGATGGGCTATTGGGGGCCTGCTCACAGATCTCCATCTTGCCTGACTCTTCCAAGGTTGGTGATGAAGAATTATTCTCTTCTGATCTCACCCCTCTGGGAGCAAAACAGAACCTTTCCATGTTCAGAAGTGGTGACAGAAATTGGGCATTCAATGGGAAGCCAACCGTGCTGATGATTTTATAGTTGGGTGGCTACCAAAGATGAGCTTCTTCTTTGATTCTCCCCCCCCCCCCGGTGCTTTTATGTCTTCTAACAAATGCTGATTTTCCTTCCCAGTTCACCAGAACTATGTAGGAACAGATGCAGAAAAGAACCCTTTCTTTCTCTCCGTCGTGCTCTCGGACCAAAATAACCAGCGCGTTCCTCAATATCGTTCAATCCTCTGGAGAAAAACAGTAAGGGTCAAAAGTCCTGCCTTCAATCTCTCTGCCTTTGTCCTATTTTTTTTAAAGCTCACATTTTGATATTTTGTTGTAGTCCGTGAGCAACCTAAATAGCCCAAGATAGGAAAACAGCCATCGTTTCCACTAAGTGCCTTGTAGACCTATTGTATTTTGTTGAATTCAAAAATTGTATTTTATGGAACCCATCTTATTACATTATAACTTGACACATCCAGCAGACTAATAAACTAATAAAGAATTCAAGGCTTGTAGAACGTAATCATTCAGTGAGGTCATCTAGATTTTACTAAGATAACAACCACAAACTATGGTTTGTAAAGTCAAAGCATGGCTTGGCGTGACAGCTGAGTCAATATCATGTAACAGGCCCTTGGAAGGGTGGGTCATGAAATGGCACTGTGGCCCAGATCCAGCCTGTGAGTCTTAGGTTGGGAACCCCTGATTTAAACTATACCCTAACGCTGTCTAATGAATTGTAACATCTTTGAACGCAATTCTCTTACAGGGTACTCAGAAAATATGCCTCCCTTACAGCCCAACGAAAACATTATCTGTGAAATCTATTTTAAGGTAAGAAATGTTAATATTTTTCACCATTATTGTTTAAGAATAACCCCACCCTTTGCTAAGCTAAATTTACACCCAAGTCGGACAAATTCTGTTTTTTTTTTTTTTTTTAGGCAAATACTTCTCATTTCAGCAAAAATATACACACGGGACAGTTCATAAAAACAGTTCACTAAAAATATTAGCATTAAAAGTTTAAAAACACACACAGAATGCACTGCTTATATTCAGTGTCACACTTAGCCATAGGTTACTACAGGGGTGCCCAAACTACGGCCCGCAGGCTGTATCCGGCCCAGGGCACCAAATCCTCCAGCTCACACTGCCCTCGCCGCTCCTGGAAGCGGAAGTGAAACATGCCTGCACATGTGCAAAATGCTGCCATAAATGCTACATTTTGCATATGCATGGACATGTTTTACTTCCGCTTTCAGTGACCGGCCTGCTGAACTATGTGACCGGCCCGCGGCCTGAAAAGTTTGGGTGCCTCGGTTTACCATGATGGGAAATGAGCCATAGGTAGGCTTGAGATTCTGTCCTGTTCTTACCATAAAATATCACGTAGCTTTGGGTTTAAGAACTTTCCTTTTTTTGCTACATGAAAGCTTTTGCCTCTGGTTTTACTTATTTGAGACAGCAAACGCTGTTTCAGATTAAATCTGGTTTCAAGCTGACATCTTTCAAACAAACCATACTTAACTTTAATCACAGTTTGTTGGTTGTTACAACAAGATAAGCGACGAGTGAGCAAAAAGCTTGCCAATTCCTTCTTTGTAGATGTGTTGGAAGAGGAAATGAAGAATGCCAGGATCTGAGGCTTTCTAGGATTCTGTAAACCATGCTTTAGAGTTTGGCCTATGGGTTTAATTCAGGAGTTCCAAGCCAGGGGCCGGGCTATACTCCCTCAGTCAGCTTCGAGGGCCAGATGGCCATTTTGCCCTGCCTGCATGATGGACCATTTTGTCCCAACAGCTTCAAAGGGGAGGTCACCATTTTGTTTCTCAAATGCCCTTGGAGGGGGTGGGAGGGCACGTGAAATGGTCCCATGGAACCAGATCTGGCCCACGGGCCTTAGGTTGGGAACCCCTGGTTTAATTGCTTTTGCTGCAAAGCGGTGGTTGAAACAACGCCCTGTCAATTTTTGCTTCTAAAAATACACAAACGCAAAATCACATTCATACGAAGACATAACCCTGAGACGTCGATTTTGCTTATTCCCCCCCCTTCCAGTGCCATGAATCTTGACAAATTTGAAAAAGGCCCGAGAGAAATTCTCCACCCCGAAATTCAAAAGGTAAGCAGCCGAAAAGCAAACCCTGAAGTTTGGATGGCTTGGAGTCGGTCTGGGTTAAGGGTTAAGATGCTGAGGTTGATGACTGAAAGGTCAGCGGGTCAGCAGTTCGAGACCCGGGCGCTGCGTGAGGGAGTGAGTGCCCGTCGTCTGTCCCAGCTCCTGCCAACCTAGCAGTTTGAAATCAAGAAATGGCAAATCAATCAGGTTCTAACTAACCATAAGAGCTCAATATTTGTCTTTTTTCTTTCCTGCCAGGATTTATTGGTTCTTGAAGAGCAAGAGGTAATGTGCAGCCCAAATCCTTCCCAAATCCTTCCTATCAAGATAATGGCTCCCATTTGTAACGATGCCTCGTTCTATTTTGTAGACTGCATTATTTAGCATTTATTTTACACACACCCCTTTCTCCCAATATTGGGACTGAGGGCAGCTCACAAGATGTTTAGAAGCAACACAGTGGAACTTCAGCTAACAAATGGCTCAGTTAACATAAAAATCACATAACAAAAGGAAATGTATAGAAAATGGTGGCTTGGTTTACGAAATGTTGGGGGGAGAACGGATTAATTGGCTTCCAAAGCATTCCTATGGGAACCCACATTTTGGTTAAAGTATTTTGGTTTTCAGTGCATTCCTATGGGAAATTGCTTTCACTGCATTCCTATGGGAAATTTGGTTGAAGTCATTTTTGCTGTAAGAAACGTCCTGGATAATGTATTAATTACGTTAACCGAGGTTCCACTGTGCAGTTAAATACTATATATACTCGAGCATAAGTCTAGTTTTTTAGCCCCCACAAATGAGGTCCGAAAATGGGACTCGACTTATACTCAGGTCAATGTAAATATTAAAAAAAAATAACCACACAAATGTCTACGTTTATTAGTTTTACTGTATTTTCATGTATTTTAATTACTGAAACTCACTAGCAGCTGCTGCATTTTACACCCCCGACTTATACTCGGGTCAAACTATTTTCCTAGTTTTAGAGGTCCAAATTAGGTACCTCGACTTATATTCGGGACGATGTATAGTCGAGTATATACGGTACACCATAGTGTGAAAATACCTCTGTGTGGATCGTCCACAGATATATTGTCAGGCTAGGATGCTGGAGACGTGGGTTGCATGCTTAGCCATGGAAACTCACTGGGTGAACGTCAGTGATATCTAGCCCTCTTTGAACATCCCACACAGCCAGAAAGCCCCATTAAATTCACCATAAGTCAGAAACGAGTTCACAACACATAACTGCAAGGCATGGATTCTTTCAAATCAACAACCACATGCAAAACAGTGACTCGCGGAACTTTATCCATGGTATGGGTGTCACTCTGCGATGCGGAAGGCAGATAAAAGGCCACTGCGTTATATTCTCAGGACAGCCTTCATGGCTGATAGCCATGAGGATAGCCAAGATTCGGAATTGAATACGGCACAAGAAGAAGAGGAAGCAAAGTAAAGGGAGACCTAGATATGACATCTCATTTTCACCAGCTACCGGTGGCTGATGAAATGTGTAGTTCTGGTCCGAAAAAGACGTCGTCGTCTTCTTTCATGTCCAGGCCAAACTTTAAACTGCCCAAATGAAACCACCTTCTTGGCTTTGTCGTGGGCCAGGGCTTAAGTCCTCGCCTGGAAAAAGATTTGGAAAGCAGCCGCAGGCAACAAGTACTGTTTCTGCTCCAGATCTGGACTCCTTCTCTCCGCCCTTACCTTGATATAGATCTCACAGGCAGGCAGAGTCGGTGATGGAGAGAGCTTTCAAAAGGAAATTTGCGTCCCTCCCCTGGTCTGCCCTTTATTAAATTCTCTGAGCCATCCTATCTCTTCAATAGGATTATAGACCTGGAAGTCCAAGCCTCCATCTGTCTTATTTCAGATGGCTGTGAACCCACTCACGGCTCTTCAGGTGGGTGGGCGGGTGGGGGGGGTGAATCTAAAGCGAGTCTGCTATAGCTGGTGCTGAAATTCCCCCTGGGAGGCATCTGCGACTCCGAAACAGACAGGATGTCTGAGCTGTTGGTAGCTATAATTAAACTCCCGCAGTCTCCCATAACAACAATACTTACAGATCTGCAGACATGCAACAACAGGAATATTGGTGATGCTTCTGTTGATGCTGTAGGGGCCCGTGGGGGTTATTTTTTTAGGACTAGGTTTTAAAATGAGTAACGGGGACTCTGATGGCTTCGTGGTTAAGACGCTGGGCTTGACGACTGGAAGGCCGGCAGGTCAGCAGTTTGAGACCCTAGTGTGACGCAGTGGAGTGAGCTCCCGTCTCTGTCCCAGCGCCTGCCAACTGAGCAGTTCGAAAGCGAGACATTGCAAGGAGATAAAGAGGGACCGCTTTGGCAACTGCGATCTGGTGTTTAGTCATGCCTGCCACGTGACCGCAGAAACGGCAGATGGAGACAGTGCTGGCTCTTTGGATGTAAATGGGGGTTTTCAATTGGGATTTTTAAACTGTAGTTGGTTTTTATCTTTTGTAAGCCGTCCAGAGTCTTTGGAGTTGGGCGGCAATATAAATCTTGAAATAATAGATAGGTAGGTAGGCAGGCAGGTAGACAGACAGACAGACAGACAGACAGACAGACAGACAGACAGATAGATAGATAGATAGATGAGCACTGATTCTTAAAGTCAGACACAACTGGCTTCTGAACAAGGGAGACCTTGACCATTCAAAGGGGTAGCAATGACTGCCATCTTTGCTCCATCCAAGTAAGGATAGTCCAGTACAATTGGAGTTTTGAACCTGAGTCAACTGGATTCAAGTCTCCACTCAAAAATGAACATCACTGGATGACCTACCTACCTATTTATTTATTTATTACATTTTTATACTGCCCATTTGGGAAATTTCCCATTCTGGGCAGTGTACATACAAGTATCAAAATAACAAGCCAAATAAATACATCCTAAAACAAAACAAAACAACTGGGCACAGAGGATCATCTGACTGATTAATTTATTGCTAAACGATCCGGGCAGTTTAAAGGTAATTTGCATTTTTGGCCCCAACATACCAGGGGCTCTTTTGACTGACCTTGGAAGGATGGACTTGGCTGAGTCAACCTTGATCCAAGCCAGGGTCAAACTCACAACAATCACACACACTCTCTCTGTCTCTACATGATTAATTTTTGCATGGTTGTCTCAGGAAATTACCTAACATGCTTTGGGATATGATCGTCCTATCAAGATCCCCTTTGCTTGTCAAGGGTTTAGTAGACACTTGAGTTAGAAAGCAGGATGAAGACAAAGCATTGACACATAAAGAGCAACTGATTAAAAGTCCTGATCTCTCCTGGTCATACAAATCTGCTTTATTCCCTCAGGGATACCTCATTGACTCCCACAAACACAGACACACACACTCACACACACACACAATGTTCTCCTTTATTTCCTTTCCTCCCAGGGCTCTGTCAATTTTAAGTTTGGGATTCTCTATGCCAAAGATGGGCAGTTAACGGATGACGAGATGTTCAGCAATGGTGAGTCTTGTGGCTTGACTGCAATTTCTCTGTCGTCGTTGCGCAGTGGGGAACCTGTGGGTTTATTTCTTGCCATCGGGAAGAAACTAAGAATGCCAGAGTAAGGGTGCCGCCCTGTTCCAGCTCTTTGCTAACCTAGCAGTTCAAAAGCAAGAAATGGCAAGTAGATAAATAGGTACCGCTTCGACAGGGACGGTAACAGCGTTCCATGCACTTCAGGATATAGTCATGCCTGCCACATGATCACAGAAACGGCTGTAGAGGCAGACCGTTGACGTTTACTTAAATATATATTTTTAAAAGGTGCGTCCTTGAGAATTCTGCTCTTTGTCAATGTTGGGTTTTTTTTTTACCTCCACCCTTCCAAACAGATGTTGCATCAGATCAGATGTGGACAAGTTTTTGCTTTCCCTTCCTTTGTGTCTCCTAACTAGACTAGAACTATTTCAGCGTCGGGTGCTTGGGAACATTTTGTGTTTATGTGACTCAAAGCTCTGGCGAGGAGGAGCGTCAATGCCTCGGCTATATTTGCAAAGCCAGCTTGACATATTTGTGTTCCCAGCCGCCAAAGTGAAAGAAAAATATCAACAGAGGCGCCAGGTCCTCCCCCCCACCCTCCCATGCCCCCCTCCCTCGGCTGTGTTAACTCTCATTTCTCACATTGGCTTATCTGACGAGCACATTGGTGCTCTTGGAGTTCAGCGGGTCTTCAGCCAAGATGGGGACAGCTCGTGAAATATGGGGCTGCCGTGAACATCATGTAGTGGAATGGTTGGGAAATCCAGCCCTCTGGATGCTTGGGACTTCAGTTCACATTATCCCCTGCTTTCGCCTGCCCTCGGTAGTGGCAGATGGGGGCTGGAGTTGAGAACATCTGGAAGTTGAAAGATTAGCCGCCCGTTCTGCCTTTTAATGGGCATTTGAGAAACAAAATGGCTCCCCCTTGGAAGCTGTTGTGACAAAACGGCCACCCCCCATCGTGCAATGGCTGCCCGGCCCCCAGCATGACAGAGAGCGCAACCCGGCCCCCGGCATGAGAATGTGGGGTACCCCTATGTTAAGCAAACTAATGAGCCTTTGGTGCCATGATTATCTTTTCGGTTCTCCCTCTTAAGTCCTTTGCATCTTTCCTTTTTTCCCTCTTCCTCTCCAGAGACTGGCAGTGAGAGCTTCCAGAAATTCTTGAGTCTCTTGGGGGACGCCATCACCTTGAAGGGTTGGAGTGGCTACAGAGGAGGACTAGACACCAAAAGTAAGCTTTCGTGGAAGGCGCAAACCTTATTCCCATAGTCCTTCCATGCTGGATAATGCAAATGTCATTTTGATGGGAAGCAATTTTGCCCTCTTGTTTTGGTTTGTGCTACTCGGATCTCTTATCTACAACTGGACTATCCAATAAGATGGTTTCACACTAGAGACAAGCCCTTGGTCCATCTCACCTTATAGACCTATTTCTGACCTCAGCTCACTGACTTGCCCAGCCGCTGCTGGAACATGCATGCCACCAGGGGACGTGATTCAGCTGAGGCAGCAGCCGGCCTATCAGTAGCTGCATCTGTTCTAATGTCCCCATGTAAAAATTCATTTCCCAATTCCCGACCATTTGAACAGTTCTCGCACGCCTTAAGATCTGTACACAAGAGGCAAAAATCTGAGTTCAGATTTGGAATCAGCACACTCGATATCCCATAAATCATGTGTGTTATTCCCAATAGCAAACTTGTCATTGTGCAGTGTCATTTTATTTTTGGCAAAGATAACAACGGTTTACAGTAAGTGTGATGGAGCCTGGCCAATGCTTTTTCTCCCTTTTGCAGACGACACCACCGGCATCCATTCCATGTACACTGTCTACCAAGGGCACGAGATAATGTTCCATGTTTCCACCATGCTTCCATATTCCAAAGAGAACAAACAGCAAGTACGTGGTTTTGCCGTATTGATTTTTCTTAGTAAACTGCCATCTGCGCTCCAAGAAAGGGAAGAGAGAGAGAGACCTTGTAGAGTTTCCAAACAGCAAATGTAAATGTTTAATTATTATTATTATTATTATTATTATTATTATTATTATTATTATTATTATTATTATTATTATTATTATTATTATTATTATTATTATTATTATTATTATTATTATTATTATTATTATTATTATTATTATTATTATTATTATTATTATATTTGGGTTTCTATAATGTAACATCTGGGGCGGCAGTTTCTTTGACTGGACGCTACGTGACATTTGACAGGCTTAACGGAGCTCAATGGGGGAAAGGCAAAGAGGATCATAACTTATGGCCTTCTACGCAGCTCCAATGTGGAAAATGGGGTTGTGTAGGATTCACGCAACGTTTCCCCTTTTCTCACAGGTGGAAAGAAAGCGGCACATTGGGAACGATATTGTCACGATCGTGTTCCAGGAAGGAGAAGAGTTTTCGCCAGCATTTAAGCCATCCATGATCCGATCTCACTTTACACGTATCTTTTCCCCACGCGGCAGTCCAGCGGGGCAGTTTTACACGTAGATTTATGGGATGGTGGTGGCTCAGGGGTTCAGGCGCTGAACTTGACGTCTGGAAGGCCGACGGGTCAGCAGTTGAAGACCCAATCCCTGCATGATGGAGTGAGCCCTTGTCGCTGCCTCCTGCCTAACCTCGCAGAGATTGCAACTAGATAAACAGGTACCGCGTTGGCAGGAAAGGTAATGGCATTCCATATGCTTCGGTGTCTGGTCACACCTGCCTCATGCCCAGAAAAATGTCTGTAAACTCTTCGGCTGTAGACTTAGATGAGCACTAGAGTTGGATACGACTGCATGGTGGGGTTGTTCTAAAATACTGAACATAAACTTGACCGTAGCTTGGTTTGTAGGAGTAGCCGGACCCAATGGCCCAAAGGAGAGACCAGAACAGTGGTGGCAAACTTATGGCACACATGCCAGAGGGGCACTCGGCCTTCTTTGTGGGCAAGCCATCGCCCAGCACAGAGTTCAGTCCACCCCTCTGCCCAGCAGCCCAATGGGAACGTTTCCTCTTTCCCCCCAGCACAGAGTTCACCCCACCTTCCTGCCTAGCAGCCCAATGGGAAGGTTTCCTCCCTCCCCCCAGCACAGAGTTTGCCCCGCCCCTCTACTTGGGCACTTGGTGTCTAAAAGGTTCACCATCACTGGACTAGGAAACCCAACACTTGATGCAGTTAAGCCACAGTTTTACTGTACTTTGTAGGTCTTACCTTGGCATTCGGCAACAAAGCATCGGTAGGGTCTGAACCGCGACCTAAAATATTTTGCTTCTAAGAGCCGTTCAGTACTTTTCAAAGCAAGAAATGCATCCAGGCATGCTCTAATCCACTCTTGAATTGTTCTTTTTCCCTGTGGCGGGTGGGGGAAATTAAACTTGACAGAAGGAAGAGAATTGTCAAGCTTTCGTAGTCTTGATTTCCTTAACGCACACCGCAGATATTTTTGCCTTAGTGAGATATAATAAGCAAACGGATAGTTACAGGTGGGTGTTAATGGCACACAAACTGTTCATTCTATTAATTTGACTTGGCAGGTTGTGACATTAACTTGTCAGATTGCTGGAAATGCATCCAGGGAGGGGGAGCCCGAGGCTGTAAAAAACTCACAAAAATTATCTATTTAAAAGAGCGAAATGGAGATGTTGAGTAACACATCCCAGGATATGCAAGTTTCAAGTTTAATTAACATTGCTACCCTATTTATAGATACATTGGTGGGTTCCCGTATCAGTCCTGTTCATTCCGAGTAAAATAGGATGGGAGGGAGTGTGTTCCTGAGACTATACAGAGTGCATTTTACCAGCGAAAAGTTATTGGAGACTGGCAGTGAAGGAATGGATTCATCAGCCAGTGGGGGAGAGCATTTGGGGAAACCACAGCATGTTAAAAATGAGTCGTGTGAAATGTTTGGAAGAAAAAACCCTCGATGTCTCTCCAAGATAATCCCATTTCTCTTTTTCTGCTAGACTGAAAATCTTCTCAGAAGAAAGCGTCCCCCTCTTTGGGCCTCCCCTTCCGTCCCCACCAGTGTTTACGGACCACCAGGAATTCAGGGACTTTCTGCTGGTGAAATGTAAGTTGGCACCTCTGTTTCCCCAGAAATCCTAGCGTGTAGGGCAGGGGCTCCCAAACTTTTTGGGTCGTGGCCTGGTCACGTGGTTCAAGGGGCAGATCACCATGGCCCGGGGGCTGGATGCGGCCACAATGCCATACAGATGCAGCCCCGATGCCTGCCAGGCAGCAGTTAACTTACCTGACAACTCTGAGGTACAAAAGTCCACAGGGAAGGATGTGGATTAAATCCCACTTGAATCCATCTTGATGGAAGGCAGCAGCTTCATCCATCCTGGCCTGGAGATGGACCAGAAAGGGGCTCATGGAACTGGATCTGTGGTACTATGGGGGTCATGCTGTGATACGGAAGGCAAATGAAAGGCCACTGCGTTATATTCTCAGGACAGTCTTCATGGCCGATCGCCATGAGGATCGCCAATATTCGGATTCGGGTATGGCAGAAGAAGAAGTGCCGTTTTAGTCAAAACTGGGTGGTAGCCCTCCCACCAAATTGTGGGGGGTTCTCTGTTCAGTTACATGAAGATGCTACACTGAAAGAGTCTTTCCTTTGCACAAACCGGCATAATTCCGTCTTCTTGCCTTTCAGTAATAAACGGGGAGAAGGCCACGCTGGAAACCCCGACGTTTGCTCAGAAGCGGCAGCGCACGTTAGACATGTTGATTCGTTCCTTATACCAGGACCTCATGCCTGACATGCACAAGGTAAGCCTGTGGCGACAGGTTGCGTAGGAACACATGCGGTGGTGCCTCAGTTTGGAAGCTAAACAGGGTCAGGTCTGGTTAATCCTGGAACCAGCAGGAAACAGATGAATGGGGGATCCTTTGATGTGCCACAAACTCTGGCTTTCAGCTGCAAGATAAGGCTAGGAAATCGTGTGCCTGAAATTTAAAGGTGTGGCTGTTCTTGTTTATGGGCTGCATCGTCCTCCCTGGGGAATTCTGGGAAGTGTAGTTTGAAGAGTTAAGTATCCATGTCTTTGCTGAAAACTCAATGGCTTTCTACAATATGGGGCTAGACATCCTAATGGTCAACCTCTAAACTGGGTGGTTAGAAATTACAAGTAGATACAGAGGTATCTCTTCAGCAGGAAAGGTAACAGCGTTCCATTTTCAGAACTCAGCTCAGGGGCTTCGTGTGTTTGAAGGAAAGTCCTGTCATTTGGAAGACGAGCACCCGCTCGGCTCCCCACCCCCCAATTTCCTTCTGCTTTGTTTAGAATATGCTGAACAGGAGATCTTTCAGCGACGTCTTGCCCGAATCGCCCAAATCAGCTCGGAAGAAAGAAGAGGCTCGCCAAGCCGAATTCGTCCGTCTCGGCCAGGTGTGTTGTGGGCGCAAAATGAACTTTTGAGGAGGATAGTGGAGCTTTCCTTGAAAGAGTGATCCATCTTTTTTTGGGGGGGAGGGGGTAAAGAAAGAAAAGGGAAGAAATGGGTGAAAAATAAACTGTTCTGAGGGTGGGGGATGTTTTTGCCTCTTTCTAAAATGTTTGATTTTAGAAAACATTAACAAAATTAAATCATATACAATGTAACTCAATTCCAATTATATAATTTTTTTATAAATCTAAAAACCCACATAACGATACATAAGACATAAGTTAGCAAATCTCACCCTCTTGGTTAGGGTCTTGCATTGATCATGTGGGGGATATTTGCCACAAATGTAGCAAAAATTGTCCGGTTTCTTAACTCAGCTGTACCTACTCATCTTTAGCTCAAAACAGACTCACTTTTTCCTAGCTGTACTAACCAGTAAGATAGTTTCACACTAGAGACAAGCCCTTGGTCCATCTCACCTTATATACCTATTTCTGACCTCAGCTCACAGACTTGCCCAGACATGTCACTGCTGGAACATGCATGCCACCAGGGGACGTGATTCAGCTGAGGCGTCAGCAGGCCTAGTGGGAGCTGCAACTGTTCTAATCTTCCCATGTCAAAATACATTACCCAATTACCAAGCATTTGAACAGCTCTAGTGTACCTATAAATCGGTACGTGATGGGCAAATTCTGAGTTCAAATTTGGAATCAGCCCACTCGATATCATGTAAACCACATGTGCTATTCCCAATAGCAAAAGCGTTATTGTGTAGTGTTTTCAGAGACCTCTCCTTCCAGGTTTCTGCTTCATCTCCTGCCCAACCCAGGCAAAACTCTTCCCCCACCCCTGGAAGAAAACAAGAAATTAGTACTCTATAAACGTTTGGAAAAGAGGGAACAGGCTTAAATCCGGCACTTGGTAGAAAGGAGGCCAGGGCGTCCCGTGGAGGGAACACGATTCCACGGGGAGCATTTCCATGTTCCTTGCAAGAGCTGTTTGCGAGGAATCTGTTTATAAGGGACCAAGTCAATTGAGAACAAAAGGAATTAGGCAAGTTAGAACAGCTCACCAGAGCCTCATTTGCGGGGAAAGAGGAAAAGCAGAGCGTGGGGAAATCTAACAGAAAATTGGATATTAGACAATCTCTGCCCCAGCATTTTGAGGAGCTTCTTGTACACCAGGGGTTCCCAAACTACAGCCTGGGGGCCGCATGCGGCCCCCAATGCTAATTCATCTGGCCTACGAAGCCCTCATCGTTCCTGGAAGCGGAAGTAAAACCCAGGATCGAACCCACAACCTTTGGGTTGCAGTACAGCAGTTTAACCACTGCGCCGCCCAGGCTCCTACAATCTTCCTGCAGTGTCAGCCGTTTGCACTGTTCAGGAAAGACAGTCTAAATCTGACTTAACACCAGATGAACTTCTTATCTTTCTACATCCACGACATAATCTCTGGTTTGTTTATTGCTCTCAAGGCACTCAAACTGAAAACCATCGTCCGCGGTGACGCCCCGGCGATTCTGGCCACCACCAGCCTCTGCAGAAAAGAGGTGAGTCTTTTGGTGGAGGCTCCTGCCAACCTCGGAGTTTGGAAGCAGGAAATTGCCAGTGGATAAATAGGTGCTGCTTCGGCGGGAAAGGCAACAGCATTCTGTGCGTCCAGGCATCTAGCCGTGCCTGCCACGCGACCACGGAAATGTCTGACTTTTTCTGACTTAACGCAGTGCAACCCCTCGATCCTGGCACCATCTTCTCTGGAAAGATCCCTCCTTTCCTGATCTACTCCCCAGCCTGCTCTTTTTTTGTCTTCTTCTTTCTCCCCTCACAGCCCTGGGAATCCCAGTGTTTCTGCGGCAATTTCCCCCACGACGTCATCTGTGCGGATTCTTGGGGCCAGTCGCTGCTCGTTTCGACAGACATTGGGGTCCTGCTGTTAGACGGTGGGTAAATGAATTTCTACCTGTGAAGAGGCTGGTTTTTGAGCATCTGCTGTAGCCATTTGGACAGAAAGACACGGCACTGATTTTAATTTACTCATCTTAATTTTCTATGCCAAGGTTGGGCTGCTGGGCAGAGGGGTGGGGTGAACTCTGTGCTGGGGGGAGGGAGGAAGCGTTCCCTTTGGGCTGCTGGGCAGAGGGGCCGGGCAAGCTGTGTGCTTGGGCGATGATGCACATGCCCACAGAGAGGGCTCTTGGGTGCCCCCTGTGGCATGCGTGCCATAGGTTTGCCACCACTGGCCTAGTCAGTGTCTGGAATTTTGCCTTAGAGATATCTGAGAAATTTGCCTTAGAGATATCTTGAGAAGAAAGACCACCCAGGCAAGTGTCACATTGAAAGCTTTTCCCCTTCACTTCCAGATGGACAGCCTCCCATCCCAGTGTTTGATAAGACTTTACTCATCAAAGAGATGGACATATTGGAGACGCTGGATCTGCTCATCGCCAGGGCAGACAAAGGTGAGGGAGAGCGATGGAAATGGGCATCAGAGTCAGATTGGCAAATCTGTCGTGGGCAAGCTTCCAAAGTCTGGGTCTGGCCAGGTTATCCTGCTATGGTAATGGAGTAGACCAGGGGTTCCCAACCTAAGGTCAGTGGGCTGGATCTGCCCCCCAGCGCATTTTACTTTCGCTTCCAGGAGCGACGACGGTGGCGTGGGCCAGATGAATCGCAGTAAACCCATCCGTGCGGATTCATGGGGGCTTGGGCTTCTGGGAGTTGAAGTCCAAGAACATCTGGAGTGCCAAGATTGGCCATCATGACCCTAAAAGGTCCCTCAGTGATTCTTATGGTTCTCTTTGAACAGGGAAGGACTCCCGCCTTCTCGTCTTCCGGCTCAGCGCCGTGAGGAGGAACCTGGAAGCCCAGCAGGTGAAGGGCAAGTGCGATTGCCGAGAGAACAAGCTGGAGAAGACCAAAGGTGTGCCTGGGGAACCGCTGGAAGCCACTGCTGGGGGAGGGGGGAAGCAATTGGCGCTCGCGTGTCCTTCACATCTCAGCTAGCCAGGGTGGGGCTCCTTTTCTAAGAGGAGGAGGAGGACGAGATGTTCTCGCCCCATCTTGAAGGCGTTCTTGGGTTTGCTGGTGGGGCATTATTTTGAAAAGCCAGAAGCGGAGAAGAAAAGAAGAAGGGCGGCAGCTTCGCTGTTAGACATGGAGTTCCTTCCACAGTGAACTGACATTTGTCTTTCCTGCTATCTATTTCTAACCCAAAATCAGCTTGGCTATATTCATTGATGGTCATTGACTGCTATTGTTATTTCATAGTTATGTTGATCATTTATTTCATGTGTCTTTGGTTTTAAGAGTTTAAACCAGTTCTCAAACTTTTTAAGCCGAGGGGCCATTGGGTCACGCTCCCTCAGTCAGCTCCAGGGGCCAGACAGCCATTTTGCCCTTCCTCCACCCCATGGCACTTCCTGGTGTGGTGGAGGTGGTGGTAGGGCCACATGAAATGGTGCTGCGGGCTGCATCCGGCCCACGGGCCACAGGTTGAGAATCCCATGTTTAAACTAACCAGAGTGGGAATGTTTCCCAGATGGGAGGTATGGAAGTGTGTCTGTCCCTCCCTCTCTCCCTCCCTCCCTTCCTTCTCCTTCCTTCAGTAACCAACTATTCCTTCCTTCCTTCCTTCCTCCCTCCCTCATCCTGTCTGATGTGGGCAGACATTGTTTCTCCCCATCCTCCTGAGTGCACCACCGTGTCTTCTTCTGAGCATTCCTCTCTCTCCTCAGAGAGGTGCTTGATGCTTCCTGATCTCTCATTGTCCAGGCTGTCATTTGTATGCCATCAACACCCACCACGCCAGTGAACTGCGGATCGTGGCCGCCATCCGGAACAAGCTGCTCCTCATCACTCGGAAATTCTGGCAGTGGGAAGGGCTGAATGGAGCCCCCTTGATGTCACCCCAATCGGAGTCCCCTGTGGAGGAATTCCAGTACATCAGGGTAGGTTCTTTGGGGGGGGGGAATGTTTGGTTGGTTGCGGGGGGCGGGGGGCGGCGGACCTTGCACAGCACCAGACAGTTGAGTCTTTGGGGGGAAATCTGAATTTTTGGTAGAGGCTCAAGAATTCAAGACAGCCTTTTTCAGACTCCTGGTGCAATCGAATATATAAATTGTTTAGAAGTTTAATGCTTAGTTTTATATTGTTTACATCAGGGGTGGCTAAACTGTTCAGGCCACAGGCCAGCCTCCTGGTTCCTCCTATCGGAAACGGAAGTAAAACGTGTCCCGCACATGTGCAGAACGCTGCCGTAAATGCACCCATGGCTGTAAATAGCACGTTTATGACAGCTATTGGTGCATTTATAGCAGCATTGTGTGCGTGCATGTTTTACTTCCGCTTCCGGGAGTGGCACAGGCAGCTTGTGGGCCGGATCCAACCCACTGGCCATTGTTTGGGCACCCCTGGTTTATATATAGATATTTTCTTTCTTGTTATATGTTGACTGAATGTATACTAGTGCCATGCACTAAATAAATAAATCAGGAATAGTGACGGTTGATCTTGTGCATGCTGAGCCCTGTGATTTCTTGCTAAACCACCATTCCTTCTTCCCTTTGGATGCTCTTGACCCCCCTGTCTTTTGGGTCTAGGAGATCTGCTTGTCGGACCCTCCAGCCGTCATGACACTGGTGGATGGCCCCACAGGAGAAAACGACAACCTGATCTGCGTCGCTTACAGGCACCAGTTCGACTTGATCAACGAGAGCACAGGCGAATGTTACCGGTTGCATAACGTTGAATCGAGCAGGGTAAGTTTGGGCAGTCGACCCGTTCGCTAGAGCTGTGATCCTTCAGAATCTATTCAGTCCCAAGGGGGATATAAAAGAGTGCAGTGAATGGCCATCCGGCAGTTACGTCCAGGACCAAGGATAGGATCCAAAAGCTGAAGATGGATTGACGACCGAAGGAGACAATTTAGAGTAGGCATGCCCAAACTACGGCCCGTGGGCTGGATATGGCCCCCAAAGACATTCCATCAGGCCAATGACACCCTCGCCAAAACAGGAAGTGAATATGGATGCTTCAGCGCATGCGTGAAAAGCGGCCATTTAACTTCCTGGTTTGGCGTGGACGCTTCTGCGAAGTAAAATGCCCATGTAATGTTTTTGATGTACTTTTCATATGTGATTTTTGTGATGTAATACTTGTAGTTATGAAACATTGTTTTTCTGTGAGCCGCCCAGAGTCGCTATAGGCGAGTGGGGCAGCATAAAAGTCGAACAATACAATACAACAATACAGTTTTCACACATGCGCAGAAGTATCCGCCCCAAACCAGGAAGTTAAATGGTCACTTTTCACTCATGCGCAGAAGTGTCTGTGCCAAACCAAGAAGTTAAATGGCCGCTTTTCACTCGTGCGCAGAAGCGTCCATGCCAAACCAGGAAGTTAAATGGCTGTGCATGTGCAAATATGCCCTGTTCTGGGGGCATGGTCTTCCCCGCTCAGCTGTTCTGGGCACGTGGTCAGGCCCCTGGCCCAAAACATTTGGGCACCCCTGATTTAGGGCTTCATTTTGTGTGGACATGTACATTGCGACCGATGGGGAAAAACCAGATGTGTGATAAGCAATGGAAGCTAGACAACTCCACTCTGTTTGCAAATACGTTGCATCACATATTCTGGAAAAGGGACTACAGGTTTGCTGCATGGGAATTGGATGTGGCAGAAAGCAGGAGGGGCCCCTTAGAACAGTGGTTCCCAACAAGGGGTACACAGCCCATTATTGGACTTCAATTCCCAGAAGCCTCAGTCAGTACATTGGCTGATCAGTGCTTTGGGGAAATGACGTAGGCTTCTGGGAATTGAAGTCCAAAAACCAGCATTTGGGAAACATTGCAGAACAATTTGGGGTCGATTGATATAATAGTAGTTTTGTCAGACATCTTATTTCCCTCGGGCTTGATATGAAATTGAATTCAGAAGCGTTGGCTGTAATCTCGCCCTCCAGCTTGTCCACTACCCTTGCCCGTTATCATTGCAGGTTAATTTTGTTGCAGCTATTGATGTGTACGAAGACGGAGAAGCCGGCCTCCTGCTATGCTATAACTGTAAGTATTATCGCCTCCCTTGGGGAGCCCTGCAGGGTCTTTGCCAAAGACTTCCTCTGGTCCCCCCTTCTGGTAGTGTAGAGCTGTCATCGAATTGGACAGAGACTACCTGGGTTTGAGTGGTTTGTGATGGAAGTAGCTTCAGAGATCGGCAGGGAGAACTTCGCCCAGGTGTTGTTGAACTCTACTGACTGTTTCCCTGCAGAGTTGACCGGGCACATCTGTCTGAGAAACATCTGGAAGACCACGCCTTAGTTTTTGGCTTGACTTGGAGGCAAGAGGACAGAGAATCCAATGTCCTTCTGCTCCATGCTCCTTTCCAACCAGCAGCCCCCACTTGACCCACTGGTTTAAAGTAATAAGCTCTTCCTGGATCAAGCTGGTGGACTTGAGGCTCATCTCCATTGAGAGGACATTGAGGGTCCTTCTCTTGCTTAGTTCTCTCCTTGTTCGCAGCTACTTCTCTCCTTATCTTAGGTGGAGCAATGCCAACAAGAGGGTGTATTTTCTCAACTGGTGTAGCTTTGAGGCACCCTGTCACTCTACACATGGCTTCATTAACTTCTTCATTAAGAAGCAGATAAAGTGAAATGGTTTCTAAGCTCCATGGAGATTTGATGACTCTACAGCTGTATGCCCATAACACTGCAGATCAATGATTTTGCAACTGGGAATAACACATGTGATTTACATGATATCGAGAGTGCTGATTCAAAATCTGAACTCAGAATTTGCCTATCATGTACAGATTTTAAGGCATCCTATAGCTGTTCAAATGGTCAGTAATTGGGTCATGTAGTTTTACATGGGAACATAAGAACAGTTGCAGCTCCCACTATGCCTGCTGTCACCTTAGCTGAATCACATCCCCTGGTGGCATGCATGTTCCAGCAGCAGCTGGGCATCTTCTGGGCAAGTCAGTGAGCTGATGTCAGAAATAGGTATCTAAGGCGAGATGGACCAAGGGCTTGTCTCTAGTGTGAAACCATATATATCTTTTTGTGATACAGTGAAGCTGTTAGAGCTTCCCCAGTATCATAAATATGCCACCAGATTTGATTCTGAATCCCATCTAGTAGCAAAGACTCGGAGGTGGGGGGGGGGGAGTCAGTCCTATCTCTTGGCCTGCTTGATGCTCTTCCATTCTTCTTGCCTTTCCCCTTCTACAATCCCAAGCCTGCCTTTTTCCATTCCGGCCCACCTTCCAGGAAATTTCTCTCTTGCAGATGTTTGCTACTACCGCAAGGTTTGCCCCTTCAACGGGGGTTCCCTGCTGATCCAGCCGTCGGCGTCTGACTTCCATTTCAGCTGGAACCAGGTCCCTTATTCGATCGGTAAGGAGAACAAGCCATGGGCCCGTCTCTCTAGACAGCGCTGTGGGGTGAAGATGGGGGAGCGCAAGAACACTTGCTCGATTGCTTTCATCAAATCATCCCCTTCCTTAAACACAAATGCAATTGATCTGGGGTTCATTCTGTAGGAGTTCTGGCTAGGGCAGGGTGGGAATGATACGGGGGTCATGTGAGGCCTTGAGGCCCTCTACCCAGCAGGCCAATGGGATTGCTTCCTCCCTCTCCCCAGCAGAGTTCACCCCACCTCTCTGCCCAGCAGCTCAATGGGAGCTTTTCCTCCCTCCACCCAGCACAGAGTTCACCCCACCTCTCTGCCCAGCAGCCCAATGGGAGCGCTTCCTTCCTCCCCCCAGTACAAAGTTTGCCCCACCTCTGCCCACCAGCCCAATGGGAGCACTTCCTCCTTCCCCCCAGCACAAAGTTTGCCCCGCCTCTCTTCCCAGCAGCCCAGTGGGAGCGCTTCCTCCCTTCCTGGTTGCCGTGTTGGCACTTTGCGATAAATAAGTGATTTTGGAGTTGCCATTTGGGCACTCGGTCTCTAAAAGGTTCGCCATCCCTGCTGTAGAAGTTGTACTACACCTACACCTTATCAGCTCACAGGGCTGTTTTTTTTTTTTTTGCACTTACAGTTTGCGCCTTCCCATACATTTTGGCCTTCACCACCGATTCCATTGAGATCCGGCTAGTGGTCAATGGAAACCTCGTCCACACCACCGTGGTCCCTGCGCTCCAGCTGGTGGCATCGCGGGTAAGGAAGCTAGCAGCAGCGGAGGAGAGAAATTCTCTAGCAATAGCTAAATAAATAAAGGTAAAGCTAAAGGTCTCCTTTACTTGAAAGCCAGTCGTATCCAACTCTAGGGTGCGATCCTCATCTTTGTTTGCAGCCAAAGAGCCAGCGCTGTCTTGTGTCTGCACACATTTATTTTTAATTCAACCTCTTTTTCCATCCAGTCTGATATCTACTTCAAAGCCGCGACGCCCGTGAGCGAACTCTCCAACAGCAGTTCCAAGGAGACCACGTCCCCAACGTCCCCCCAGACACCGCCAATCCACGAAATCCCTGTTTTCTCTCCTTCCGCAGCTGAAGGTAAATGGACGAGGGTAGGAGGGTTTCTGTGAATCGTTTGCTTTGCAGCCGGTTTAATGGGAAAACAGCCCGAACTTTGGGATATGGGTGTTGTCTATTATTTAATTTTATTTAATTCAAATCCCACCCATTCTGGGATATTCTCCTAACTCTGAGTGGCATCCAACCAATTTAAAGATTTTTACAATAGCCATAGAACATGAAGCATAAACAATAGGTCAAGGTAATACCATATATACTCAACTATAAGTCGTCCTGAATATAAGCCAAGGTACCTAATTTGGACCTCTAAAACTAAGAAAATAGATTGACCCAGGTATAAGTCGGGGGTGGAAAATGCAGCAGCTGCTAGTAAGTTTCAGCAATTAAAATACATGAAAATATGGTAAAATTAATTAATTCAGACATTTGTGTGGGTATGTATTTGAGTTTTTACGAGAGTGTTAGTGCTTTTTAGAAAATGTATGTTTGAATTTGCACCACCGCTGTTTTGGGACCTTTGGGGTCATTGACCCACATTTATTTTATTTATTTATTTATTTATTTGTTCGAATTTGATACCCCGCCCCACTCGGGAAGACCCGACTCTGGGCGGCTTACAAAATGTATTACCGCAATGGGTAATCTATAAACACACAACACATATAAGTCGAGTCCCTTTTTTGGACCTCATTTTGGGGGGTGCTAAAAAACTAGACTTCTACTCGAGTATATACACTATTTAGGCACCAGAGATGCAAGAGGACCTTCCATCCCACAACCGTTTTTGCGTCTTGTCGTTTCAGGTGAAGCTCTGTGCAGAAACATCTACAAGATTCCTCTCAGCAATCTGGTGGGCCGGAGCATCGAGCGGCCGCTCAAGTCCCCCCTGGTCCCCAAAGTCGTCACCACCCCAACATTTGCTGGCGGCACCTCCATCCCAATCACGCCTTCCCTCCCTTTGTCACGCATAGAAATCAAAGAAATTGCCAGCCGGACACGCAAGGAATTACTTGGTAAAGCCGGAACAAGCATGGCGCCTCTAGAACCCAACAGGAATGTTTGTGCCACATCATGGGGGCACCTCTTTGTTCAGAATGATGAAGGGGGTGCCTTTATTATAAGTGAGGGACAATAGTTGACTCCTTATATGGTAGCTCCGTGTGTTACTGTTTAATTCGGATTCCTGCATTGAGCAAAGGGTTGGACCCAACAGCCTCAAAGTCGTCTTCCAAGTCAGTTGTTCTATGATTCTTTTATTCAGCCCCCTTTTGAAAAATTATAATGTCTAGAATTTTAATTCATCTTTCATTAGAGCAGGGATTCTCAACCTGTGACCCATAGCACCATTTCATGTAGCCCCACCACCACCTCCACCACACCTGGAAGTGCCATGTGGTAGAGGAAGGGCAAAATGGCCGTCCTGCCCCCAAAGCTATCTGAGGGAGTGTAACCCAGCCCCTGGCTTTAACAGGTTGAGAACTCCTGCGTTAGAGGACAACAGCTCATGAGTGGGTGTATGGGACCAATCCTTACCCCTCTGTTGCTCCTGGCTAGCATTCTAGGTCACTCTGGTTGTTCTAGGTCAGTGATGGTGAACCTTGGCACTCCAGCTGTTCTTGAACTTCAATTCCCAGAAGCCCTGATCAGCAGGAGCACTGACTTGGGCTTCTGGTAGTTGAAGTCCAAGAACACCTGGAGTGCCAAGGTTCACCATCAAGGTTCTAGGTCATTCTTGCTGTTCCAGGTCACTCTTGATGGAAGAGAGGTGACCTGGATTTCTGGTCCTCTGCATGTTGTTCTTTTTCATTTATCAATGGTAGTCACCTTTGGGTCAAGATGACAAGTGACGTAGTGTGGACTTTTCTTTAGAAACGAGACAATCCGGTCTTTTTTATTCCGATGATCCATTGGTTTTCATGTCTTCTCCACCCAGGCCTCTTAGGTGAGTCTGTTCCCAGGTCAGAAGGAGGTCAGAGGCAGAAGAAGATCCCCCCAAAGGCGTCAGACTCCAAGCAGGGGACCGTACGCTCGACGAGCAGCGACAGGTATGCATATGCAGATTGGTGCTGCCTCTCCAGGATGTGAATTCTAGATCTCTCTCGTATCTAGAACTCCAAACAGGGCACATTACACAGGTCTCAAAATGCCGACCTTCCAGTCATCAAGTTCAGCGTCTTAACCACTTGAGCCAGCTCAGTCCCAACCCCCCTTTCATTTCTGCCTCCTCCTCTTCCTCAGGCTCGTTGCCAGCTCTTTCGAAAGCGCTTCCGAAGAACGCCATTTCTCCACCAGTTCGGATCCGGACACCACCACCACCACCCGCGACGAGAGCCCCCCTTCCGGCAGCCCCTTCCAACTCGGGGTCTCCTTCGATGAAGACATCATAGACTTGAAATGAAGCCCATTTGGGACGCGACACCCACGTAACATTACATCCATTGTACAGAGATGCCTCTTCATTTCCTCTCCCTTTCCCTCTCTTTTTATGTGAGTCTTTAATCAGTATAGGAACATCCATCTGCACTTCCGATTCACTCTGGAAGTTTAAAAAAAACCCACACACAACCAAATCTTGGAGGCCATCAGATTCTGGCCCACCCAGTATTTTTAACGTGTTGAATGTAGAAGGAGGAGGAGTCTGGGGAATATAGGCTTCGTTTTGAGATATATATTTTTTCTCATTTAAGCAGCAGAGCTGCCACCGATCCACAGCTGACCGATCAAAACGAGATTTGTTTGCTCCTTGATTAAATCTCCATCCCTTTTCGCGGGACTCTGTCATTTGTAAGAATGTTTTTAAAGTTGCCCCAAAGCCAGGAGGATCCTTGCAAATCAGCCGAAGGCCAGAGGACAGGGGTTCTCAACCTGTGGGCCAGATGCAGCCCACGGTGCCATTTTCATGTGGTCCACCACTACCCACAAAAAGCAACAATCCAAAACCAACAGCAGCTTTTGCTAAAGTGAATTTTTCCTCCATCTAGGCTATGTAACTGTTGTTTTCTTATTATTATTTCTAAATTTTAATCACATGACTGTTAGCACGTCAGACAATGAGCGTCTTCTATTTCTTCTTCCGTGTCTAGACCAGATGTGAAACCGCCAAAACGAAGCCACCTTTCAGTGAGTTCATTCCATAGTTTCTTTTGCCTGACCTAGTGTGAGAAAGATTATCCGGCAACACAAGGGCCCCCAGTTGTGGCTCAAAAATACCACAGTCTTCGAGGAGGCTCGTTCTGTGTACCCTGGATGGAGAGTTGTAGATAGGTACGCAACTCTTCTCCTGGTGCCAGAGAGGGATGCTAGCCCGAGCGTCATCTCTGCAAAACAGGTCCCGTAGGTTTGCGTCTCTCAGGAGCCTCCCAAACCTATTTAACCAGAAGCAAAAACAAAAGGCACGCTGTGTCTTAAATCACTTCCAGCTCTCGACCCTCTCTCTCTCTTTCCTTCGTTTCTCTTTTTCAGAGAAGAGTGTTGATTCACAACATGGCAGGAAGAAAGAAATATTTGTAGATACCCTGAGATGCTAGCTTTCCTGTTGCAAAATGGGTGGTTTGTTCTCTGTCGAGGAAGTGTTGATTTGAAATGCCTTTTGGCCGTTCTCCAATTTGGATGCAGATCTTTTTCTGTTTGCCAAGTTGCAAAAGATTACGGTTTCACAAATCCAAAATAGCTTGACCGCCTTTTTTTCTCCCCATAATCCCATTCATTTCCAGAGGACCTTTCCTCATTCATGTTCTTTCACCCCATTGGTGAATGAAGCAATACTTTTAATTAACGATGCATTTCCTCCTCAGTTTAAGCACTAGGGTCAAGTTCCTAGGTCTCATGAAGGCAGGAGACGGATCTTAAAAGATCAAGGCAGCCTTTGCTTTGAGACCAGAAGGAGGTGGTTCTAAGAAGGGGTTCGATTGAGGAGGGGGTGAGACGCACCTCACCGCCTTTGCTCCGAAATCCCGATGTCCACCTTTCAGCTACCTCCTTTACCCACCAATACTCCATGAGTCCTCTCTCTCTCTGGCCCTCTGTTACACAAAATTGCCTTATTTTTGCTAGCCGAGACAGAGTATTGAAGCTACCCAGAGGGTGGGATGGCGATAGAGAATAGACACCATTCATCCGACACCGTCAAAACCAGACACCTAACAAGCAAAAGGTTGTCCATTTGCTCAGTCGCCGAGTAGACTGTTCCAGTGTGATAAGGAAGGCTGACAGGTGCTGTTTAGACCAGGGGTGCCCAACCTAAGGCCCGTGGGCTGGATCATGTGACCCCCCGCCCCTCCAAGGGCATTCGAGAAATAAAATGGCACTCCTTTGAAACTGTTGGGATACAATGTCCGCCTAGTGCAGAGTCCACGGTGCTTGTAAAAGCTGGTCCTCTGCCTGGTGCAAGTGGGGCTATTGGACCTCTAAGCCATCCATGAATCGTAGCTCAACTGATTTTAAGAAAAGCCAATTGGCTACCAGTGGAGCGAAGAGATGGTATAAGCGTGTGGTTTACTGTTGAGTGAACCACGTGCATCCCAAAGGAAGGGGAGCCCTGTCTCCTCTTCCTTGGGAAAAGGGCCTTCGGTCATCGTCAGGTGAAGGTTGGGTTTCTAGGTCAGTGGTGGCCAACCTTGGGACTCCAGATGTTCTTGAACTTCAGTTCCTGGGTGCCTTGATCAGCAGGTGTGCTGACTTGGGCTTCTGGGAATGGAAGTCCAAGAAGATTTGGAGTGTCAAAGGTTAGCCATCACCGTTCCAGGTCTTCCAGCTGATTTTCTGAGGAAACCAGGTCAATGGAGGGCGCCAGGGAAGAGGCCGCCGTGTGAGATGCTTGACCACTTCACTTGACCACTTGGAGCAGATGTTCCAAGCAGAAAATGACTGAGTTTGGAGCAGGATCACCAAGGAGAGTGTTGGGAGTGTCGTTTCCTACTTTTTGAGACCCTCCTTGGCAATCTGAGTTCTCAATTCTAGGAATATCTTTCTTGCCTTTTCTAAATGAAAGTCTCTTTTTTCCATCAGTAGCTCTAGGCTTACCTAGAGATGAGGAACCAATGATGGTCAAATGCCTGAAATCAACTCTCCTTTTAACTTTTTTTTGGGGGGGGGTCTACTTAGGATCCCCCACCTTCTCTCCTTGGGTAGCTGTACTATCTTCTGAACTTTTCCCTCCCAAACCCAACCCTTTTTTAAAAAATGTATTAAAAGGAGCTATTGGTGATTGGATCTAGGTTGGGTGCTTGGTGAAGACTGTCAGCTTTAATGCTTTAAGGCGGGTTGGCCATCCTTTTTACTGAGCGGGCTGGACCACGTCCCGCTTTTACGGCTGTCGTAAATGTGGCCACTTCCTCATTTATGACAGTCGCGGGTGCATTTATGCATGCGTGGGCACGCTTTATGGTTGACGTAAACATGTCCGCTTTCACTTCTGGGTGCAGCGGCGGTGATGGGCCGGATGGAATGGCACCATAGGCCGGGGCCAGCCCATGGGCTGTAGGTTAGGAACCCCTGCTTTAAGGGGTTTGACAAAAGCAAGGCAGGAAAAACAGCCATCGGCAAAAAACCCACCTGTTCTTCCTTCCTGGTTGATGCTCCGCTTTGGTCAAACCCCTTGCATTAAATCAGGAGGGGTGGGGCCCACATGAAATGGTACCGGGGGGCTGGATCTGGCCTGTGGGCCGTAAGTTGGACACCCCTGCATTAAAGGCTGACAGTCCTCACATCTTGAGTGCTTCCGTCCATCTTCACTGTGTTTGGGTGCAGAGGCCCACATTTCCCTTGTTCCAATATTTCTTGACCTGACTGTAACTTAAATCTCACCCCCCTCAACCCAGTTGTTTTGGGAATTTACATTTTTATAATGTGTAAGTTTAGGAGAAGAAGATCTAAACTGACCTATGTCTGTATTTCCTCTTCCAAAGGGGAGATGGCCTTTTGTGTGTTTCCAACCACTTCTTCTTGATCTTTCCATACCTCTGTTATCTCCCAGGCAGATCCAACCCTAGTTCAGAAGATCTGCACCTTTTATTTTGCTGTCCTGTCTTCCTTTCTGCAGGAACAGTCTTGAAAGGTCTACGGTAGGTGCCTGAGTAGACCCCCTTCCTCTAAGCCCAAGGGTGGATCCCACACCACTCAGTGTAGCAAAAATAACAACAATAACACTGCATCACAAAAAATATTGTCTACTGTTTGGTCTAATCCATGTGTCTTATACTAAATCAAGTGTGCTCAATCCAAATCTGAAGTCCGATTCTGCCTAGCACGTCAGGATCTTAAGCTAGCAAATCTCACCCTCTTGGTTAGGTTCTTGCCTTTGCTACCACAAAGGTAGCAAAAATTAGCTGCTTTATTAACACAGCTGCGCCTACTCAGCTTTAGCTCAAAACAGACTCCCTGTGGCCTAGCTGTACTATCCAATAAGATGATTTCACACTAGAGACAAACCCTTGGTCCATCTGGCCTCAGATCCCTATTTCTGACTTGCCCAGCCGCTGCTGGAACATGGATGCCACCCGGGGACGTGATTCAGCTGGGGCGGCAGCAGGCCCAGTGGGAGCTGCAACTGTTCTAATGTTCCCATGTAAAAATACTTTACCCAATGCCATTTGAACAGCTATAGCACACCTATAACTTCAAATCTGTACGTGATAGGCAAATTCTGATTTCAGATTTGGGATCGGCACACTCGATATCATGTAAATCACATGTGTTATTCCCAGTAGTGAAATCGTTGTTGTGCAGCGTGATTAGAACGGAGATCATGAATATGACTTGGCGCCCCTCAAAGTAGCATTCTTTGCCAGAACATGGGGTAAAGTTGCCGTTTGCCTCTTTTCAGTTGGGATCGTTGTCCACAACGATCCCTGCCACGGTTGTAGCATCCCATCGCACATGATATACGTTGCCGTTGCATGTTGGTCCATTTTGACAGCTAAGAATGTCCACGTTTCCCATGACATTCCCGTGTGTCTGAAGTGAGGATTCTTCTCCCTTTTTTTTCAACGAAGGGACAGGGAGAATCTATTCCTGGCAGTTTTGACGTCCTAATATTTATTAAGTATTCCTCTCGCCAGACGGAAGGCACTCTGATGCTAATGTTTGTACAGAACAGTTTGTTGTCAACCCTCGTTTTCTCCTTAAAAGCCCTTGAGCGCAATCCAGCATGAGTTAGTCGTGAGAAAAATGTCCCAAGCCAAGCAGCAGGTTGGAAGGAACAGAGAAGTGGGAAGGATCCAGGGTCCAGTTCTTTGTAGACCAGAACATCTGTATGTCCCGAACCTACCAAGCCTCCTCAAGGCTTGCATTGAGTATTGAGTTGGTCTAGGACTAGGTCAAGTGACGGCCAACCGTGGTACTCCAGGTGTTCTTGGACTTCAATTCCCAGAAGCCCAAGTCAAGCACTCCTGCTGACCAGGGCCTTCTGGGAACTGAAGTTCAAGAACACCTGGAGAGCCAAGGTTGGCCATCACTTGGCCTATGATTGCTTTGAAATGTTGCCTAATCTCTTCCAACTTGGGCAAACTTGATGGGGCTTTTGAGGCATGCAAGATATTGAAGGAGGAGCTGAGCTTTGCTAGCCCTCAACCAATTTCTCCAGCTGAGCAAGAATTTGAACCCAGGCCTTCTAAGTACTACGCTGTGTTGACACCACACTGGCACTTCGGGGCAGGCATCTCAACTCCTCCCCGTTTCGAGAGTTGGCAAAACGCAGGACTTCCAGATAGCCCCAGACATTCTGGACAACCTTCGCTCTCAACTCTGCTGTTGAGGACGGTTGAGCATTGCTGTCCACCATAATTTGGACAGTCCTATTGTCCATCCTGCACCCAGTCATTTGTTAGGCCACTGTAGTTGGGATGATCAGTCAGGAATGGGGTAGATTTGCAGGTATCATACCACCCCACCCCACGCCATCCGACTGCAAAAACACACCTGTGGCTGGTTTTAATAGTGGAGAGGAGACCTTTTATTACTACTGATTTTCACTGTTGTTGGTAAAACTCAGCCTGATGCTCAGCAAGTTTCTTCTGAACCAAGTTTCCCTGGAAACCCTTGGGGCTTATTCCTGGCCCAGATTTGTAGAACCTCATGCTTTAAGTCAGGGTGCCCAAACTACGGCCCACGGGCCAGATCCAGCCCACAATGCCAATTCATTCGGCCTATAACTCCCTCATTGCTCCCGGAAGTGGAAGTAAAGCACACCCAAATGGGAGCAATGAGGATGGTGTGGGCCATATGAATTGGTGTCAGGGGCCAGATGTGGCCCATGGGCCGTAGTTTGGGCACCCTTGGTTTGAGCGGAGAAAATGGCAGCTTAAAATCTATCTCATCCTGTTGCAAAACAGATGGCAAGGCGTGTTTTACTTCCGCTTCTGGTGGGAGGAACCACGCGACCGGCCCGCTGAACCACGGGACCGGCCCGCAGCCTGAAAAGTTTGGGCACCCCTGTTTTAAGTCATGGCTAACGGTTGCTGGATTGTGCCTCTTGACTGTTACCTAGTGGGGTTTTGTACTTTTCTCGATGATTCTGTACTGTTGGGCTGTGGCTTTACCCTCTTGTGAGTCTTTTTAAAAAAAGTTTAAATTATACCACCAAGTGTCTTAAAACTTGATTGTATTTGCCATTGTTTTTAAACGCTAAAGTAACAATGTATTGTTGTTTCCCTTTGTGTGTGTGCGTGTGTGTTTTCCAAATGTAGCCTGTAAAGAAAAAGAGAATCAAGATGTGAATTTAAAGGGGGGGGGGGGGGGTAGGGGGAATCTGTTCTAAAAAAGTTCCATAGACTGCAACTGTAAAAATGGATTATAGGTCCTTCTTCTCCCACCCACCCCGTGCCCTTCTTCTTCTCCTTGGTATGTAATAAATATTTATGACATTTGATTCTCCTTTCCCCACCTGGGTTTTGTGCAGATGGCTGAAATGGACAGGTCCCAGCTGGGGCACCATCTCTTGGCTCATGCCTCTGAAATGGGGCTGCAGAAGAGGGACCCCACACCATCTTATTTTGTGAAGAATTGACACACATCTGGAGCGAGCCGTCTTTGGTGCTCTAGGTCAGGGACGGCCAACCTTGGCACTCCAGGTGTTCTTGGACTTCAATTCCCAGAAGGCCCTGATCAGCAAGAGTGCTGGCTTGGGCTTCTGGGAATTGAAGTCCAAGAACACACCTGGAGTGCCAAGGTTGGCCATCACCGCTCTAGGCCCTTGCTCGACAGCGTTGCACCCAAATTAGGATGACTTTATTTCAAAACCAGGATGGGCAAGGCCAGCTGGAATTTCGGGAAAACCTGCTGAATCTCACCATGGGGTTCATTGCAGATAATCAGCAGCATTAAACTGAACCTACCGATGACACCCAGATCCCCAAAATTAAAACTGGGTATCTCTGGACTACGCTGTGGCAATCCAAGCAACATGAAAGCGGAACAAAACATCAGTTTGTGCAGCTAGTCAGACTCCTCTCCCCATCACGGAGAAAAGATTACATCCACTTCAAGAGTACAATATATTCCAAACGTGGCTTCAGTTGTATGTTTCAATGGATACGCTGAATTAAACTGAAATTTAAAAACGGAACGGGGACTGGACTAGACTAAGAAACTATTCCTGTGTTCGCATTATTTTTTAAACCCTTTGGGTTTTTTTGTGTGGCATAACCAAAATCAAACTGCCAACCGATCTCTTTACTTCTCAGCACAACACAGACGACATGTCAGCCTCAAAAAGACTTCTGGAGGATGCTGTTGAAGATGATTGATAATGTTTCCAAAGCGTTTTATCTCCATTTGTGGGCAGGGAAAGCTTAAGACTTCTTCCTAAAGCAGTACATCAAGAAGAAAATGCGTTTGATCCTAATATAGGTTCGTTTTGACACCGTAGAAGTAGTTTATTTTTAAAAGAGTGGCGAGTACTCCAAGTATTAAATTATTCTCTTGGACCAATTTCCCCCCAGAGTTACACCAGCTCAATTTCGGCCGATGGCACACGGCTTATTCTAGTTGCTTACCTGGGGTATATCACAGATGCAATATCATTCAAATGCCCCCCGTTATGTCGCTTTTAACTCAACAGTCCAAAAGTAAACCCATTGTCTTGAAGGCATCTTCTTCAACCGCCACTTCCATCAGATGCAAATCAATAAGTTTTGTGTCAGAAATTACTCAGGGTTGAAAAGAGTCCATTGAAAGTGGATTAAGAAAGAACAGAGTCGCCCAAGAAAAAAAAATATGGCAAATAAACCCGAATTCATCTACTGTGTTTGCCAGCATAAAAGTATAAGACACACCCCATTATTACCAAAATAGGCCACTATATACAGTATAAGACGCACTCCGTTTTTCCAGTGTATTTTAAGGGCAGAGAAGTTGGTCTTATATGTAAGCAAACAGGATAATTATCAAAGCGATGCACAATTTGTTTCTGTACAAGGGGGTTTCAAGTAAGCACCTTCAGTTTGTTTGTTTAAAATAGAAGAGTAAACATTCACCACATGGAATTAGCAGCAATTAAGTGTCCCCTCCCCGGCATCAAACCCACAGATACACTGAGGGTTTTTTTAACCATAGAAGTTGTTCCTTTCCATATTTTACAGAATAGACAGAATTATTGGTTTAAAGGATTGTGCAAAGTCATCAAAGACTAATGGGTGTATAAGCAAAACAAGAACACAGCTATGTGCAAAAATTGTGAGTAGTGATACTTAACAGTCGACACGGACGTGCATCTGACTGGAATACTGAGACCCAACAGGCAGCTCCAGTCTGTTGCTGTCCCTTGTTTTTCTTGGTTGGAAAGGTTAGTCAGAAGCTGAGCTGATGTGTGTCCAGCTCTTCAAAATGGAGAGACTTGATAACTGAAAATCTAGAACTCCACCCCCACCCCGGCCAGCTATTGACCAGTGTCGTCATCACCTTCCTCAAATCCCCAGAACAAGTGACGTCCAACAGATTGTCAATGTGTTCTCCGAAAGCAAGCCTCGATCTCTTCTAGGCTCCGCCCTCTCGTTTCGGGCACGAACAAGATGGTGAACAGGACATTCAGAAGACAAGTGAGGGAGAACAGCCAGAAGGTCCCGTAAGGCGTTAGAAGGACCTGGAAGTGAATCGAGAGCCTCGGGTGAATAAAACAGGCAAGGGGAGAACAGGTTTCACCCAGGTAGGAAAGGGAGCAGTCTAACGAGAGACTTCGGTGGGTCAAGTGGTTAAGACGCTGAACTTGAAAGAGTGGAAGGTCAGAGTTTGATTCCGGAGTGCTGCACGACAGAGTGAGCACCTGTCACTGTCCCAGCTCCTGCCAAACTAACAGTTTGAAAGCAAGACATTGCAAGGAGGTAAATAGGGACCACGTTGGTGGGAAGGTAAACAGTGTTCCATGCACTTTGGACATGCCTGCCAAATGTCCATGGAAATGCCTGAGAATGCAGACAGCGCTGGCTCTTTGGCTTTGAAACAGAGATGAGCACTGACCCCTAGAGTCAGATACGGCTGACTTTCGAGCAAGGGAGACCTAACTAGACAGGCTGAATATCAGGAAAAACTTCTTCACTGTTAGAGCAGTATGACAGTGGGATCCTCGTGCCTTGAGAGCCAGGAAGGTTCACTTACCATGGAGTCATGGAATTCCTTGGTGACCAGGAAGGCCATCAGCCAATTTGTCAGGACACAAGCCCCGCTGGCCACGCCTCGAGCTCGGAGGGGGAATATTTCTGACATCACCAGCCACGGGATTGGTCCCCAACCCAACGAGAAGCCTATGAGACACCGAAAAGACACCAATGGGTGCAAATGGATACGATCATGGAGCAGCTAGAACGGGGGCTTCGAATCTCTACAACCGTCATTATTTTTCTCACCTCCCTAAGACAACTTGGGGATGTGACACAGAACGTGTCCTTGCGATCCACACAATGGGACCCCAAAGTGATCTAAGGACCAGGAATTCAGGACCAGTTGGCTCTACAGATCGTTTCATCGGCCCCCAGACCATCGCAAGGGTTTCACTAACCCATGATGAAGAAACCCAAACTCAGCACCGCCAGCCAGGCCAGCTTGTGTTCGTCTCCCATTAGTGCAGGGGCCACAGAAGAGTGTTGTGGGTTCACGTCGGAGGTCCCATTGAAGTTTGGGAGCGCCATTTTGAAGTACATCCCAAAGACTGCCGCGCTGGCGGCCATGATAAATCCTGGGGAAGAAAAAGAGATTGAAAGAGACGTGCCAAAGCGGAGACAACCTTGTGGAACCCATGAGAGGAGTGGAATCCAATGATCTGAAACATTTGAATGTTAAACCAGGCCCCGGATCCCGCGCTCTCTCCGAGATGTCGGAAATACCTGAGATGATCAGAAGAATTTTTCTCCCCGTTTTATCGATCACGAGTGCGGCCACGGTTGTGAAAAATACCTGAGTAGACCCCATAATCACAGAAGCAGCACTACTGTCCTGAAAAGGCAAGCATCAAAAACCGGAGAATTAAGCATTTTGAACCATTAGCAGAAATAATAGGGGGGGGGGGCACCCATTTTTTTAAATACAAGGATCTGTTTTCATTCTGTCTTTCTGTGCGCTCCCCTTGTTCCTGCCCGGTCAACACTCTCTTTATTTGCTTCAGAGCCTACACAGCACAGTGCTAAAGCACTAAAGCGCAGAACAGTACAGAAGATGGTCGAGGAGGACAGACCAGTGTTCCATTCACCCCCGGGGATGATGGTGTCTGTAGTCAGCCTCCTCATCCAGAGTGTGGAGGCCAGGAGAGGATTTGAGCCGAGAGTGGCGTACCTTGAAGTGGGCCTCTTCAAAGATTGTTTCCGCATAGAACATAATGGCGTTGATCCCAGAGACTTGCTGGAAGAACATCATGGTGATCCCGATCAGAAAAGGCTTGTAAATGGCCGGGCTCTTGAACTCGGCGATGCTCAGCCTCTCCTGCAATGAGGAACGCCAACGGCAGTTTAACAACGAGCTGTGGTATAGTTAAACCCATCTTGCAGGCAGGGCAAAATGGCTGCCCAGCCCTCGAGTGTGACTCGGCTCCCGGCTCAAAAAGGTTGGGGACCCACAGCCCAGTACATAAACGAACACGGTGACGGATAGGCATTTGTTGACCTGTTCGTTGGTGTTGGCTTCTATCTCCCTGCATTCCCATTCGTGGTCCACCAGGGGCCCCCGCAGGAACCGGAGCGCAGCCATGGCTTCTTCCCGCTTGTTGACGCTCAGCAGGAAACGGGGCGTTTCGGGCATGAAAGCCATGAGCCCCAGCATCAAGCAGGGTGAGAGGGAGCAGAAGACGGCCAGCCAACACCACTCCAGCACCATGCCTAAGGGAGGGAGGGAGGGAGGGTGGATGGATGGATGGATAGACAAACATGGGTGGATGGAAGGAAGGAAGGAAGGAAATGTGGATGGAAGGAAGGAAGGCAGGCAGACATTAAAACAAAGAGCCATTCGTTTTGGAAGACCAGAACTGTAAATATCCCACAATCGGAAAAGTTCTCGAAGCCACCTAGACCAGTGATGGCCAACCTTGGCACTCCAGATGTTCCTGGACTTCAATTCCCAGAAGCCCTGCTGATCAGCTGGAGTGCCAACTTGGGCTTCTGGGACTTGAAGTCCAAGAACAGCTGGAGTGCCAAGGTTGGCCACCACTGGCCTACAGCATCCTGAACAAACAATAGGGTCCATTACACACCTGCAATGTAGGATCCCAAGATGCCAGTCACCACCATGAGTTGGACGCAGGAACCCAACATCCCACGAACTTTGCAGTGCGCCGTTTCAGAAATGTATACCTGGCACACAAATGCAGAGACTTATTATGACCATAACTCAACTCAATCCACCAACCAAGGTGGGGAAAATATCTTTTCTTTTTTAAAGAAAAAATAATTCTGCTTCTCAGATTGCATCTACACTACCAGGTTCAAAGCAGTCAGGCACCACTTTGAGCGTCATGGCTTCATCCCATGGAATCCTGGGAAATGTAGTCTGGGGAAGAAGCTTTATTGTTCTGACGGTCTTCTCTAGGTAAAGGTTGCCCTTGCTTGAAAACCAGTACTGTAGTATCCTAACCTAGGGTTCAGTGCTCATCTCTGTTTATAGCCAAAGAGTCAGCACTGTCTGCATCTGGAGACCTATCCATGGACATCATTAGACACCGGAGTGCATGGAATGTTGTTTACCTTCCCACCAAAGTGGTTCCTATTTATCTCCTTGCAATTTCTTGCTTTCGAACGGCTAGGTTTGCAGGAGGTGGGACAGAGACGGGAGCTCAGTCCATCCTGCAGAACCCGGGAATCGAACTCCGACCTTCCGGCTAGCAGCTTCAAAGGGGGTGGCCATTCTGCTTGTTTAATGCCCTTGGAGGGGGTGGCCCCTCCCCACATGAATTGGCTCTGCGGGCCGGATCCAAAAGGCTCATATGGGGAAAAATACTAATAACGGTGTGGATTGCCTCTTACCGGAACTACTAAGGAAGTGACGCCGCTTGCCAAGCCGCTCAGCAGCCGACCCAGGTAAAGCATCCAGACGTTCTGAGCACAAATGATGATCATGAATCCAAACACGTACGGGACCGCACAGAACATCAGGCTAAGCTTCCGGCCGACTTTATCCACGATGTAGCCACCCAGAATCCCACCTGCTGCAGCCCCCAGAGTTACGATAGACTGTTCACCCCGAAAAAAAGGAGAGGAAAGGGGGAAATCAATGAAATAAAGGCACACAAGAGAGCAAGTCCTAAGACAGAGAGATTAGAGAAGGGGTCCCCAACCTCCTCAAGCCGGGGGCCGGGTCACACTATCAGCTTCAAGGACCGGATTGTCCCAACAGCTTCAAAAGAGGTGGCCATTTTGTTTCTCAAATGCTTTTGGAGGGGGTGGGAGGGGCACATGAAATGGCACCGCAGGCTGGATCTGGCCCATAGGCCTTAGGTTGGGAATCGCTGGATTAGAGGAAAACCACAGCTTCAGATTCCCACCAATGGAGCGTGGCAGATTGGTCATCTGGTATAAATTGTTATCGTCTACTTTATTCCTGTGTACTGGCATGTCTGAGTCTGCAGATGTCTCCATGATCATGTGGCAAGCATGAGTAGACATGGAATGCTGTTACCTTTCCCGCCCAAGGGGTACCTGTTTATCTAGTTGCAATTCTTTGTTTTGAAACTGCTCTGTTGACAGGGAGTTTTCGTAACCCAAACTGTCCCACTCCCCTACCAACAATTCAGGAGTCATCAATCTGCTCCCCTTCTACCAGTTCCACCTGCTCCACCCCAGTTCCCTCGAAAGTCCTTTCCTCAAGAGACCTGCCAGTCTCCTCTTACCAAGAGGCGGCTTACCCCAAACCAAGAGGCCTGGCTGTCTTCTAGCCTTAATTCTGGGTTGCTGCTTCTCTTCAAGCTCGGGATTGCCGGCGAGCTGTAACCCAGCACGAAGCCGAAGCTCAGGGGTCCCAGGACGGCCGCGAAGGTCGCCAGGTAGAGATTCCGGTTCTGCACCTTGCTAGCAAAGAAGGAAAACCGAGTCTGAAAACAGGGAAGGAGTGACGCAGGCTGTGAGCAGAAACCAAAGTTTCCTTGCATTTGGTTTCAGATCCCGTGCATCAACATGGGGTCAGCGCTACGTAACCATTCCTTTATGGCAGGAATTCTCAATCTTTTTAAGCTGCCATGGGTGACCCAGGGGAAGCCTAAAGAAGCCTGTTTTTGTTCTTATGCAAGCAGCCGAATACAGCCCGAGGGCAAAAGGAAGGGTTAGCGGAGCAATTTGACCTTAAATATAACAAAAAATATATATCCATGTTCTCTTTCCATCCCACATCTGGCAAACGCAGTATCTTCCCAGTCCAGAAATATGTCGCTGGAATGATTGCACGCAGTCCTAGAAAGTGTCTTAAGAAAGTTGGAATCTTGGAACGCTGATTTAGACAACCCAAAAGTATAGGGGAGAAAATTCACTCGCATCACGAGTTCAAGAAAGCTTAATCATCGCTCTCCACTCTCTCTAGGTCTTGTGTGCAAAGACTTGGGCTGCAGAGATCACGATCTTGTTTTATTAGTCCCTGTTGGTTTTTATTAATGTGCATTAATGTGTTGCTATCCGCACAGAGTCATTGCCGAGTTGGGCGGCAATAGAAATTTGATTAAATAAATAATTTCAAGCCTTCATTCAAAAAGCTCTAGGCCAGGGGGTTCCCAAACATTTCAAGCTGGGGGCCGGGTCACGTTCTCTCAGTCAGCTTCGAGGGCTGGACGGCCATCTTGCCCTACCTGCACGATGGGTGTGGTGGCCATTTTGTCCCAACAGCTTGAAATTGGTGGCCATTTTGTTTCTTGAATGCCCTTGGAGGGGGTGAGTTATGGGCCACATGAAATGGTGCCACAGGCCAGATCTGGCCCATGGGCCTTAGCCTGGGTCCCCTCCCCAGTCTAGACTTTCCCACAGGGCTGTTGGTTGAAAAGTCGGTGAACCAAACAAACTGATGCGATCCAAAGGTGTGCCAATCTCTTTTGTACACACACACACACACACACAGAATTCACACTCTTTAACGTGACACACAATCCTTTGAGAAAAATAGGCTTATGCAAATACACACCTTAGATAATTCTCCAATTGGGAGCTTCCCTCGCCGGCCGGCGGTTCTGCCTTCGCCTCGGTGGAGCCCAGGAGAGGTTTGGACTCTTCAGAAGCCATCTTTCTACACAAATGATTGCAACAGCCCCTCCCTGCTTATCACCAAGGCAATCTAGTCCCAAATCTAGTTTTAAGAGCATGAAGAGAGAAAAAAATAAATGAATCAGAAAACCGGAAGATGTAAACCCAAGTCTTGTGACATCAGGCGATGTAGCAGCCTCAGCTTTTTCTGCTGTGGTTTTCACTTTCAATAGGAACATGGGAGGAACATCAATTGGAGAATCAGGAGGGGAAAATAAGGAATAACAGCAATTTTAAAAAAGTATGACCATGCTAAATATCCTATTCATGCATTTTCCAGGGATGTTTTTCACAGTGAAAATTACTTTAACCAAATTTCCCATAGGAATGCACTGAATGTAATTTCCTATAGGAATGCACTGAAAACCAAAATACATTAACTGAAATGCCTTTAACTTTACACAAACCTTTTGGCTTTTAGAGCCACAGAATGTTTTCCAGGTTGTATATTTTTTTTGGGGGGGGTGGCAAGCGTGGGCACATGAACTCTGTGCACACTCATATAGCCACCCATGTCTGTTGAGGTTACTGTTTGCACACCACAACCATCAGTGGTGAGTCAACTGCATCGTGACCCACAGAGTTTGGATAAAATAATGTGCATTCTGTGTGGTGTTATTCAACCTTGGGATGGCAGCTCTCAAATCACATGCTACTCATTTTCTGTTGACAGACCAGGACCCTGTGGTAATGATTAAAATGGCTAATTTCTGTGCCATAGCTTTAGTCTATCTGCATGAAATGGTATCATAAAACTGTATAATGATTAATTTTTAAACCTGTACTTTTATGAGTTGGATTATTCCTAACATCTACTTAACTTGTATTTAATAACTTTATGTCCCTACTATTATACGAGTCGATTTTGAGATTTTAACTGATCGGTGATCATAATTAAGAAATATATATGCTGCATATACGTATACAGTACACATGATATTGTGTTATGTCAGAACCATTCTCCCAAACATTTTTCAATCAAGTCAAAATCCCCTCTGCTCATACACCTTTTCTCAGTTATTCCATCTTGAATAATAGGCTTTAACTACCTGCAACTCCTTTTGTGGTTTGCATAGCCAAATTATTCAAACTTCTTATCTTTGTGCATCATGATATATACAGTAATACCTCAGATAACGCTAAGACTTGGTTCCACGAGTCTTGGTGTTATCCGATTTTTAGTGTTATCCAATCCATGTTAAAATCCTATGGGATGGATTGGAAAATGTTAAAGCTCCATAGAGATACATTGTAACCGCACAGGCTTTAGCGGTTGTTATCCGATGCATCCCATAGGATCTTAATGTTATCCGATGCAATTCTCCCCCCCAGATTGCTTAACATTATTCGACTGTAGCGTTATCCGAGGTATTACTCTGTGTGTGTGTGTGTGTGTGTGTGTGTGTGTGTGTGTGTGTGTGTGTGTGTGTGTGTGTGTGTGTATATGGCTTTCATTAATTCTTATTATTTTTTCCCATTGTTCTATCAATCAAACATAACCTTCAGCGCCTGCCAATTAATCCACATTTCAAATTTATTTATTATTTCTTTATTAGTCATACTTTCAACCGCCCTCCTCACCGAGGTGACCCAGGGTGGCTCACAATTCATTAAAAAACAAACAAACAATAAAATACTGTTAAAAACATTCCTAAAAAAACCCTCAATTTAAAATGCTTTTGTGTTTTTAATAGCTGTTACAAGTTATCACAATGTTTCCACCTTGTAGCATCCCTAAATACATCCTTCAAAAAATCTTGTAAACGAAAACTTGTGATTTCCTTTATTATGGAGTCATGCCATGTCCTGTTAGGTAATAATAATAATAATAATAATAATAATAATAATAATAATAATAATAATAATAATAATAATAATAATAATAATAATAATAATAATAATTTTGTCTCAGAAATTATTCTGGGTTGAAAGGAATCTTGCAGAAGAAACTCTGCTTAGGGGGACACCAAATGAGGCTCCTTTCGTGTCACCAAGAGCTGGGACAGAGACGGGTGCTCAATATGTCATGCAGTACCCGAGTCTCGAACTGCCGACTTGCCAGCCTTCCAGCTAACATGCTATTAACCACATGCATCTTAGCCACAGAGCCACCCCAGCCACAGATGCATTCCTATTTTACCAGTTGTTAAACACTCTCAGGTCAATTTATTATTTGTTTGTTTATTAGTTCAAATTTATATTGCCGCCCAATAATTCTGACTTATTGCAATTTTTATGTATAAGCTACCTCCAAAAAACCCTGTCGTTCACAGCCCTGCTCAAGCTTGCAATTTAAAACCTGTGGCTTCCTTTATTGGGTCAACGCATCTCATGTTCAGCATTCCTCCTTCCCTATTGCCATCAACATTTCCTAGCATGATTGTTTTTCTCACTACATCATGCTTTTTTTCATGATCTGCCCGAAGTTTTCAGCTTGTGTTAAAGTCCACAGCGCTATGAGATCCTCTATTTTAGAAACTGTATCTTAATCCGATCCTTCCCACCCCAAAATGAATAAAACCCAATCGCTGTGAATTTATGGGTTTCTCATTAGCAAGAGTGGAAAAAGTCTAACTCACGCGTCCATTAAACGCAGCTGCAAAGCTGTTACTAGCCAAAAAAGGGACTTTTTGGTACAGAAAACAACTAGGAAAATATTCAAAATGAGCAATGTTAGGAGAGAGAGAGAGAGAAAGAATGAATATTTTGTGGCTGGAACGGGAAAGAACACGAACAAAAAAAATTCCAAGTCTTCTCAAGCAGCAGAAACTCACCTTTCTCCTCTTTTCTAAACCCGAAGCTCATAGCTCTGTTTGTTCATCGCTGCAATAAATAAATAAATAAATAAATCAGGAAGCCAAACCTCCCAGACCAAAGTACTGTACTGTAGTTACAAAGTGGAACCAAATATTTAGAGTTACTGTTCCTGCACGGGCATAAAAATAAAGGGCTGCTCAGTAGTTGCATCGATTAAATGTGCCCCCCACGAATCTACTTCTGGTTAGATCTAGCTAGCAGCTCAGTACATTGGCTGACTAAGGTAAAGGTAAAGGTTTCCCTTGCTCGAAAGCCAGTCGTATGTATCCGACTCTAGGGGTCAGTGCTCATCTCTGTTTCAAAGCCGAAGAGCCAGCGCTGTCTGCTTCTGCAGACGTTTCCGTGGTCATGTAGCAGGCATGACTAGACACCGGAGCGCATGGAACGCTGTTACCTTCCCACCGAAGCGGTCCCTATTTATCTACCTGCAATTTCTTGCTTTCGAACTGCTAGGTTGGCAGGAGATTGGCTGATTAGTGCTTTTAAAATTAAAAATTTCGACTTATAGAAATAGATTTTTTCCTTATATTTAAGTGCAAGTGAATCGTCCCCGCAATTTTAAATTATAATCAATTTTAAATTAACATTTTCGAGTTATAGAAATAGATTTTTTTTAGAGCAAGTGAATCGTCCCCGCAATTTTAAAATGAATTTTAAATTAACATTTTCGAGTTATAGAAATAGATTTTTTTTGGTTATATTTAAGAGCAAGTGAATCGTCCCGCAATTTTTAAATTAAATTTAAAATCAATTTTAAATTAACATTTTCGAGTTATAGAAATAGATTTTTTTTAGAGCAAGTGAATCGTCCCCGCAATTTTAAAATCAATTTAAAATTAACATTTTCGAGTTATAGAAATAGATTTTTTTTGGTTATATTTAAGAGCAAGTGAATCGTCCCGCAATTTTTAAATTAAATTTAAAATCAATTTTAAATTAACATTTTCGAGTTATAGAAATAGATTTTTTTTAGAGCAAGTGAATCGTCCCCGCAATTTTAAAATCAATTTTAAATTAACATTTTCGAGTTATAGAAATAGATTTTTTTTGGTTATATTTAAGAGGAAGTGAATCGTCCCCGCAATTTTTAAATTAAATTTAAAATCAATTTTAAATTAACATTTTCGAGTTATAGAAATAGATTTTTTTAGAGCAAGTGAATCATCCACGCAATTTTAAAATCAATTTTAAATTAACATTTTCGAGTTATAGAAATAATTTTTTGGTTTTTAATATATATAAAAACAAAAATTGATATATAATCAATTTTAAATTAACATTTTCGAGTTATCGAAAATGTTAATTTAAAAAATGATTTTAAATTTAATTTAAAATTGCGGGCACGATTCACTTGCTCTAAAAAAAAATACTTAGATTGTGTTTTGGGTTAAGGGAGCAAGTGAATCGTGCTCGCAATTCTCTTTCCTTGTGATTGAGGGAACGCTCTATAAACTTTCTATCTCTAGGGAGGCTGGAAAGGCGGCACTTCCGGGTGATAACGGAAATGACCGCGGGCAGCGAGAGAATGGGCAGGAGGCGCGGGGCGATGACGTCAGGCGCCGGAAGTGCCTGGGAGAGAGGCTTTGGTTGGGACCCGGGGCCGGGGGCAGCAGGTAAGTCAGAGGCTTCCCTCCCGTCCCCCCCCTCCCGGAAGGGAAAGAGAGGCCCATAAAGAAAATGAGGCGCTCCCCCCTATGGAGACGGGGGGGGGCGTCAATATGGGGAGGGGGCTTTACCCCTCTGGGTTGCTATAGAGACGGCCTAGGGGAAATGGGTGGGGCTTTTGAGGCAGGGAAGGGGAAAACGGGGGGGGGGGTGTTGGATAGAGATGCAATAATGAGGCCTCGAGGCAGGAGTCGCACAGGTCGAGTTAAAGGGGAGAAAAGGGTGAGGGTCCCATGGCTTATTATTCCCCGTCTCTTTTCTCCCCTCCTGGTTTGGAAGCAGCGCCTGCATGGGACTCCTCCTCTTCCTACTTCATATACAGCAGTTAAGATGCTGTCTTGCAACCCAAAGGTTGTAAATTCAATCCTGACTGGGACTCAAGGTTGACTCAGCCTGCCTTCCTTCTGAGGTGAGTAAAATGAGAATCCAGTATGTTGGGAGGCCAAAGGCTGGTTAACTCGTGAACCACTATGGGGCTCGGTATATAAGTGTGATTGCTTTGCTTTATACCAGGGGTTTGGAACCACCAGATCTGGCCCACAGGCAGTGGCAAATCATCTGGCCCATGGCAACAACGTCAGGAACGGATGCGTTTATGAGAGCTATAAATGCAGCTGTGCAAACATGCCCCCCCCCCGTGGTTTACAGCAGTGTTTACGACCGGGGGGACCACCTGTCCAGCCCACTCAGCTGCCTGAGGGGGCATTGTCTGGCCCTGGCTCGAAAAAGTTGAGAACCCCTGCTTTATACTGACAACAGCCCTCAGCCAGGCTGAGAGAAAAATGGCAAAGATGGCATTTGGATCTGTCAAAACCCTCAGCACTGAAATAGTTGAATGCAGTGGGATTAGTAGGGAAGCAATAATGCCGAACTTGGAGAGCACTTTGATCTGAAGTGCCTTAAATTTGGCTTCCGCTTCTCATGCCTCCCGTGTTGTTCTTAACAGGAGAAATGGCCACGGAGGAGTTACAACCCCTCTTGGGTTCTAAGAAGCAAAAAGGACGTTGGCAGTTAGCTGCGAAGCAGCATTCTAACACAGACAATTATCTAAAGTAAGTCCCCCCGACCTCATTCCAAGCTATGGAGACTAGGTGGTGTGGGAAGGAGGGACAAAGGGGGAGGAAACCAGCATGCCATAGTTCTGTGATGGCAAACCTTGGTACTCCAGATGTTCTTGGACTTCGATTCCCAGAAGCCCCCGTGAATCCACACGAATGGGTTTACTGTGATTCATCCGGCCTGCGCTTCCCTCATTGCTCCCAGAAGCAGAAGTAAGATGCTTAGGTTAAGATCCTGACATCCTAAGCAGAATCAGACTTCAGATTTGGATTCAGCGCACATGATTTAGTGTAGGACGCATGGATTAGACCATTGATTCCCAAATGCTGGTGTTTGGACTTCAGTTCCCAGAAGCTTAAGTCATTTCCCCAAAGCACTGATCAGCCAGTGTACTGACTTAGGTTTCTGGGAATTGGAGTCCACTTGTGGGCTGTGTACTCCCTGTTGGGAACCACTGGATTAGACCAAGTATCACTTTTATGTGATGCAGTAATTACCGCAGGGACAGGGCAGGATGGACGCGGCGCTTGTATTGCTTTGTAAAAGAAATGTTAATTTCTCTTCGATTTTGAGCACCACTAATGCTGTATTTTGATGTCCTGCAGGTAAATGTTTCCATAACCTTATGGAGAGAAAGGATTTTGAAGCATGGCTTGAGAATGTTTCTGTTACGTTTCTTTCTCTGACGGACGTGCAGAAAAATGAGACGCTGGACCATCTGATCGGCTTGAGTGGGGCCGCCCAGCTCAGGCACCTCTCCAATAACCTAGAGACCCTCCTCAAGCGCGACTTCCTCAAACTCCTCCCGCTGGAACTCAGCTTTTACCTGCTAACGTGGCTCGACCCACAGACCTTACTCACCTGTTGCCTCGTCTCTAAGCAGTGGAACAAGGTCATCAATGCCTGCATGGAAGTTTGGCAGACAGCCTGTAAGAAACTGGGCTGGCAGATTGATGACTCCGTGCAGGATGCTTTCCACTGGAAGAAGGTCTACCTGAAGGCCATCTTAAGGATGAAAGAGCTGGAGGACCACGAAGCCTTTGAGACCTCCTCACTGATCGGACACAGCGCCAGGGTCTATGCACTTTACTACAAGGATGGTCTTCTTTGTACAGGTATTTGTCTGTTTATTACAGGGCCTAGTGCAGGCATGCCCTAGTGCAGGCCCGGAGCCATCCCATCAGACCTGCGATGGCCTCATCAAACCAGGAAGTGAATACGGATGCTTCTGCACATGTGCGGACATCTCCGTATTTACTTCCTGGTTTGGCAAGGACATCCTTGCACATACACCAAAGCACCTGTATTTACTTCCTGGTTTGGAAGTATTGGCTTGGACATGCACAGAAGCATCCAAGCGAAACCAGGAAATAAATATGGACACTTTTACGCATGCACAGAAACGTCCGCGCCAACCAGGAAGACAAAATGGCCGCTTTTGTGCATGTGCAGAAGCGTCTGTGCCGAACCAGAAAGTAATTACGGACATGCATGCACAAAAACGCCCCTATTCTCATCTTTTCCCCTTCTCGGACACAGGTTCGGATGACTTGTCCGCCAAGCTGTGGGACGTGAGCACGGGGCAGTGCATCTACGGGATCCAGACGCATACCTGTGCGGCAGTGAAGTTTGACGAGCAAAAGCTGGTGACGGGCTCTTTCGACAACACGGTGGCCTGCTGGGAGTGGAGCTCTGGGGCCAAGACGCAGCACTTTCGAGGCCACACAGGAGCAGGTGAGTTGAGAGCTCAAGAGATACGCCTTGGGCCTTTCTTGGGCAATACCTTCCTATATCTAGAGAATCCGCGATGAGACTCCTTCTCAGATCAACAATTATCTTGCTTTCAGCTTGGAATGGCATCCCTGGGCGCTTTTGTCATGATAAGCATAACATGAGCTCTCTTAAAGTGCAGTACTACATTTCCCAGCATCCTTTGCCTTGGCTGTGCTGGCCAGGACTGTTGGGAATGGAAATCCATTACTCTTTGAAAGGTCACGCCTTATCCAATCAGCAGTAATGCCATCTCTTACTTAGTACAGTCAAATGTCGCATAAAGAGCGTTTCGCTTAAAGAGTAACTCGCTTAAAGAGCAGAATTTACTCTGAATGTTCGCTTCGCTTAACAAATAAAACCAATCAAAAACTCGGTTAACAAATAAATCGGGGTTCACAATCCCCCCACAATTGGTCACTTACAATGGTGTTTCACTTAAAGAGCAAACTCGCTTAAAGAGCAGTCCTGTGGAATGCATTATGCTCTTTAAGCGAGGTACGATTGTAATAGCATTCACACTTACATAGCACACGGGTTCCCAACTTCTTTGCGCCATCGGCTGGACCATGCCCCACCCCCAGACAGCTGAGCGGGCCGGTCACATGGTTCCTCCCACCATAAACGCTGCTATTTATACATTTCTCCCCCATGTACATGTTAAAGACCTGTAGGTTTACTGGCATCGTTTGGATGGATTTATTATTATTATTATTATTATTATTATTATTATTATTATTATTATTATTATTATTATTATTATTATTATTATTATTATTATTATTATTATTATTATTATTATTATTATTCCATGTCAGAAGTCATTCAGGGTTGAAAGGAACGCCTGAATGAGGCTCCTTTCATGTCCCCAAGAACTGGGACAGAGATGGGCACTCAATCCGTCATGTAGTACCCGGGTCTCAAACTGCCCACTTGCCAGCCTTCCAGCTAACAAGGTGATGTTCTTTTTGTTTGTTTATTTATTTATTTATTCACACTTGTTCACCGCCCTCCTCCTCGAAGTGACTCAGGGTGATTCACAACATATCATCTACAACAAACAATTTAAAACCATTTTTAAAAGATTAAAAATTAAAAAAGATATTAAAAGAATTAATTAAATTTAAAAAATATGTATCCCCTGCTTTTCTCAAGGCAGCTTTTTATAACCTACCTAAAGAGACAGAGAAAGACAGAACTGACCTTTTGTATAGCTTGTTTCTCTCACTTTCTTCAGTTTTCAGTGTGGATTACAACGACGAGCTTGACATCCTGGTTAGTGGTTCAGCGGACTTCACCGTGAAAGTCTGGGCTCTGTCCACGGGCGTGTGTCTCAATACACTGACCGGGCACACGGAATGGGTCACCAAGGTAGGCTGGCCTTAACACTCTACTTCCTGCCCTGTTTTACCCATTGTAAACCAGTCTTTTTACTGTCTAGGATAGTGATGGCGAAACTATGCCAAACTTTCCTTTTTTCCGGCTACAGGTGCCCAAATTCTTACTGGGGAGTTTCTAGTAAATTGTAGCGGAGGGAGGGAGGGAGGGAGCCAAAGGACTCTCTAAATTGGATGGAAGCAGAATGCCCTTTGGGGTGCAGATGCTCATGAGGAGTGAGAGGAAGAGCAATAACGCGGCAGAAGGATTTGTTGGGTTTGGACGGACCCCGCAGGATAGAACTGGGGAATGTGGGGTGGAAAATGTCCAGTGATCGTCGCCTTGGTGGGGCTCTTTGGCCTTTTGTGCCTGACTGAGCCAACCCTTCCATTTTGCTGCAGGTCGTTTTGCAGAAGTGCAAAGTGAAGTCCCTGATGCACAGTCCGGGCGATTACATCCTTTTGAGCGCAGATAAGTACGAAATCAAGGTAAGCCGGGGCTCTTTCCTTTCAGATGTCGCGGAGATTGAATGATGCCAGAAGAGTTTGGCTGGATCAGACCCAAGTCTGTCTAGCCCAGGGATTCTCAACCTGCGGGCTGGATGCGGCCCACGGCACCATTTCATGTGTCCCCCGCCTGTTGCCTTCAGCACACCAGGAAGTCCATGTGGTGGAGGAAGGACAAAATGGCCGTCCGGCCCCCAAAGCTGTCCGTGGGATCATAACCCGTCTTCAGGTTGAGAACTCCTGGTCTAGCCCATTGTCCTTCCTTCGGTCACTGCTTGGACATAAGCCTTCAGGAAGGCCAGTGATTAAAAGGGTAAAAGTTGCCTTTGCTCGAAGGCAAGTTGTATCTAAATAGGGTTCAGTGTTCATCTCCACTTACAGCTGAAGAGCCTGTCTGTGTCTGCAGATGTTTCTGTGGACACGTGGCAGCCATGCCTAGATTCCGGAGTGCACGGAACGCTGTTGCCTTCCCACCAAAGTGGTCCCTATTTATCTACTTGCAGTTTCTTCCTTTCAGACTGCTAGGTTGGCAAGAGCTGGGACATTGACGGGGGCTCACTCTGTCCTGCAGTACTCGGGTCTCAAACTGCTGGCCTGCTGACCTTCCTGGCCCTCTTCTTCCATGGTTCCCTAGCAACTTAATTTAATTGTTTCTGCATTTTAAACAATTATTTTATCGTATTTTGTATTTTATTCGGTCCAGTTTCCTGTATGTATTGTATTCAACCCAACAATTGTATTTGATGCATTCCAACTTACTACATTTTAACTTGATGTGGTCAGCTCATGTTGATCGGCTTGCAATGTCTTGCTTTAGATCTGCTAGGTTGGCAGGAGCTGGGACAGAGACGGGCACTCATTCCGTCATGCAGTTCTCGGAACTGCCGACTTGCCGACCTTCCAGCTAACAAGGCGAGCTTCTTAACCGAGTCACCACAGTCGCTAGTATATTGATGCCTCTTCAACGTTGCTAAAGGCTTCTCAGGTCCCTATAGTTCTCTCTCTTTTTAAAAATGCTTTGTTCCAGATCTGGCCAATTGGAATGGAAATCAACTGCAAATGCTTAAAAACCTTGGCCGTCTCAGAAGATCGCAGCATCTCCCTGCAGCCCCGGCTTCACTTCGACGGGAAGTACATCGTGTGCAGTTCGGCCATCGGGTTGTACCAGTGGGACTTTGCCAGCTACGATATTCTCAGGTAATGCCCTGAATTCAAGGCTGACGTGTGCAGAGGGGGAGAACGCGTTGCCTTCCAGGTATTGTTGGACTGGGAGGGTATGTGGAGCATTTCCGCTCTGTTTCTTGAATTTTTCGCCTTGTTTTCGGTGCGGCAGCTTAAAAGTAGCATTCCGCACTTCCGGGGTGGTGGTGGGGGAAAAAGCTGGCCATCATGCCATTACCACAGCTGGCCACTAGTGGGTGCAGAGCGCAGTTTCCCACAGGAATGCATTGAAAATCAATTTCTTCTGTTCTGAAGGTCAGAAAAAAGCCAAAAAAAACCCTTCCTATTTTTTTCTGTTTGAAATTCTTCACAAAGTGAACTTTTAGAATTTTTCACCACTTTATAAAGAGTTTTGAGCATTTTTAAAGGTTTTCCTTGCTCGAAAGCCAGGCGTATCCGACTCTAGGGGTCAGTGCTCATCTCTGTTTCTAAGCCGAAGAGCCAGCACTGTCTGCTTCTGCAGACATTTCCATGGTCATGTGGCAGGCATGACTAGACACCGGAGCGCGCGGAACGCTTTTATCTTCCCACCGAAGTGGTACCTATTTATCTACTTGCAATTTCTTGCTTTCGAACTGCTAGGTTGGCAGGAGCTGGGACAGAGACGGGAGCTCATTCCGTCCTGCAGTACTCGGGAATCAAACTGCTGACCGTCCGCCTCCCAGTCAGCGTCTTATTGACTTGAGCCACTGCAATCCCTTTTGAACATTTAAGTCAATTGTTTTTGTTTTTTTCCTTCAGCAGTCTCCCCCCCCCCTCCCATGCAGTCCTATGGGAAAAAACAAATTGCTTTAAGGACAAGCCGGCAGAACAGATTAATTCTCTCTTTGCTTTCTCTCTCGCAGGGTTATCAAACCGCCCGAGCTCGCCACCCTCTCGTTGCTGGGCTTCGGCGACATTTTTGCCCTCCTGTTTGATAACCACTACCTGTACATCATGGATTTGAGGACAGAGAAACTGATCAGCCGCTGGCCGCTCCCGGAATACCGGAAGTCCAAGAGGGGCTCCAGCTTCCTGGCAGGGGAAATGTCGTGGCTCGACGGTTTGGACGGGCGGAACGACATGGGCTTGGTTTTCGCCACCAGCATGCCAGACCACAGCATCCACCTGGTCTTGTGGAAGGAGCACGGCTGACGGACGGGAACGAGGGCCGGAAGGAGTCATGTGATGTAGCTTTTTTTAAATAATAATTAAAAAAGAGGAATAAACATGATGACTCAACCGAAGCGAAGACACAACCGAAGCGACGACTCAGAACAAAAGAGAACTTTGCATGAACCAAAGCTGGACATTGAACGGATATTATCATGCGGCGTGCCATTGTTTTAACGTTTCCACTTCCGAGGCTCTTTTGTAAGGGAGGCGGGGAACAGGCGCAGATTGGGAGGACGTGACGGACGTTTGGGTGTCTTGCGCTTAACATGACGCATTTCCGCTCCGCCGTGTGTTTTGTATAGGTTCGGACCTGGGCGTTACGAACCAGAGGGCTCAAAGATGCTTTTTTTCCTTTCGGGATTGTTTAGAAACCCCGTTTGAAAGAAAGGCGATCTCCAACATTTTTCCTTTTCCCTCTTCCTGAACTATCTTGCTGGGGAGAAAGGAGGAGGGGGTTATTAATCAACTTTTTCTTTCTTTCATTTTTTTAAAAGAACATCTTATTCACAGCTGTTTTGGAATAGTTTGATCACTATTAAAATGGTCTGTGCTGGTTTCTTTAGGGCCTGTGTCGCTTCTCTGTTCTCATCCCGTCTGTCGCCATCTCATTTTATCTCTCTCTCTCACACACACACACGTATGCACCATTTTATCCCCCCCCCCCTCGGGCATCCAAGAAACAAAATGGCTGCCCTTCAAAATTGTGGGGACAAAATGGCCACCTCCATCATGCAGGCAGGGCAAAATGGCCATCCAGCCCTCGAAGCTGACTGGGAGAGTGTGACCTGGCCCCTGGCTTGAAAAGGTTGGGAATCCCTGGTCTAAAGTGGTGGGCCTCTCCCTGCCAATGCCCCCCCTCTTTCCACAATGCATTTATTTTGCTTTTACAGTGGTTGTTCCAGTCATTTAAAAAACTCAATAATTCATGTGCGCTGTAAACCTATGCATCAAAACATTCCTGATCAACTTGGTTCGACACACAGCGGGTCCTAGCCAATCTTCCATTTCAAAGTTTGCCGGGAAGATTTCGAAGCACAAATTGGGGTAGCTCTTCTGCCCCCGGGGTGGTTCTCTTTGTCTACACCAGGGATTCTCAACCTGTGGGCCAGATGCGGCCCTTAGTGCCATGTCATATGCCCCCCACCGCCACCACCACACCCGGAAGTGCCAAGTGGTGGAAGAAGGGCAAAATGGCCATCCGGGCACCGAAGCTGTCTGAAGGAACGTCACCCAATGCCCCCCCCCTTTAAAAGGTTGAGAACTGGTCAAATTTCTGCAGAATTTGAATGAATGCATACGATACGAATATTGACTGAGTTCCTGGTTCTTCTTCTTTCGTGTCCTGATCAGATCCTGGACTGCCCAAAATGAAGCCATTTTCTTCACTTTGTCGTTGCCCAAACACAAGTCCTCACTGGTGCATGTCCCTGGCAGCAATCGGCAGACCAGAGACCTGGTAACTATGGTAGATGGGGAGTCGGTATTGTAGTCTTTATAAAGAACTTCTCCATGCTATACATGAATGTATCTTTTTGCAGGTCACACTGTTCGTCTTCCGTGTCTAGGCCAGAGCTGACACTGCCAAAATGAAGGCACCTTTGGGTGAGTTCATTCCGCGGTTCCTTTCACCTGACAGTGTGAGAAAGATTAGCTGGCAACACAAGGTTGCCGTTACCAGGGCACGCCCAATTGTGGTTCAAAAATACCACAATCTTCAAGGAGGCTCTTTCTGTCATGTGGTTAAGGGTGGACAGTTTAAAATTCGACCCAGACCATTAAAAGGGGAGGAAGGGAGGCCTTCCTTCTTCACTCATAATTGTCTTTTTCCTCACCTAATCTAGACCATCCCGAGACCATCCTTGGTAAAGCAATTAGCCAGAAAAGAAAAGTAATGTCGGACATTGCCTTATATCAGGTAAGGATAATTTTCTGGACTCTGGCAGCTCAAGTGGTTAAGATGCTGAACTTGAAGACTGGAAGGTCAGCAGTTCGATTCCCGGGTATTGCACGACAGCGAGCTCCCGTCTGCCCCAGCTCCTGCCAACCTAGCAGCTCAAAATCAAGAAATTGCAATTAGATAAATAGGTGCCACTTTGGTGGAAAGGTAAACATCATTCTGTGAATTCCGGTGTCTAGGCATGTCCACGGAAATGTCTGCAGATGCAGACAGTGCTGGTTCTTTGGCTATAAACAGATGAGCACTGAACCCTAGAGTCAGATACAACCTTGAGAAACAACACAACTAAGTCAAAGTGTGTTTCAATATTTTATCGCTCGTGGAATGCAGAATTGATGGCAGATTTAAAGTATATTGTGTTCAATTGCAAAGAAGCTGCATCCCCACCCAGGGGGAGCTTATACTTGAGTATATACGGTAGGTTTTTCCACCTGTATTATAGCGTTGCAAATTAATTCTCGCAATGATTTGTTTTTATTTGTCATTTTTACATCCCATATTTCTCCCAATACACTCTTCCCTACTTTAATCCTCACGTTGCTAGGCCAAGCAATGAATTTTGTCCTTAAAATACCCTTTCGATAAGGCAATTTTTGCTGCTTCTTGCCAGGCAGGAACAGAAAATGACACCTTTGCCCCATAAATGCCGCCACTGCAGATTCTCTGCTGGAAAGGTTTTGTCCGGAAGAGGAGAAGAAAAGATTTCCCATCATGATTGGTCATGTCAGCCGCTTTGATTGGTTCAATGATTAGAAATTTCAACTCAGTTCTGATTTTTTCTGAAGAACTGATTCTTCTTGATTCATAATCTCTTAATCATTGCCAGTTACCGGTGAGGTATTTGGTAAGAGTTCACTCCCAAATCAATGATTTAACCACCTCCCTGCACCTCATAGAGATTAACGCAGCTAGAACTGGCTTTGTTGATAAGGATCAACCAAACTGCCAAGATCTCTGACCTCTTTGGTAGGTAATGATAATTTCATGTCTGGATTGAAAGGGGTTTTGCTAGAGAAACTCCTCTCCAGATGCCAGAATGAGGCTCCTTTCGTGTCTCAAATAGCTGGGTGCAGAGACGGGCGTTCAATCCATCATGCTAGACCCGGGTCTTGAACTGCCAACATGGCCATTGTCAGAAGCAAGATGTCAAAGCTGACAAATTTGTTTAGGTACTTACCCCCTTTTTCAGTGCAAGACCAATATCAGACCCTTCTAACTGGTTCATGTCATAAGATATCATATCGTAGGATATCTGATTGATGGTTACATACATACACCCAAGCATAAATAGCCAAAATGCATTGACGTCCAAAGAGAGAGACTTCGTCCACTTGTGCCGACTGTTACAGTGATATTTCCCGTAGCACCCGTCTCACCGTGCTGATAAGAGAGGAACTATACCTCCAAAGTGTCGTATCCAGAATCAAGGATTCTTTGGGCAGATCCGGTTGCATAGGGGTCCGGCAGTGATAAATCTTAGCAACATCCATGGGAACTTCCACGCTGTCCCCCAAACCCTGGAGGACGGAGTGGACGGACGTCTGGACCACCTTCCTGGGGTCGACGATCATTTTCCGTGCATTGAGGATCTCTTTCTGAGCCGGTTCCCGGAGGATGTGCTGCAAGATGTTGACCCCGGGCACGGCCCCCCAAGAAGGGATGTTGGTTGCCAGGGGGGTGAAAACAGTGCTAGGAAAGATGTGGTTCTCGAAGAGGAAAATGCCGCTTCCTGGATTTTGTCGCTCAAGGGCCTCCATCATGGTCTTCCAGTCGGCGTATGCGTCAGGCAGAATGATTTCATCCACGTCGTTCAGCAGGACGTACCTGCTCCTGTACATATTCCGGTAGATGCAGTCATTCAAGGCCGCAATTTGGCCATAGTATCCAATCTGTGTCCCTTCATCCGTGAAATGCCAATGAATGGAAACGTTGAGGAAGGCTGTGATCGGCCAGGGAATTATCTCGACGGTTCCTTTGGCCACGTAATAGTCCAAGACTTTCTCCATCTGCCGGCTGCAGTTGTTCATGTAGATCATAACTTTCTGCATCCCAAGGATCTTGTACATTTCCAGGCTCTGAACAAACTGCAGGATGTTGTTATACTCTCCGAACATGGTGGAGATGCACACTGTGAAATCCACCGTCGGCCTCTCCAGCCTGCGGTTTTTAATTTCAAAGCGTTGCCATGGGCCGGCATCTTCTCTAGGAAACGGGTGCAAAACCACATAGCGGGGCTCGCAGTTTGCAGGTTCCAGGCAGGTCAAGTCGGCTGTCCCGTACGGGAACCCGAATCGGTCCGCGTGGACATCTACCACCGCTTTGGAGGTGTAGACTTTGTCGCCGTGCGTGCAGCAAAACCAACAAAGGTGTTCCCTGGCATCTGTGTGGTGCACAATCGCAATGATCCGCGTCAGCTTCTCCGTTCGGTTGTCAAAGTAAGGGTTGACCACCAAAATCTTGTTGCCTCCTAAACTTGAAATGGAACTGTTGGCGACATCTCCCCCACAGACGTCTCCCCTCTTCTGTGCAGCTCTTTTGGGCAATTGAGCGTCGTTCTGTGTCTGGAGGTAGGACAATTTCAGCAAAGCAAGAAAAGCCACCAGACATACCCCGGTGACTAAATAGGTTTTCCTTCTGAAGTAGATCATGCACGTGAACATCATGCCAGCATGGGACCTCCGAATGGATCTACTAACAGACACAAAGGAAAGCAGAAAGGTCAGTCTGAGGCTAGAGAGGCAGTAAAACCCTGACTTATACATGCCTCGAGTTACATAAAATTCATCTTACATACAGCAATATACATACATACAGCAATATCTCGGATAACGTTTGCATCATATAACGCTAAAAACGCATAATATTAAGCAATCGGGGGGGGGGGGGATTGCATCGAATAACATCAAACTCCTATAGGATGCATCGGATAATGTTCACTAAAGCCTGTGCTAGTTACAATGTATCTCTGGATTTTTAACGTTTTCTGATGCATCTAATAGGATTTTAACGTTATCTGATGCATGCGTTAAAAATCGGATAACACTAAGACTTGTGGAACCAAGTTTTAGCATTATCCGAGGTTTTACTGTAATGATTTTTGCACTAAAACCGTGTCCCCATTTACATAAATGTCCCCATTTACATGACACAATTTCCTATGGGTTTGCTTCGAGTTGCATAAAAAAAAATCATTTTTCCTATGGGGTGGCTTTGATTTACATAAATATCATTTTCCTATGGGTTTGCTTCAAGTTAAGTAAAAAACCGATTTACTTAAAAGCCTACAGAACAGACTTTTTACATAAGCAGGGGTTTTACTGTACAGCTTGCATTCATGTTGCGTCCTATCAGAAACACAGACATTCAGTAACACAAAAAAATCTGGATTCTTTTAAGAAAGATGAGTTAAAAAATATAACCAATTATAAGTTATGCCTCCTGTTCCTTTGAATATTTCTCCAATTTCAATTTTAAAACCTTTATTTGGTATAGAATAAGCACGTTATTTTGAGCCTCTCTCTCCTTGGCATAAGGTTTTTTTTAAATAAGAATGTATACCCTATTGAGCAAAATAGATAAAAGGAAAAAGGGAACATCGTACCTGCTATCCAGTAGCTCAGGAGACCTGTGAAATTAATGTGATTTCCCCCCACATTGTTTCCTCATACTTATAGGGGTGGAGAACAAGAAACTTGAGGACGAGCTTGTTTGAGAAACACAGGATCCCATAGACGATATCACCACTCCACTATGTTTCTCGAAGATTAATGCGGTTTTGAGGCACCCATCCCTCTTCCAGATAGTGGTTTGCATTTTGGGCTTTGATCCTGCAGATACTTTAGTCTTCAGTTCAAAAGCAGAACATGAGAAAAGGAGACAGAAAGAGGTTGGGGATTTTAAGAAGTCCTAAGGGCACGACAGAGCAGCCAAACTCTTTCAGCTGGAATGGGTGGGCGGCATGGTATTTGCTTCAGGCTTCTTGGAAAGACAAGTTGAGCAAGTTATGATGGAAGGCAGATGCCTGGTTGGTATCTGTGGAGGTGAGATCCTGGTGTCGACGATCATTTTCCGCGGATTGAGGACCTCTTTCTGATCCGGTTTGCAGAGGACGTTCTTCAGGATGTTGATCCTGGGCACGCCCCCCCCCCCAGAAGGAATTGGCAAAGAGGGATTATTTATTTGTTTGACTTTATATTGCCGCTCCCTCGCCGTAGTGAGATACAGAAAGAATGGAGGGGTGTTTTTCGTGTACGTGACTTGAGGACAGCTAGCTTGTCCCAGTGTCGTTCGAAAGCCAGTGTGTGCCATAACCAAAAAGGATGGTTAATGTTTCCCGGTTGACATACTGCCTTTCTCCTCTACCCCTGCCCCATTACCAGCTCGGGTGATAATTGCAGAGAAGGGACTTTAAAGAAGATCATAGGCAAGGCTACCACCCTGGGCTCAATCTGTGTCTTCATAGGACATTTGGCTCCTTGCCTGGAGACGTGCTAATGGGGCAATAGATTACTGCTCTATGAAGAAACCAAACGGATATTCCTCTTTGCACATAGTTCATGTATATTGTAGGTGTGAAATTGAACAGGCAATTAAGGTGTATAATGGGACTAGTGACTGAAGAGGGCTTTTTTTTCTCATTCAGAAGGAGGGGCCCATTGTCGACTCCACAAGATAGGTTTGCCTCCTACAAGGAAGGCTGGCTGAGCCATACTGGGATACTGGATACTGTGCACTGGGCTGATCCTGCGATCTGTTTTGCTTTTCTTTCATACTCTTCCAGGAAGAGACAAATGCTGTACATGTCCTAGATCTATCTCTCCACCAAGGTATGAATATACATAGGCTAGTTGGTTTTGTTGTTTTCTGGTGTTCTTGAATTTTCATATTTTTGACTCTGTACTTTGCTCTATAAGAGACTGCAGTGGCTTGGTGGCTAAGACACTGAAATTGACTACTGGAAGGTGGACAGGTCATCAGTTCGAGACCCATGTGTTGCATGATGGAGTAAGCTCCCATCTCTGACCCAGCTCCTGCCAACCTAGCAGTTCAAAAGCAAGAAATGGCAAGTAGATAAATAGGTACCACTTGGACGGGAAATATAACAACATTCTGTATCTAGTCATGTCTGCCACATGTCCACGGGAAAACGTCTGCAGACACAGAACGCTGGCTCTTTGGCTATAAACGGAGATGAGCACCAAACCCTAGAATTGGATACGACTAGCTTTCGAGCAAGGGTAACCTTTACCTTCCTTTGCTCTACAAAATTGGGGGATCTTTGGCAATTATGTAAAATTTCTTGCCTTTTGCATTCATAATTTTTTAAAAAAAGTTTGGCCCCCCCCTGCTCTAATCCATTCATCTAAGTGGCAGCCAGCCAGGAAAAAAAGGCCAGCCTCATCCCACGGTCCTGGGTAGAGCTCACTCCATCATCAAAACCTAGACTGAAATTTTCCTCACCTTAATTAACCCGGATGCTAAAACCCGTCTGACCTGTTCTGGGTTTCAGTTTGGGATTTGTTTCACAATTGCGGGGAAGATGCTGAAGGTGTTGGGAGTTGTGTTAGCTGCCCTGGGTGTGTTTGAGGAAGGCGGCATAAAAGTTTGCTTAAATAAATAAATAATAAATAAGAAACTTCCTTCGCAAAGCAAAGCTGAGCATTTTATGGTGAACCACAAAAGTTCATACAGTCTGGTTGGATCAGGGGTTCCCAACCTTTTCAGGCCGGGGGCCGGGTCACTCTCCCTCAGACAGCTTCAAGGGTCGGACGGCCATTTTCTCCTGCCTGCACGATGGGGGTGGCCATTTTGCTCCAACAGCTTCAAAGGGGTGGCCATTTATTTCTTGAATGCCCTTGGCTGTCTTTCGGGACATCAAGATCAGCGTCTTAACTACTAAAGCCACCACAGCCCTTAGTAATGGACTTACTTCCGAGTAAAAGAAGACAGGCTTACTTTGAAAAACCACTGGGCCTCCTGTAAATTCCACACCCACAAAACATCATAGGAGATGTACTTTAGGAGTGGACAACACGAGGAAAGTATCATACAGTACTTAGATTGGAAGTAGTCAATCCCTTTAAATGGCAGGTAAAAAATCAGGTAGCCTTTGATGGAAAGCATTACGTTTGTCGTCGGGGATCCCCGAGTGTTTCTGTGATCAAAGCAGAGCAGATACAACTCTCCCAAAAGATGTAAAAGGCCGCTCTTGCTCAAAAGCCAGTTGTATCCGACTCTAGGCTGTGGTGCTCCTTTCCGTTTAAAGCCAGAGAGCCAGCGCTGTCTGTATCTAGACGTTTCTGTGGTCATGTGGCTGGCATGAGTAGACACCAGCATGCACGGAACGCTGTTACCTCTCCTGCCAAAGCAGTACCTATTTATCTACTTGCAATTCCTTGCTTTCAAACGGCTAGGTTGGCAGGAGCTGGGACAGACGTCAAGCACTCACTCCATCACACAGCACTCGGGTCTCGAACTGCCGACCTTTTAGTTGTCAAGTTCAGTGTCTTAACCACCAAGCCACCGCAGTCCCACAAAAGATTTGCATCAACATAAATGATTTGTATTCCAATTTATTTTTTTTAAAAATATATGTTTATTAAATCTAAATTGATTTAATCCAAAATGAGACATAAACAGTAAGCGTATGAAATTTGGTTGAATTATATCAGCCTGTTATTTTTCCATCAACCCACTCTTATTTGATTTAAAATTAAACTTTTAAGTAACTTTTAACTGTCTTAATACAATGCAACAACAGTTTTAAACAATTTAAACAACTATCTCTATTGGAACATATATCAGAGCTGTTGCATCCCCATTTAAAATAGCTATGGATAACTTCCCCGTTTTTGGGAGAAGAGAACCACAAGAAGTTGGGATTTTTTTTTAATTGAAGAGAATTGTATTAATTATAGAATTCTCAAGGCTTCTGCAGATCTGAGATAAGCATGCTATCTCTTCTTTATTTGCACATATAGTCTATTTTTAGTAAGGCATCTTTTTGAGGACATCCAGGTGTTCCAATATCTTGAATTTCTGAAGAAAAGCAGCGAATCATAGTCTCTATTTTAACTGAGTTTGTTTTAAATCTGCTCAGTTTGTTTTAAATCTGCTTTTGCTGCTTCCATCCTTGCACAAAAGAATTTAAGTACCATATTTGCCGGTGTATAAGATGCACAAAAGAATTTAAGTACCATATTTGCCGGTGTATAAGATGCACAAAAGAATTTAAGTACCATATTTGCCGGTGTATAAGATGCGCAAAAGAATTTAAGTACCATATTTGCCGGTGTATAAGATGGACTTTCCCCTCCTTAAAGTACACCGGAAAAATGAAGCGTGTTGTCAAATACAGTATTCACTGTATATAGTGGCCTCTAGTGGTCCATTTTTGTAATAACAGTATGTCTTATACTCCCATGTGTCTTATAAACCGGCAAATACGGTAATTATTGTATAATGAGATTGTTACCTTTATAGAACCGAAGAGGATTGTCTTAAGGAACCATTTCAATATGGGGCCCTTTGCTCTCAATTCTTTGCAGACATTCTGAAGTTTAGAAATTGTAATGCGAAAAAAATATGTAATTACAACCTCGTAAAACGAATGTCCCCTATAGCGAAAAAAAAATTGCATAACAAAAAGAATTGGGGGGAAATGGCACCTCATATAACAAAAGTTTTTCACTATATGAAAAATAGCACTCCCTACGCGGAAAACTCTTATAATGAGAATTTTCGCTATGCATTACAGCGTCCCTATGAGGGAAAATCGTATAATAATTTATATGGAAAAAAACGCTTAGTGATTTTTTTTCGGTATACAATTCCACCCCACAGGGATTTTCATTATAGGGGGGAAATCATATAACCAAAAACCTGCATAGTGAAAAGTCTCGTAGAACAAATTATTTTCATTATGCAAGGTTTCACTGTAGTAATTGATCCAAGTTCTTGTAAAAGTGGCGTTTCTCCCATAATTGCAACAAACCCTCTTCAATCTACAAAGCAGAACATGTGCATAATAAGCACTTCATGTTGAAGCATTCCTTCCTTCCTTCCACAAGAGGTTCACAGATTCTGAGAAATAAGGAGAGCAGAAGTTTGCTGCTAGATTCTGGTCGAAGTTTCGAGTAGATCAGGGGTGCCCAAACTATGGCCAGTGGGCTGGATCCGGACCCCGACACCAAAGCATCTGGCCCACGTTGTTCCCGAATGCAAAACATGCCTGTGTAAAACACTGCCGTAAATGACCCGACCTGCGGCTGTCATAAACACTCGTAAAGACAGCAGCGGCTTGGGTCATTTACGGCAGCATTTTACACAGGCTCATTTTGCTTCCGGGAACGTAAATGCCCTTAAAGACATCAGTGGGTGCATTTACAACAGCGGTTTGCCCATGCGCGGGCACGGGTTCCCCCCCCGCTTCTGGTGGGAGGAACCACGTGACCGGCCTACGGCCTCTATATTACTTCTCTCTCGTCATACTGCCACTGTATGTTCGAGAATGTGGTTGATGTTCCTAATAAGCGAAATGTTGTATCTCCAGAGAAGCATATCCTTAATCAAGGATTCTTTCGGCAGCAGTGGTTGGTGCGGCTCGCTGTAATGGTGCAACAAGCCAAACTCACCCTCGACGTAACTGGTGGGCCCGTAGGCAACGAGAGTTTCATGGACCGAAGTCTGAACCACTTTCCTCGGGTTCACAATCATTTTGGGGTGATTGAAGCCAGATATCTTCAAAGGTTCCCGCATGATGTGCTGAAATATATTCGTCCCGGGCACCTCGTCCCAAGACGGGATGGAGAAAGTATCAGTGGGCGCGAAGATGTTTTTGGGAAATACGTGGCTCTCAAAGAGAAAAACCCCACTTTGTGGGAATTGCTCCTGAAGTTTCTTCATCATGGCTCTCCAGTTTGCATATTTAAGGGGCACGATGATTTCGTCGATGTCATTGAGCAGCACGTACTTGCTCTTGTACATGTTGCGGTAGACGCAGTCGTTTAGGGCTGTCATTTGCCCGTAGTAGCCGATATCTTTGCCAGCCCAACTGTAATGCCAGTAAGGAGAAACGCTGAGGTAGGCATCTATCGGCCATGGGACTATTTCCACGATCCCTTCCGCCAGGTAAAAACCCAACACCTTTTCCACTAGGCTGCTGCAGCTGTTCTTGTAGATGGTTACCTTCCCGGCCCCGAGGATTTTGTACATCTCTATGCTCTGCACCAGCTGAAGGACGTTGTTGAACTTGCCAAACATGGTTGAGATGCAGACGGTGAATTCCACCAGCGGATCCTTGAAGTCGCGGTTTTGGATTTCAAACCAGGGCATCTGCCTGATGTCCCCATGCCAACTCCAGTGCATCGCTACGTAATGGGGCTCACAGTCTTCAGGTACCGGGCAATAGAGATCTGCGGTGCCGTATGGGAACCCGTATCGATGTTTATTCATGTTTATTTTTGCTTGGGTGATGTTTATTGTCTTAAGAGATGGGCAGCAGAACCAGCAGTAAAGTTCTTTGACGTCTTGGTGGTGGACGATCCCAATCGCCCGGATCATGTTTTGTTCCTCCCTCCTGTCGCTATACGCAGCGATGATGAAAGTCCTGTTATCTTTCAAGGGTGTGATGGTACCTGTGGCAGGAGTCATTTGGCAGAAGTTCGGCTGGGGAACTTTTCTATTCTTGAGATAGGAAATGCTCGTTATAAAAATGAAAAGTATTACAACTTTCCAGTGCGACTTTTTGTAAAAGCTACACTGCATAAGCTTTGGCATGGCAAAGTCTGCAATGGAATATCTGACGGCCGCTGCCCACCTGCCTGGAAAGACAAACAAACACAGAAAACAAATTAGAGAACAAATCCTTAATTATCTTTGAGCTTCATGTTTAGCATCTCAGAGCTATCTCCTCCATTGCAAAATGATTTATTTATTTATTTATTTTTTGCCATTTGATGTTCCCCACCCCGGGGGAAATACAGTAAAACCCCAGGTTATGATGGAGGTCTGTTCCAACAGCCTCTGTTGTAACCTGAAAAAAATTGTAACCCGCCCGAAACATCCATAGGGATGCATTGAATTTTTATTTTTTAAAAAATGGTACTGCATTGATTGTTGTAAACTGAAACAAATACATTAAACATTTGTAACCCGGGATGGCATTTCCATAGGATTTGCTGTTGTAAACCGGAGCAAACTTAAACCGAGGCGGTTGTAACCCAGGGTTTTACTGTATCAAAATAAACCTCAAGTCTGCCAGCTCTGATCCAGGAAGAGCTTTATGGCAAGAACAAACATTCTTGAGGGCACACTTTGCTGTGGGTATTGTTGTTATTTGTTTTCTGTTTGTTCACCACCCAGAGTTGGATAACAGCCAGATGGGTGGTATAGAAATTCAATCAGTCAATCAATCAGTCAATCAATCAGAAGATGGAGGATGGAACTCATTGGGCAAGGAACGTCATTAAAGGTGGATGTAGCTGAAAATCTCAATACTTTGAATACAGCAATAAAAATGCTAAATTATTAGCAAAGGCAGCAAGAGAGAAAAAATGTAAAAGTCAGATTGGGGTTTTGACTGATAAAAATGGAAAGAGATGTAATAAGAGATTGGAAAAAATAGCAATAATAGAGAATTTTTATAGCGAATTGTATTCAAAAAAGGAAACAAATTTGGAAAAGCTTAGAGACTATTTTGAAAAACAAAAGATAGTACCAATATTAGAAGAGCATAGAAATAAAATGGAGGAAAAAATTTCAGAAAAAGAAATTGAAGAAGTAATAAGGAAATTAAAATTAGATAAAGCACCAGGGGAAGATGGGTTACTGGCGGAATTTTATAAATATTTTAAAGTTTGGATAGTTCCGAGATTGCATTAATTGTTTAATAAAATATTAGAAGGGGAAGCAACTCCAATCTCATGGAATAGATCAATAATTGCTCTAATACCAAAGCCAGGAAAAGATCTTGAAAAAGTGGAGTCGTATAGACCGATCTCACTAATTAACCAAGATGCAAAAAATTTTACAACAATAATGACAAATAGATTAAATAGTTTTATAGCCAATTACATAAAGGAGGATCAAGCAGGTTTTGTAAAAAATAGATATACCGGTATGTCAGATTTAATAAGAAGAGTTGTGGACTTAATGGACATAACAGAACAGAATAAAGAAAAGGTTGGGTTCTTGTCATTAGATATTTTTAAAGCCTTTGATTCACTACAGTGGTCAACAATCCATGAAATGATAAGGCAATACGGATTTGGTATCAAATTTCAGGGAGTAAGCAAAAAATTATATCAACAAGGAACAGCAAGAGTCAAAGTTAATGACAATTATACAGGGGATATAAAACTAGAGGCGGGCACGAGACAGGGTTGTCCATTATCTACAACGCTGTTTGTATTGGCAATGGAATTTTTGGCTAATGCTATACGCCAGGATGAGGATATAACTGGAATTGAGGGCAACAAAATAAACCTATATGCAGACGATACATTAATAATTGTAAAACAACCAACAAAGGCAATAACAAAAATAAATGCACATCTAAAAAGATTTGAGGAAGTAACAGGTTTGAGAGTGAACTGGGATAAAACAGAAATGATACTGTGTAATGGGAATAAAGAGGATGAGGAAGAAATGAAAGAAAAGTATAGGATACAAGTTAAAAATAAATTTAGATACCTAGGGGTAATAATATCTAGTAAATTTGGGGAACTTAAAGGGGTTAAATTATGGTAAACAAAAGAAAGAGATTGAAAAGAAAATAACACAATACAATAAATTAAACTTATCATGGTTTGGCCGGGTAGCAATCAGTAAAATGATGTTGCTACCCAAATTAAATTTTTTATTTGTTGCTCTGCCGATAAAACATACGGACAAAGAGTTAAAAGAATATCAAAATATCATAAATGAATTCTGCAATGGTAAACGTGGAGCTAGGATAGTTAAAAAATTGTGGTATTTATCTAAAAAAAAAAGGTGGCTTGGGAATACCAAATATCCATAATTATTATAGAGCTTTTCAAATAAGAAATGTAATCAAATTATTAATCAGAGAAGAATCAATATGGGGAAAAATTGAAAAAAGGGAATTTTCAAAAATTGGCAAAGCAATGTTTTTAAGTGAAGAAAAGAAAATAAAGAAAAAGAAGATACAGTGTAAGATGATAAAAACAACTATAGAAGAATGGAATAGAGTAAAGAAAGATTTTATCCCAGGTACTTCACCTATTATAGAACTAGAAGATTTTAACAATTTTCCATTAAAGACAGATAGAAGGATTAAGAATATTTTAGTAGAAAAAGAGGTTTTGTTATTGAAAGATTGGGTCAAAACTTGCAGAGATCAAGAAAAAAAGGGAGCTCTTTTCACAATTGGAGATAGGCTGGTTTAAGACTCTCCAGATAAACAATTGGAATAAGAAACACCTATATGATAATGGCTTAAACAGAGAGGTTACAGCATTTGAAATACTTTTGACCAAATTAAGAAAAGGGGACATAGGGATTAAAGGGTTAGTAAGTAAGATTTATAAAATTTTGAATAAAGATAGAAAAATACAAGAAAATTTGAAAAACAGGTGGGAACAAGAAGTGAACGTGACAATTACAGAAGAAGATTGGCAGAGAAAGTCGAGAAGAAGGATTATGAGAACTATGTCAGTTAGAGTGAAAGAACACAATTATAAACTAATATGGCAATGGTATAGGACCCCAATTGGGCTGCACCAGATGGATAAAAGAATGAGTGACAAATGTTGGAGGTGTAAACAAGCAGTGGGAACATATGTACACATGTGGTGGAGTTGTAATTGTTTAAGAAAATTTTGGGAAAAAATAGAAAGCGAAATGAAGAATATATTGGATATGCAGCTTGAATTGGAGCCAGATACAACTTTGCTAACAGAGGTGGACAAGTTTAAAATGAGTAATGATAATAAAGAATTAATGTCTGTGATGTTGTCAGCGGCTAGACAATGTATTGCGAAAAACTGGAAAAATGCTGTACTGCTAAAAATACAGGATTGGTATAAAGAAATGTGGGAGCTGGCACTGAATGATAAGCTTACATGGGAGCTAAAAATTAGAAAAGACAGAGTTCAAGTCAATAGATTCTGGAGAGTCTGGAAACCATTTGTTGAATATGTAATGACTAAAAAGAAAGGCATTGCTCCTGTACCAGATCAAAGGGATTTTTGGAAATCATGAGCTGTTACAATCCCCCGGACAATGTAAATAACACAAGGGTGGCAATAAAAGTGTGAATTATAGTAGAGAAGGAAAATAAATGTATAAGAAAATTAGTCAATAATTATATATATTTAATTATATTTAATATAATTAAATTATATTTAATTATATTTAATAATTATATATATAATTATATATATATATATATAAAGAAAATCTCAATCTCCCCTATGTCACCTCGAGGACCCTAAATCAGGGATTCTCAACCTGCGACCTGTGGGCCGGATGTAGCCCACGGCACCATTTCATGTGGCCCCTCACCGCCTCCACCACACTAGGAAGTGCCGTGTGGTGAAGGAAGGGCAAAATGGCCGTCTGCCCCCCAAAGTTGTCTGAGGGAGCGTGACCCAATGGCCCCCCCAGCTTTAAAAGGTTGAGAGCTCCGGTCCTAAATGCAGGACCAACATGCTCAAGTGGGGACTGTTGGTGGACAATGACAGATGGTGTGAATGTGGACACCAAGTCTGGCCCATTTGCTGGTCTGTCGATGGCTGCCCGAGACATGCATCGATGAGGACTTGCGTTTGGGCAATGACAAAGCCAAGAAAGTGGCTTCGTTTTGTCCAGGGCCTGATCAGGGCACGAAAGAAGAAGCCAGAGTGTATCGCAAAAAGACGTCAAAAGGCTTTGAAACGTGTGCCACGCTATAAGAGCCAAGAACTGATTAAAATTGTAGGTGGCAACTAGAGTACACATCACAGAGGCAAACATTACAATCTGCCGTGCCATTAAAGTACCACTTTATTTACATTTCCATACAAGGCTTGGGATTGCCAGTGTTTCACCAGGAAACACATGCCCGCAAGGTAAGTCCCTTGGTGATATTTTATGACAGTTTCGTTTGCTTTTGTGTATCTTTAGAAGGCCATGTAGAACGGTCCATTGTGGCTTGTCTTGGGTATCTTAGAGCAGGAGTTATCAACATTTTAAAGCCGGGGGCCGGGTCACACTCCCTCAAACAACATCGGGGGCTGGATGGTCATTTTGCCCTTCCACCACACGGCACTTCCTGGTGTGGTGGAGGCGGAGGGCCCCCCACATGACGCACATGGGCCGCATCCGGGCCGTGGGTTGCAAGTTGAGAATCCCTCTCTTAGCGTCATTATTCAGTGGGGAGTGCGCGCATTGGTAGACGTCTCCATGATGAAATTCCGCACATCCAAATGGACCTGAGACATCAAGTCCATTTCCATGCTGGGTTTTTTTAGCCATTCAATTATCACGTCACCCGCTGGCAATGCATGCAAATGGACTTGATTTTTCCGGTCCATTTGCATGTGCCGAATGTCGTCACGGAGACGTCTACCAATGCGCGGTCTAACTAGTGGTGGCTATTTCTAATTGTTTTAAATAATTTAGTAAAGCCCAAAGAAAGGGATGGTGAATTATGTGCGAGTACAGTGCTCTACACCTAAAAGACGCTGGAAAGAATCACCATTAAGTGGGATTTGACAGGACATAATAAAGTTATCAATCAGGTCTGGGTAGAAAAGAAAGAGATATATTAGTATTTCCCTCAGTTCTGTTGGGTTATAATAGCAGTTCAGCATATATACAATAGTCTATGTTTTGGGAGGCATTTGGTATCCGAGATTTGTCAGGTTGGCTCAAATCAAATTCGTGAAATTCAGACTTGGAATCATAATGTGATTTGATGTTTTATTTGCTCCATCCAGGTAACACTCCACACATTTTGGGGGCTGGCCTTTCAAATGCAACCCAATTCTTGTTGCTGTTGTTGAAAAAGAAGACCAGTAAGGCCATATACCTTGAAAATTTTAACTTCTGGAAACGGAATGTTGTCATGTATGATGGCCTCTGGATACCAAAAAGTGGGGAAATGGAGGTCATACGATCATCCTTTTATCAGGGCTTCCCAAACTTTTTATGCCGCAGGCCTGACCAGGCCCTCAGGATAGTGAGCCGGTTACGTGGTCACCCCTGCCTCAAAATGTGTCCACGGCCATCGTAAACATTTATGACACCCGTGGATGCATTTGCACGGGCACGTTTTATGGCTGTCGTAAACGTGTCCACTTCCGGTGCACTGCCACTGCAGACCACATACAATGGTGTCGTGGGCCATGTCTGGCCCACAGGCCGTAGGTTGGCCGCCCCTGCCACACATAGTGAGTTTTGCAACCAGCCAAATTCTCATGAGAAAAACTGAAGGGAAGATTAGAATTATTCAGTTATTCCTGCTCTGTTTGAATCATGTGAGTCCTTTGTAAAAAATGTGCACTCTTAAATGCCTTCTTCTGAAACAGATGGAATGGTAGAAAGGGGAACATGATAAACAACAGACAAGAGCTCCCACCTGCCCACCCAAAGGTGATATTCTGGATTTTGAAGCCTGAAACCTAATCCTGAAAGACTCATACGAGGTTCTTAAATATAGGCAGTTTCCCCTTTAAGGAAGATTTCCACACCTGCAACCACTTGATTTTGCATAGGAACAGAGCCGATGGCTGCCTTTTTAAAGTTTGTTTTGAGAGAGGAAGACCTTTTTGCTGCAAAGTAAGTCACTAAAATTTTTAAAATCGGTTCCCCTTCTCCAGTGAAACGAATATAGTTTCAGTACTTTTGTGGTTGAGTACATTGGCCCTGGCTTCCAGGGCGAGTGGACTTTGAGTTGGTTTGCTGTGGAACGAAAACATAAATAGGTTGGCAGAATTGGAATTTATGAGTGTCCCTGGCTTTTCAGTGCACAATTGAATGTGATGCTGTTATGTACTTGTAGACTACACTTGAGCAGGCATCGCAGTGCAATTGAGGTAACTAGATGATAAGAAAATGGTTTGCTTTTACACGCTACAGAAAGTTTGGAACCTTTTGTGAAACATTTCCACCTGCCTTCGCATATTTCCAAACCATTGCTGGGATTGTTCTTCAGTAGGCTGAAGAGTAATAGATACAGAAGGTGCCCCCAAAAGTATACACACATTGTAAGAAAGGGGGAAAAAAACCCTGTTAAAATTATATACTGATAAAATATGAACTCAAGTCGCATTTGAACTCTGCCAGTTTTCTATGGTATACTGTATCCTTAAAGGTCCTCCATAGAGAGATGTCAAGGGGTGTTAAGTCAGGAGAATTTGGGGGAAACTCAACTGCACCTCTTCACCTTATCCATTGTCATGGCCAGTTTTCATTGAGCTAAGCTCTTGCATCCCAAGAGCCTTTAACTGTCCTGCCAGTCGTATAGTGCACTAGGATTAATTCTTTTGAACAAACGGGAAACAAACCCATGTTTCCATAGATAATATTTTGAAATGCATATACATTTATGTGCACCCCCTGTATTTGAGTTACTGTGAGAGCTAGTTTTTCAGCTTTTAACCCTTTGTTGCTGTGGTTGACTCAATGCTTTCCTGCTAGAACTCAAAATGTTCTATAGGTCCTTGTGGAAGGTACTGTAGATGGATCGCCCTAGGCCTAGAGAAACCCATCTATAGTAGTTTGATCTGAGGAAAGATGTTTCTAGACCTATTGTCTGTGCCTAGCTGGCTTTATCAAGAGCACTTTGGCTAATTGGTGCTCCTAAAGATAATGTAGATGCCATCCAGTACAATACAGTGGAACCCATGGTTATGGAAAACTCAACTTACGGAAAGAAATCCATTGAAAATAATGTTTTGGCGTATGGAACTTTTTTGTTTTCAGTGCATTTTTATGGGAAACCACCCTTCACTTTATGGAATTTTTGTTTTTAATGCATCCCTGCAGGAAACCACACAATGCATTCCTATGGGCGCTTCGTTTTAAGGAAGGTGTTATCAACCTTTTAAAGCCAGGGGCCGTGTCACGCTCCCTCAGACAGCTTTGGGGGCTGGGTAGCCATTTTGCCCTTCTTCCACCCCATGGCACTACTGGGTGTGGTGAAGGCCCACATGAAATGGCATCGCAGGCCACTTCTGGCCCACAAGTTGAGAACCCCTGCTTCAAAGAAAAAACGCTATAAGGAAACCAGACCAGCCACTTGACTCAGATGTTGTGCGATTTCCACCTGTCAGGGATATACAAGCATAATCTAACAAAATGCAAATAGGCTTTTGTTTTAGTTGCTGTTTCCAGGGCAATGGCACTAACGAACAGGAGAAATGTTATACCATTGACACAAAGTAAAGGTTAAGGTTGCCCTTGCTCGAAAGCCAGTCATACCTGACTCTAGAGTTTGGTGCTAATCTCCATTTATAGCCAGTCAGTGCTGTCTGCACCTGCAGATGTTTCTGTGGCCATGTTGCAGGCATGACTAGACACTGGAGCGCATAGAATGCTGTTACCTTTCCCACCGAAGTGGTTACCTTTCCCACCGAAGTGGTCCCTATTTATCTACATGTAATTTCTTGCTTTCGAACTGCTAGTTTGGAAGGAGCTCACTCCGTCGTGCAGCTCTTGGGGTCTCAAACTGCTGACCTTCCAGTCATCAAATTCAACATCTTAAACCACTAAGCCACAATCCCTTAACAGAAAACACAACAGACCTGATTGAAACCTGCCTTTTCCACACCCCATGAAAATTACAGAAATTAACAGGGTATTGAAATTGGTGTTGCCTCATTTCTGTTTTTGGTGTTGTTGTCTGTGATTTACGCATGGGGTGATTGCCTTTCAGGAATTCTTTTTGTGACTGGAAACCACCTTTGCCAACAGCCTTTACTGACTTAAATCTACACAAAAAAGGTAGAGCTTCCCTCCCTGCTAGGAACAAAGTTTTTAAACTTCTACTCCATTGCTTATTTTTTTTAAAGATCAAATTGTAAAGATGAAGCTAAAGTACTTTGGATATCAAATGAGAAGAGAAGATTCACTTGAGAAAGCCTTGATGCTTGGAAAGGTCGAGGGCAAAAGAAGAAGGGGGCGGCCAAAAATGAGATGGCTAGATGGTATTGTACACGCAATGGGCACAGAGCTGAGTGAGTTGAGGGGGATGGTGGAGGACAGAAGTGCCTGGCGGACAGTGGTCCATGGGGTCGTCGCAAAGGGTCAGAATCGACTGTGCGACTGAACAACAAAACTACCTACAACACAGCCTTGAACTAGTTTAACAGTTATGTTCACCAAGGGCCCTCTTCTCTGGTAACGGCTAAGACAATGAGAATGCAGGGGCGTCACTAATGTGTCCCTTAAAAGTCAAGTGGTACCAATTAATATAGCTACAGTGCCCAGGAATTGTATACCAACACTATAAATCTGCACCAGGTAACAGTCAAAACAAACTGAACACTGGAACACAAACTTGTTTCTACAGACATGTTGCTAAGAATAACAGCTTTATTCAACATCCAAGATTTCATTTAACCATTTATAATTACAAAATTAAATTCTCCAAGTTTAGTAGCTCTAATGATAACTCTTACATAAATTTATAAGAAACATGCTCTTCTTGTTAAACGTGGTTATCTCCTTGCCTTAAAATGGGGAAGCCACAAAGCGCAAGGCAATTTAATTTGTAACGAACTTTCAGAACAGCCAACATTCCCAGTTCTGTGGTGAGAAGATACGTGAACAAAAAGCTTACTGACTCGGCGCAGTTAGGGCCACATGGATGCTTGATTTCATGCATACATGCACAGATTTACGCAGTTGTGTGAAAAATAAAATTGAGACTAGGGTGGGGGAGAGGGCAAACTGTTCTGTAGAGGGTGAAAAATATATAAGGAACAGAGGGGAATTTTACTGCTTGAAAGAATGTGTGAGCTGGGTTGGAAATTATTGATGGAAAAAAATAAGGTTAAAATGCCATAATTCACCAACCGGTAAAAACTGGCATATAGTCTGTTTATGATGAAAGCTGTACTTTTCTCTGGAAAAAAAAATATCTCTGAATTGTCGATTTCTCTACAGTCTGGCTGTTCTTCAACAGTAGGGTTTTGACCTTGAACAACTTTTGTACAATAAAAAAAAACAACTTTCTATTTTAGGATACTTAAAAGTTTTGGAAAGAAACTCGGAGGCTTGGACTCCTCAAATTTTAAAAGCACTTGATTCACACTGTTAATCAAAGAATCATTGAAGCGCCAAATTGATGTGTCCCTAATGAGATATTGGTCCAGGAGAGCCTTTTCACTGTGCAATTTACAGGTGTAAAGGATTGCCAAGTCCCTGGGAACCTCCATGGTTCTGCCGTAACCCTTGAGGATGGAGTGGATGGACGTCTGAACCACTTTTCTTGGGTTGACAATCATTTTTCTTGGGTTGTTGAGCCACATCCTGTTAGGCATTCTGTAAATATGTTCCAGGATATTCACTCCAGGAACTGTTTCCCATAATGAGATTCTGGATTTGTCAACAGAAGAGAACACACTTTGGGGGAAAAAATTACTCTCAAAAAAGTAGATTCCCGTTTCTGGGTTTTGTTCTTCCAGGCTCTTTATCATGGCCTTCCAATTTGGATGTATAAGGGGTAGGACGATTTCATCAATGTCATTGAGAACCACGTATTTGCTCCTGTACATGTTGCGATAGACACAGTCATTGAGGACTGAGATTTTTCCATAGTGTAGATCCATAGAAGTGTGCTGGAACAAAGAGAAGTTAATATACGTAGTAATTGGCCAAGGTATCATCTCAACAGTGCCTTCGTCGACGTACAATTTCAGGAATTGTTCCATCAGTTGGCTGCAGTTGCTCATGTAGAGCACCATTTTCTGTGCCCCGAGGATTTTATACATTTCTATGCTCTGTAGGACCTGCAAGACATTGTCCTGGTTTTCCAGCCCGACAAAGAGACAGACAGTGAATTCGGCAGAATAGTAATACTCTGGTGTCCGGTTCTTAATTCTGAACCGTGGCAACTCCTCGATGTCTCCTTTTGGGGAGGGGTGAATCGACACAAACTCTGGGGAGCAGTTTTGGGGTTCCGAGCACATGATGTCTGCTGCCCCGAAAGGCATCCCAAAACTCTCTGAGTGAATGTCAATGGCAGCCCTTATGATGGAGATACGGCTGTCAGATCGACAGCAATACCAACAGTAAAGATCTTCCACTTTCTTGTAGTGCACTATCGCGATGATGCGGGTAAGGTTCTTCTCCCGGGCATCCCGGTAGGAGGAAATAATGAAAGTTTTGTTAGATTTTAGCGCTGTGATCGTGCCGTTCATCAGCTTGCTTTGACAGGAGTCTTCTGGCCATTTATTTGCGTCAGGCAGTTGCATGATCCAGTAGTACAGTTGGAAACAGAAAAGGAGAAGAAAAATAAGAAAAGGAATAATTACAAAAAAACTCCTTTTTCTGCAGCGAGGCATTGTTCTGCTTCTGGCGTTGCAAACAAAGACGCTGTTTCCTAAAATACAAAGACGAGGAGAAAATAAGTGAACTTTTATTATTTATTTGAACTATCTAAAATCAAAGACAAATTTATTTTAGGGCCAACACATCTTGAGCAATGAGACAAGGGGCAAACATGAGTGTATATTTTAGGGGAGCGGGCTGATCTGGCATGCATCACCGAAACCTGGCTGGTGCCAGAGGATGGGGTTCCTCTGTCTGAATTATGCCCGGCCGGGTTCGGTATTTGGCACCAGCCTAGGGAGAGGGGAAGGGGCGGTGGAGTCGCCGTGATAGCTAGGGAGTCATTGGGAGTCACGGCTCCACAAATTCCGGGTTGTGAGGCCTTGTTCTTGCGTATGGGCCCTAAGGGTCAGTTGGGAATCTTGCTCATGTACCTGCCTCCCTGCAGAGTAGCAGATTCCCTGCCTGAGCTCCTCGAGGCGGTCTCCATGTTGGCGTTGGAGACCCCCAGGCTGATGGTCCTGGGGGACTTCAATTTGCCGTCATTGGGGACCGGCTCAGAGGTGGCTCGGGAGTTCATGGCTTCCATGGCAACCGTGGGCCTGACTCAGGTAATTCAGGGTCCTACCAGAAGCAGTGGCTACACCCGGACTTAATCTTTTTATCGGAGCTGTGGCAGAGTGATCTGAAATTACAAAAATTAGATATCACCCCTGTGCCATGGTCGGATTACTATCTGGTGACTCTAGACTTCCTAGGAGCTGGACTCCACCGCAGGGAGGCAGGGCCAATTAAATGGGCCCACCCCCGGCGACTAATGGATCCAGAAGGATTCCAAAGGGAACTGGGGTGTTGTCCTCTTGACCTGCAAAGTGATTCATCTGAGGCCCTTGTCGACGCTTGGGACAAGAAAGCGACAGCAGCCTTGGACGTAATCGCGCCACTACGGCCTCTCCGAGTCCGTGGGGATCGATCTGCCCCTTGGTTTTCAGAGGAACTAAGGGAGCTTAAACGGGCTAAGAGACGCCGAGAGCGCCGCTGGGTGAAGACTTGGAGTGAGTCTGATCGAACACTGGTTAGAGCAGCTATTAAAGACTACCTAGTGGTGATGAGGGTGGTGAAGTGCCAATACTTCACCACCCTTATTGCCTCCGCAGATAATCGCCTAGCGGCCTTGTTCCGGGTGACCAGGTCCCTCCTCGGTAGAGTGGGGCCGGGCCCTGGGTGGCAGGGATCGGCTGAGGATTTTGCTGATTATCTGGCGGAGAAAATCGCTCAGATCCGCTCGAAGCTAAATCCCGGCGTGGAATGTACAGAGCTGGGGTTGACCACAGCACAGTCTAGCCATGTTATCTGGGATCGGTTCGATCCTGTTGGCCCTGAGGAAGTGGACAGGCTTCTTGTATCTGTTCGCGCCACGACCTGTGCACTGGACCCATGCCCTGCCTGGTTAATTAAAGCTTCCAAGACTGTGGCAGGTCGCTGGGTCGAGGCGATTATTAACGCTTCACTAAAAGAGGGGCATTTTCCAGCACCTTTTAAACATGCTTTAGTGCTTCCCCTCTTAAAAAAGCCGTCCCTCGACCCCACGGTAATTTCCAACTACCGTCTAGTGTCCAACCTACCTTTTTTAGGTAAGGTTTTGGAAAAGGCTGTGGCGCAGCAGTTACAGGAAGTCCTGGATGAAGCGGATTATCTGGACCCATTTCAGTCAGGATTCAGGCCCGGATATGGTACTGAGACTGCACTAGTTGCTTTGGTGGATGATCTCTGGAGAGAGCGGGACGGAGGGGATCCGTCTGTCCTTGCTCTTCTCGACCTCTCAGCGGCTTTTGACACTGTCGATCATGGCATCCTTCTGGGAAGGCTCCAGGGATCCAGGGCACAGTGTTGTCCTGGTTTTCCTCATTCCTGAGGGGCAGGACCCAGTCGGTGTGCCTGGAGGAGAAGTCCAGTCCTAGGCCCCTGCAATATGGGGTGCCTCAGGGCTCAGTACTTTCTCCTCTCCTATTTAACATCTATATGAAGCCGCTGGGTGAGATCATCCGTTCCCACGGGGTAAGGTATCATCAATATGCAGATGATACCCAGTTATACATCTCCGCCCGTGGGGACCCAAGCGGTGCGGTGGAAGTCCTTTCCAGGTGTCTGGAGGCTGTTAAGGTCTGGATGGGGGACAACGGGCTACAGATGAATCTCGGCAAGACTGAGTGGCTCTGGGTAAGGGGTCCTGTGTTAACACAGGAGCTGCCACCTTTGGTTCTGGATGGGGCAGTCCTGCCCCAAACAGACCCGGTGCGTAATCTGGGGGTCCTCCTGGACTCACGGCTACTGTTCAAAGAGCAGGTGGCAGCCGTGGCCAGGAGGGCTTTCGCACAACTTTGTGTAATATGCCAGTTACGCCCAGCGATGGGATGTAACAGGTTCTCACCAGTTCGCCAGAACCGGTAGTAACTTTTCCCAGTGTCCCGGAGAACCGGTAGCAGCTTTTGGGGGGGGGGGACCACCTTCGGCGCTTACCTTTTCACTAGTTCCCCCACTGCGCATGCAAGCCAAGCACTTGGTGTGCATGCATGCCTATACTACTTGGTGCGTATGCATGGCCTCCTTGCTGTCCTCATTGCTGTCCTTGTGTTGTGGGTGGGTGGTGGGTTGAGGGGTGTGTGTGTGTGTGCTTATTTTTATTTTATTAAATTATTTTTTTTCTTTGGATCCGCCCATGGTGTCATGATGTCAGCTCCACCCACACTGTGATGACATCACGGTGGGGTAGTAAAATTTTTGACATCCCACCACTGGTTACGCCCACTCCTAGACCGGGACGCTCTGCTAATGGTCACACATGCGTTGGTCACCTCCAGACTTGATTACTGTAATGCGCTCTACATGGGGCTGCCACTGATGACCATCCGGAGACTCCAGCTGGTCCAAAATGCGGCGGCCCGGGTAGTGGTGGGGTGTGGGCATTATGCTCATGCCTCACCGCTGCTCCGGGAGCTGCATTGGTTGCCAGTATGTCTCTGGGTGCAATTCAAGGTGCTGGTTATTACCTTTAAAGCCCTATGTGGTAGTGGACCAGGATACCTAAGAGACTGCATCACCCCAAGAACATCTGTCCGTCCCACCAGGGCGGATCGGAGAGGCTCCCTTGTTATTCCTTCGGCGAGAGAGGCGCATCTCGCCTGCACTAGGAGGAGAGCCTTCTCCGTGTCCGCCCCGACCCTCTGGAACCTCCTGCCCACTGAGCTGCGCCTTCAGACAGAGCTCCTGCCCTTCCGGAAGGGCTTAAAAACCTGGCTGGCAGGACAAGTTTGGGGACCCGGGAACGTGGGTTCTCATACTAGGTGGCTTATTTAATGGATTGCCACCCTTGGGTCTGAATTTGGGATTTGTGTGTAGTTTCTGTATTGTTTTAACTTTTGATGACTTTTTAACTCTTGATGATTTTTATTGATATAGATTGTTCTATGTTTTTATTTCTTATTTTGATGTAAGCCGCTCAGAGTCGGGTTCGCCCGATTGGGGCGGGGTAACAAATGCAATTAATAATAATAATAATAATAATAATAATAATAATAATAATAATAATAATAATAATAATAATAATAATAATAATAATAATAATAATAATAATAATAATAATAATAATAATAATATTTCATTTTTCACTGGGGGAACTATAAAAACAACTAATTCCCAATTAATTGTTCCTTTTAAAATGCAGCTCATTTCAGAAACAGAAGTAGGACTGGTTCTTCCGCTAATTGTATGTCCCTTCACCCTTATTAATAAAATGGACATCCCATAGAAATCTGATGTACCAGAACAGAATATTTGTTCTCACCAGTTCTGGATTGTCCATTTCATTTTCAGGATTTTATATAGAAGAGAGCCTTTTCTCTCACTTTTTATGATGGTAATTGGATCCATGCATCCCTTCTGAACAACATTTATTTATTTAGATTTATATGGCCGCACCTATCTCTGTAGCGACTCTGGGAGGCTCACAGTTCATAACCCACAATCACAATAAAATGGTCCGCTGTCATTAAAAACCATTACACTAAAGAAATAAGGACTTACGGGCCACCCTGTATATTTCTTTCTATGGGTATGTAACATAAGATATATAGTTCCTTCTTACAAATTACTTCTGGCTTTTCAGATCAGAGGTTTCCCTCACCCCAATAAATGTGCGATCCCTTCTCATTTGTTAAGCAGCGTAAGTAAACACTCCAACCGTGGCAAATAATTCTTTTTTTTTCTATTTCAGTTTCTACACCCTTTTTCTTCTTTACAAAGGCCACATTTTCTCTAACCCTTATAAACAGATTACTGTGCCTTCCTTGTAAATAACCTTTCTCAGTTATGATGACAACAGTAGTAATAGGAGTATCAGTAATAAAAAAAATCTGTGATTTTGCAAACACATCATCTCACCTGCAAATATTTAGGACTTGATTCCTAATTTTTTTTTTGGCTTGACCCTCTGATCCACCCCTAAGCAAGCACTGGCAACGTTGAGAAAGAACAATAGTGAAAGAAGCATAGAAAGTTAAACCCCCCCTATAAATGATGATGATGATGATGATAATAATAATATAGTAACAACAATAACGAATGTTTATTAAAAAAACTTTACTAGGAACTGCATACATACTTCGAAGGTACGTTAACAGTTCTTGGGTCCTTGGTTAGGAATTGTTAATTGTATACCAGTCTTTGATTATGAATCTAATGGTCAATTTTAAAAACAATAACAATATTTTATGGATGCTTAGCTTTTGGGCTAAGAACTTCTTATATAACACCAGTAAATGTTGTGGTAAAGATGTTTGTTTTCAAATGTTTTGTATTTGATGGTGTTAATGAAATAAAGCCATAAAGTCTCCCCCCATCAGCATCCTCCCACCTCTTTCCACCTTTCCTATTAATGAGTTGTTCATGATCCCCCCCACCTCCAAAATGTGGGGAACCCCCACCCCAATAATGCTAGTTTCTTTCAGGACAGTTGTCTACTATAGACCTTGATCATTCTAAAGCTTTGAATTCTTGGTCCCCACCCCACCCCAAATGTAGGGATAGGGGGAAACTGCTCTTTCCCTTATTCAGATGGGGCGGGGGGAGTACTATTTTAATACTATAAACCCAGTTCTAATCCCGGATTTCCTCCCCCCCCCCCAAAGATTATTTATCTATGGTTGGAGGCTAAAAATCAATTGAACTCTTAAGCCCCTCACCCCAATAATTATAAACCAAAGGGTCACCCCCCAAAAGAGTTATCTGTCTGTCTACCTATCTATCATGTTACAGTATTTGTATACAGTCAAACCTCGCATAAAGAGCGTTTCGCATAAAGAGTAACTCGCTTAAAGAGCAGAATTTTCTCTGAATGTTCGCTTCGCTTAACAAATAAAACCAACCAAAAACTCGCTTAACAAATAAATCGGAGTTTGCAACGTCCCCACAATTGGTCACTTTCAATGGTGTTTCGCTTAAAGAGCAAACTCGCTTAAAGAGCAATCCTGTGGAACGCATTATTCTCTTTAAGCGAGGTACAACTGTATAATCTATCTATCTCATGTACAGTATTTGTATGCATTATTTTGAATTGGTCTATGACTGCAGTGGCTCAAGTGGATAAGACGCTGACTGGAAGGTGGAAGGTCAGCAGTTCGAGTCCCAAGTATATAGTACTGCAGGATGGAATGAGTTCCCATCTTTGTCTCAGCTCCTGCCAACCTAGCAGTCCAAAAGCAAGAAGTTGCAAGCAGATCAACAGAGACCACTTCGGTGGGAAGGTAAACAGCATTCCGTGCACTCTGGTGTCTAGTCATGCCTGCCACATGACCAGAGAAATGTCTGCGGAAGCAGACAGCGCTGGCTCTTCAGTTATGAAACAGATGAGCACTGAATCCTAGACTCGGATACGACTGGCTTTTGAGCAAGGGATACCTTTACCTTTGTCTGTCTATGGTTGGAGGATAAAAACCAACTGAACTTTTAAGCCCCTCATCGCAATAATTAAAAATCAAAAGGTCATCCCAAAAAAAGTTACCGGTAACTGTCTGTCTACCTATCTATCATATATTTGTATATTTTGAACTAGTCCATCTGTCTGTCTGTCTACCAATCAATCAATCAATCAATCAATCAATCATGTATTTGTATATTTTGAACTCAACCATTTGTCTGTCTACCTATCATGTACAGGTATTTGTATATTTTGAACTAGTCCATCTGTCTGTCTATCAATCAATCAATCAATCAATCAATCAATCAAGTATTTGTATTTTTTGAACTAGTCTATCTATCTATGCCTGTCTATCTATCTATCTATGGCAGTATATAAGTGTGATTGCCTTTTGCTTTATGGTCTCTATCAACCTATGGTCAGAGGATTAAACAAAATTGAACTTTTTAAGCCCCTTGCCCCAATAATTAAAAATCAAGGGTCCACCCCCCACCCCAAAAAAAAAGAATTCTATCTATCATGTACAGGTATTTTTATATTTTGAACTAGCTGTCTGTCTATCTATCTACCAATCAATAAATATTTGTATATTTTGAATTAATCTGTGTATCAATGATGGTATATAAGTGTGATTGCTTTGCTTTTTGTTTTTGCATTATGGTCTCTGTTTATTTATCTATATGGGCATATATAAATATAATAATAATAATGGTCGGAGGATAAAAATCAATTTAACTTTTTAAGCCCCTCCTCACCCCAATACAGTACTGTAATTAAAAATCAAAGAGTCCCCCCCCCAAAGAAAAAGAGTTATCTGTCTACCTATCATGTATTTGTATATTTTGAATTAATCTATCTGTCTATGAAGGTATATAAGTGTGATTGCTTTGCTTTTTGCTTTGTAGTCACTCACTCTCTCTGCCTACCTATCTATGTATGGTTGGAGGCTAAAAATCAATTGAACTCACCCCCCAAAATTAAAAAAAAAAATCCCCTCGCCTCAATTAATTAAAAATCAAAAGGGTCACCTCGGATGTGAAGGGAAGGAAAACCACCTCACGCGATACCCCCCCACAGGACACACACGGCGATGGGTTTAAGGAGAATAACTAATTCCCCTCTTTTAATTAATTATTTTTAATTACCCTTCCCCTTGCTCGTTTGGCGCCCCCTATCGGCCCCTCCCCCTCGCTGTCCTGAGAGGAGCTAAAAAGGCGGGAAAAGGAGCCCAACGGTCGCTTCGCCTATTTTTTTTTGGGGGGGGGGGAGGAGGAGAGGGTGTCTTAGTTTTTAATTATTTGGTTAATTTTTGAGGGAGCAGGATTGCTTATTTGTGCGCAAGCCGTTCTCTTTTGTTTAAAAAAGAAGAAGAAAAATTCTTATTTATTCGCGCGCTTTTATTCGGTTCTTTCCTGCCTCTATCAATGGTTTTTTTTCGTGTGAGGAAAAAGGAAGGTCCGTTGTTAATTCTTTTCTATTTATATCCCGCCCATCTAATTTACAAAAACAGGGAGTTTTTTGGGAGATGGGTGAAAAAATAATAATATAAAAAATGTAAAAATGAGGGAAAGGGAGACGAAAAAGCGTCTCTGTTTAAGCAACATATAAAGTGGATTTAGGTTAGGGCGCCATTGCGGTGGACCTCTTTCCACTCAGAAGTAAGAAAGATATAAAGTCGTTTTATATTATCAAGCATGTGAAATATATGTATTTTCAGGTGGTTTTCGCACAGAAAGCACATGAGTTTTATCCCTTAACGAATACGAAGCTTAAAAGGGGTGGGGTGGGGAAATTACATTTTTCGGTTTATATAAATAAATAAATCTATTTAATATAAATATAAATGATCTAGATATAAATATAACTCTAATATAAATCTAAATCTAATCTATAAATCTAAATCTAAATAAATCTATAATATAAATCTAAATAAATAAATATAGAGCTATATTCTATAGTTCTATTGTGCCCCTTTGTGGGTATATACATGTAACCCCCCCCCAAACACAAGGGCACAATAGAACTATATATATATATATATATATAGACACAGACACAATAGAACCATATACAGCATCTATTCTATATATTTCTATACAGTAGTTCTATGGCTCTTTGGCTTTAAAACAGATGAGCACTGAACCCTAGAGTCGGATACGACTGGCTTTCAAGCAAGGGTGACCTTTACTATTGTACCCCTTTGTGGGTATATTTCCATTTATATGCTTTTTCCTCCGAAGAGACCCGCAATATGTATAAAAGGGGCAGGGGAAAATTACATTTATCAGTAAATGTAATTTTATCCTACCTTTTTCTACATATTGTGGGTCTCTTAGGAGGGAAAAGGGGCATATACATGGAAATATTAAAGAAATTAATTGGATTTTTTTTGGGGGGGAGAGGAGGGGGATCATAATCTTAGTTGCTTTTAATTGGGAGTTAAATTCTCGTGAAGGTCACTAGGAATTTTTGTTCTAGGGTTCACTTCCGCAGCATCCCTTCTTTAATCCCGTTGCTCTGAGTGTGTCTACTCAGAAGTAAGCCCCATTGAGTTCAGTGGGGCCTACAGGCAAGGTAATTTGAACACCTCAAGGTGTTTTGCTTGGACTACAAGGACCATCATCCCCCCATGCCACCACATTTTAAAATTGTGCTGGCTGGGGCCAATGGGTGTTGTAGTCTTGCAGCACCTGTGCACCCAAATTGGTGTGTAGAGAAAGAAATTAGACATCAACTAATATAATATAATATGCAACTGGTTTTGAGCAAGAGTGAACTTTACCTTTTAATATACAGTAATACTGTAGTACTGTACTGTACTCTGATAGAGGGTAGGAAATTAGAAATCAGAAATAGCAATATGACTCAACAGGGTGTTGCTGTGTATTTAGTACAATGCCAAGATTTACTAATATTTAAATGAGTTGTAATTCATAATGAGTAGTAATTTTTAATAAGATATTTTACTAACTATAAACGGACTGCTACCTTTAAAAAATAATTTGCTTTCCTGTTTAAATGGTAACTTGTGCTTTCGCAACACCCAGAGTGTTGTCTGTGGTAGTAGTCTCCTTACTGTGATAATTACTAATTATGAGGAGTAATTGGCGTTAATGGTTTTATTTATTTATTTATTGCATTTCTATCCATTCTTTCCCTAGGTGGTGTACTTGGTTCTTTCCTACAATCACAATAGCGACCTTGCAAGGTAGGTCAGCGTCATATTGATCATGTAGTATTGACCCAACCTTATTTACTCAGGGGCATAAGTGAAATTAATTGTACAGTTTTGGGGTTATTAGGAACTATAATAATAATTTCGTGTCAGAAATTATTCTAGGTTGAAAGGATTTTTTTGCTGGAGAAACGCCACTCAGTGGATGCCCGAAGGAAGCTCCTTTGATGTCAAGGTCTTTTCCCACTGACGTGGTCCCTATTTATCTACTTGCAATTTCTTGCTTTCGATATGCTAGATTGGCAGGAGCTGGGACAGAGACGGGACTCAATCCATTATGCAGTAGGTTGCAGAAACTTTGCAGTAAAAGGCTTCTTTAATTATAAGATATCGAGCAAAGGTTAATTCCAGCATAGGTGTTTGCTGACTGTAATTAACCCATGCAGGGCCTTGAGCAATCACTGAAATACAAAAGTTAGTCCTAAGGTTCTTTAGAGAAAAGAGGTTTGGAGATGCATGTGATCTTTTATTGAGTTCATAGAGCCAGTTCACCTAGACATTGACTATTTATCAAAATGGTTAAACTGTAAATAAACTCAGAATTAAAACAAAGAATTTCAATGACAAGTTCTTAGAGTAGAAATAGTGACGGAGGAATACTATTTCTGGTGTCCTGTTATTTGCTGAGGCTTCATCAACACTTTGGCTTGCATGTTGTTGCTCTTTCATGCTTAAGGAAATAAACTTGTGATGGCTGCAGATATGTGTGAGAATCTAATTAGATGAGAATCTGAAGCTTTTGTTCGATCATTCTACCCTAATGTTCTTTTCTTCTGTACTTTTTTTCAGCCTGTGCAAATCTTTATGGAGTTCCTTTACTTCCTTGGGAGAGAAAAATACGCCACTCCTGGTTACCCGGTAGGCTTTTGTCAATACTTTCTATACAATTTCAAATAGCAATGTCATATTCAGAAGGTTTGGCTTTTTAATGCAGAAGATCTAAAGCTTTGAATTCTTAATAATTCTGTGCAGGGGTTCAAATGTTGAATGTTTTTGAACAATATGAGTTTGCTAAAGGGCTGAGTCTTTTTGCTGATTTCAGTGTCAAACTGTCTCCATGCTTGATTGAGTTTTATGTAGTGTCATCACTACATCAAACTCAAGGCCGGCCTGTGGCACCATTTCATGTGGCACTTCAAGGCTGTTCGAGAAACATAATGGCCATCCATTTGAAGCTGTTGGGACAAAATGGCCACCAAAATTGTGCAGGCAGGCCAAAATGGTCATATAGCCCTCAAAGCTGACTGAGAGAGCATGACCCGGCCCCTGGCTTGAAATGTTTGGGAACCCCTGGGCTAGACTGAAAGGATGTGGACCCAGGACTGAACTTTAATGCCACACAGCATTGAGTACTGAACAAACATTTAGAACAAAAGCCATGTCTAGCTTTTGGCTCTGCATGGACTCTTGTTTCCTCAAAGAAAAAACCCAAACACTACTTTAACATTAAAGTTTTTTTTAATTAGTGAAACAGTTATTATCAATGTAACAAGCTGAAAAAATACAGCAACCTGATAGAAGACTGAGGTAACAAAATACTTTGCCAAAAAACCTAAGAGACTCCCACACAAGGGTCAAAATTTCAGTGGTTATAATGAGTGAGACAATTCACAAGAAGTTTTAGAAAGAGGCTCGACACAAATGGCATGCAGTGGACTTCTGGGATACAGCTAAAAAATTAAAATTGAAATTAAATAGTGCAACAATTCTCACAATAAACAAATTGAAATATCGAAACTGGTTTACATCACAATGTTTACAAAAGGGTTGATCACTGAATACTATTCTCTATGTCTTAACTGAGTTCTAATTGGAAAAAAATTGCATTTTGGCACTAGGTTTACTTTTGAATTACGCACACGCTAATAAATTAATAATAAATATTGCCTCAATGTAGCTACACAAGTTGTCACCCTGGATAATAATTTGACAGGAAACCTTTGTATAAAATGTGAAATAAAAAAAGCAAGCTTTTTGTATTTTTCACAGCATACTAGCACCCTGATCCAGTGATCTCTCCCCCGGGGTAGGATAACCGGTGTGCACCACAGAGGGATCCACCCACACCTCTGTTCCAATAAATTTCATTGGAGGAAGCTGAGAAATGGAGCGATGCCTTTGCATGCATGAATCTGGTGCCACTGCAAAACTGTTTTTATCTGAGCCACTTCTGAGTACCGCAGTTTCTGTGGGGTAGAGCTCTGGATCAGGTTCCCAAAGTTGGGGTACCCTCTGATATATTTTAAGTAATACCAATATGCATTGCATTATAATTTAACTCATAGTCAAAGGTGCACTTAAAACAATCAGTAGCTAAGTAGACCTTCATGCTTTTATAGTACAAGAACCACTGAACTGTGGATTATGCTAATAACAATTTTCATATACTGTTATATCACTTATTTATTTCATCTTCTCAAAAACACTGAGCAGCAAAAGCTGCCTGTATTGCTGAAGTACTGCACCATGTTATTTCATTATCACGCAAGTTATTACTATACAAATCTTCCATGTCTATTGGATGCAACAGCGTAAGACATAGATACACGGTCAGCTCATTGCTTCACCGGTTCTTTTAAAAACCAACCGCACCCAGAACATTCTATATGCCGATTTGCAGAGGGACTTTCAAGTACCTTTATTTCAAGAGGCATTCCCCCACCCACCCGTCCACTGCAGATGCATATAAATTTCATTCATTACAGAAGGAGATATTCTCCACTTGGGTATTATTACCATGACAGGGTCTTCTTTTCATTCATATAGTCATATCGAGGGGCCTGCTGATATCTAGTCCAAATTTTCTTTTGATTGAGGAGACAAATATAAATCAATGAAGGCTGGTGAGTTTGGGAGATAATTTTACTTGAGACACATAATTTTTTTAAAGCTCTAGATATCCTTCCCTTGTTTCTCTGTGAAGCAAAGTTAAAAGTAAATCAGATATTTTCTTTTGTTTGACATCCAAAATGGTAGTCATGATTACTCAAGTCCGAATGGACTCACTTCCTTAAAATCCTCTTGGGTATTTATATTATTTACGGATTATAGCTGCTACTGCAGTCTCTGGCATCAAATGATAATCAAATCATCCTTTTAAATGTAACCTTTCCTGGCCCAGGGCTGTTGCCACAGCATTTTTGGTTGAGTTTCATGCAGGCATTTCTTAAATATTAATATGGATCTCATTAATGACAAAAACTTAGTTAACAGATCCTCATGCAATTGGGTCTTAGAACTCTGCAGGTGATTTACACATACTTTTAAAAAAAAAATACCTTTGGGTAGACGACCTAGAACAGGCATGGTGAACCTTGGCACTCCAGCTGTTCTTGAACTTCAGTTCCCAGAAGCCCAAGTCCCTGTGAATCCACATTTGTGAATCCACACACACGTGGATTCACAGAGACTTGGGCTCCTGGGAATTAAAGTCCAAGAACAGCTGGTGTGCCAAGTTTTGCCATCACGGACCTAGAACTTTGCACTCTAACCAACATATGTTATCCTCCAAGGAACAGGGCTTAAATTACTCTACAGATTGTTCACTGCCACCATCAGGAGACCAGATAATCCATTAAGCTGTGTGTTGCCACTTATGTACATCACAGTTCCCTTTGTGTTGCAATAGGTCTTTTGCAGTGTGAGGCGGCCTACTCCTTTTCCACCTCTGTCTTTATACTGTTTCTCAGGTAGATACAAGGTATTGCTTGCATTTTGGCATCGTTTGAATTTATAAAAGATTAACAAAGGAGAGGGTTTAATTTAATACAGTGTCAAAAGAAATCATAGTGTTCTACATAATGTTCTGTCTGGCTTTGTTTTAAGTCCAGGATATGTTGAATCAAAGGATAGACAACTACCTGAAGTTACTTTCCTGTTTTGAAATGATGCTCTTCGGCTTTTAGCTTCAATTGGTAAGTGCAAGGGCACATTCTTAACCATATTGCCAGGTGGATTGTAGCAGTTATTTTCCTGTGTTCTGCAGAAGGATGGGATGCTGTGAGTACTAGAGAGACATTACAACAGGGGTGCCCGAGCTTTTTAGGCTGTAGGCCCGTTGCATGGTTCCTCCCACTGGAAGTGGAAGTAAAACATGCATGTGGCCCATGGGCCGTAGTTTGGGCACCCCTTGATTTTTGATTGCAAATCCAAATATGACAGTCATACTCAAGGTCACGTCTTAACAAGGTTTTTAAACCACCACCACAAGATAATAATACATTAGAGTGCAATTTTAATTGGCTTATCCTTGCACAAACAGATGCTTGTAATTTACTCATTCTTCTGCCCATAGTAAACCCCCCCCCCCCATTTCACTGCTTCACTGGTATGATATTCACAGGTAAGGAATGACCAGTCTGCTAATCAAGTAGAAAGACCATGGGATGGTGGTGGAACAGGGCATGGAATAGATTCAAGTGTATGGTTTTCTTTGAGAGATTGTTTCACACTGGATTTCACCATCAGAATTATGACACTGGTATACAACATGGCAGTTAACCCACCTCCATCAACAGCCATAAAAACATTTTGTGTTGAAGACAAACCCCCCCCCCCTTCTAAAATTACATATCTATTTCAGAGTTAGTTAAGCCATTCTGAGCAGCAGGGAAACTTGTGCTTTATCACAGCATCCCTTCAAATGCAGGGCTGTTTCCATCATAGACTAACTAGTAGCTTCTTACCTGTATTGAAAGGGGGGTTATTCAACTGCACTCTGACATGCTTACTTGCTTGTGGAACATTGTTTAGACACCCAGGGATGACAAAAAAGGAGATAATTTAGCTTTTTTCTTCCTTGCTTTACTGATTTTCTCTTCGGGTATTGGGGGACCATGCTCTGTGAGCAGTTGTTTGGGGGCCAGTGACACTTGCACACCGTAAGATGTTTTTGATCAATAGCACCCACACTTAAAAGAACAACAACAGACAAAATAATGTAAGGCAAATATTTCCTGTGGGATGAAGAAATCCAGGAGGAGCCTTAATGCCAAGTGAATTTCACCAGCTATATACCCTTTGTTTGCCTGGGCACTTCTAGTTAATTAAAACAGAAAATAGCACAGCCAATTACAAGAAACAAATACTAAATTACAGGTGGGTTATCTTGTGCCAAAATACACATTTCCCAAATAGCTCAAGTATGGACATCAGTTTTGTCCCTAGTTTTGATACAAAATCTGAGGCAGCCACATTTGCCAAGCAACTCAGTGCACTTAAGGTTATAAAAATGTTGTTCCACAATGTCCTATTCTAATTGACACTTTGCAGCAAGTTAACACTGTCAATCGTATTGTGCATTAGAAATAATTGAAAACCCAACATGGGCTAAAATGTTCTTCAGTCACATACAGCAGCTCAACAATAAAAAGAGCAGTTAAAAAACAAAACAAAAAACAAATCTGCAGAAGATGTGATGCATACTTTGTGGCAGAACAGAAGTCCGGTCCGTTACCACAAAGGATCCTGCATTGAGCAGGTTGTTTCTTCAGTCAGTCTGAGTCATCTTTCTCATCAGTGCACTGTCCTAAGGACAACATTCACGTTCTGCTTTCAGAAGCTGTGTCATAATTATTTTCAAGTTATAAAGAAAAGTGCTGAGTTTGCTGTTACAGCTGGCTCACGCTGGCGTCTCCTTCCTTCACTCTCCTATGGGATACATTTCCCATCCTGCAGTTTGGCACTTGAAGTTACACTACGGACTGGAACAGGTTACTCAAATGACATAAGATTTGCAGGTACCTGGCAAAGAAAAGGAAAACCATCAGTACAGTGAATGAAGCTACTTGAATTGTCAGGAGATCCTAAAAAGTGGTTTCCTTCCCAAAATACCAAACTTCAATATGAAGAGAAATGAGAGATAAAAGTTTGACATGGCTAAGTCTGCAAAAATCATATTAAAAAACCACCCTCATTTCCTGATGTGAGACTAGCTACAGTTTGCAGTACAGTGGTACCCCGTATAACGAAAAATCCGTACAATGAAGCGTTCGTTAGGCAATTGCGATATCCCACATAACATTTTTTTTCATTATACGGGGTTTTCGTTAACTGAGGTATACCCTGCTTAACATAAACCCCGTATAATGAACATTTTTTTCATTATGCAGACTATTGCCTGCTGGTCGGACAGGGAGAATGAGGGGCAGCTGTGAACTGGCTGGCTGGCCCAAGACTGCTGTTTCTCTTGACTGTACTGTATTTTTACACTGTATTTTATTCTATTGTTTAATTGTGTTTTTTTGTTTTTATGTAAAATTTATTGATTGCATTATCTGTGCTGCATCTGTTGTTATATTTTTATATTATGCCGTACTGTATTTATATTTGAGATTGTGATACAGTACTGTATATGTTGCTTATGTTATGTGAGCTGCTCTGAGTCGCCTCAGTGAGGCGAATAGAGCGGCATATAAGTCTAATTTAATAATAATAATAATAATAATAATAATAATAATAATAATAATAATAATAATAATAATAATAATAATAATAATAATAATAATAATAATAATAATAATAATAATAATAATAATAATAGATCCGGATAACAAAAAAACCCCACATAATGAAGAGCTCCGTGGAACTGAGCTTTTTCATTATGCAGTGTATTACTGTATTCCTTCTTTTCTTGATGGAACTTTCATAATCCAGAATCAGTTATATATTCAATCAAATTATAGAATCAGTTATATATTCAATCAAATTATGGGAGTGAGTTTTTGCAGTGAATTCAACGCAATTAGTAAAAGCATCCAAGCATCCTTTATTAACTGATTAGTCCTCTGACCATATCAGGTTAGTAAAAGCTATAACAATTACACTTATATACCGCCCTATAGCACTTGGAGCCCCCCTCCCCCGGAATTGTTGCATTGCTGTGGCTAGGGGGCTTGTGTGGTTCATTGATGCTATATAGGACCACCCAAGTTGTACGCCCCTTGTGGAGAACTCAGGCTAAACAAGATCCACTGGAGAGGAAACTGGCAACCCACTCAGTAAACTTGCCAAGAAAATCTCATGGACAGTATCAACAGGCTAAAAGATACAAAGCCGGAAGATGAATCCCTCAGATTGGAAGGTGTCCAGTATGCTACTGGGGAAGAGCAGAGTGCTAGAAGACTTAAGGACAGAGGCGCAGGACATCATACAGGAGGCAGCAAGGAAAACCATACCAAAAGAAAAGAAGCGTAAGAAAGAAAAGTGGTTGTCTGATGAGGCTCTTAAAATAGCAGAGGAATGAAGGGATGCAAAAGGCATAGGAGAAAGGAAAGAATTCAATCAATTGAATACAGACTTTCTAAGAAAAGCAAGAAAAGATAAATGAACAATGCAAAGAAATAGAGGAAAACAACATAAGGGGTAGGACTAGAGATCTTTTCAAAAAAAAAAAGGGAAATAAAGGGAACGTTTAAAGCAAAAATGACCATGATAAGGGACAAAAATGGCAAGGAGTTAGCTGATGCAGAAGAGATTAAGAAAGGATGGCAAGAGTACACAGAGGATTTCTACAAAAAGGACCTCAACATCCCTGATAATCACAATGATGAGAACATTGAACTTGAGCCAGACATCCTAGAGAGTGAAGTCAGAAAGGCCCTAAAAAGCACTGCAAACAACAAAGCCAGTGGAGATGATGATATCCCAGTTGAATTTTTCAAAGCCCTAAAAGATGATGGAATCAAATTATTGCATTCTGTATGTCAGCAGATTTGGAAAACACAACAATGGCCACAGGATTGGAAAAGATCAGTATAAGTTCCAATCCCAAAAAAGAATGTTCAAATTATCAAACAATTATGCTCATCCCACATGCTGTCAAGGTGATACTCAATATAATACAGGATAGACTGCAGCAGCACATGGAGAGAGAATTACCAGAAGTGGAGACTGGATTTTGAAGAGGCAAGGGAACTAGAGACCACATTGCCAACATACGTAGGATCATGGAGAAAACAAATGAATATCAGAAACAAGTCTACTTCTGTTTCATTGACTACACCAAGGCCTTTGACTGTGTGGGCCACAACAAAATGTGGCAAGTAATTAAAGAGATGGGAATACCAGAAAACCTTATATGCCTCATGAGAAATCTGTACATGAATCAAGAAGCAACAGTTAGGACAGAATACGGAATGGCATAATGGTTTGGAATAGGAAAAGGAGTAAGACAAGGCTGCATTTTGTCACCCTGCTTATTCAACTTTTACACAGAGCACATAATGCACAATTCAGGGTTGGACGAATCACAAGTTGGGATCAAAATTGCTGTGAGAAACAACAACAACTTGAGATCTGCAGATGATACTACCCCAATGGCAGAAAATGAGGAAGACCTAAAGAAGCTGCTGCTTAGGTTGAAAGAAGAGAGTGCAAAAGCTGGCTTGAGACTCAACATCAAGAAAACCAAGATAATGGCAACAGGCTCTTTCAGTCCCTGGAAAATAGATGGGGAAGAAGTAGAAGCAGTGACAGATTTTATTTTCTTAGGATCCTAGATCACTGCAGATGATGATTGCAGCTATGAAATAAAAAGGCTACTTGGGACACAAGCTATGAGAAACCTGGGGAACATGGTTAAAAGTAGAGACATCACATTGCAAACAAAAATTTGCATAGTCAAAGCAATGGTATTCCTGGTGGTAATGTATGGTTGTGAGAGCTGGACCATAAGGAAAGTTGAGCACAGAAGAATAGATGCCTTTGAAATGTGGTGTTGGAGGAGAGTTTTGAGAGTACCCTGGACAGCAAGGAGAACAAATAAGTTGATCCTAAAAGAAATTAACCCTGAATGCTCCTTAGAAGGTCAAATAGTAAAGATGAAGCTAAAGTACTTTGGACACCAAATGAGAAGAGAGGATTCACTTGATAAAGCCTTGATGTTGGAAAAGGTGGAGGGCAAAAGAAGAAGAGGGCGGCCAAAAATGAGATGGCTAGATGGTATTTTAGATGAAATGGGCACAAAGCTGGGCTTGCCGAGGAGGATGGTGGAAGACAGAGGTGCCTGGCGGGCAATGATCCATAGGGTCGCAAAAAGTTGGAATTGACTGTGCGATTGAACAAGAACAACAAAAGAGCAGAGGACAAGTATAAGTAGCTCCATTAGGAGTGAAGTAGCTCGACAAAGCCGAAAGGAGGCTCATCTGCGGGTGTGTCTGATAGTGAAAGAAAAGTCTGATGTTGTAAAGAACAATATTGCATACAAACCTGGAATGTAAGATCTATGAATCAAGGTAAGCTGGATGTGGTCAAACATGAGATGGCAAGACATCCTGGGAACCAGTGAATTAAAGTGGACAGGAACAGGTGAATTTACCTCAGGGGACCATTATATCTACTACTGTGGGCAAGAATCCCTTAGAAGAAATGGAGTGGTCCTAATAGTCAATAAGAGCAAGGAAAGCAGTAATGGGATACAATCTCAAAAACGACAGAATGATCTGAGAGTTGGAATCCAAGGCAACCAAGTCTGTGCCCCAACCACTGATGTAAATCAGTGACCGAAGTAAATCAGCTCTAGGAAGACTTACAACACGTCTAGAACTGACACCCCCAAAATTTGTCCTCCTCCTCATAGGACATTGGAATACCAAAGTAGGAAGCCAAAAGGTAACTGGAATAATGGGCATTTTTGACCTTGGGGGTACAAAATGAAGCAGGGCAAAGGCTAACAGAGATTTGTCAAGAGAATGTGTTCGTCATAGCAAACACTCTCCCAAAAACCCAAGATGTGACTTTTCACATTGACATCACAAGACAGCCAACACTGAAATTAGATGGATTTCACACTTTGCAGTCAAAGATGGAAACACCCTATACATTAAGTAAAAGCTAGACTTGGAGCTGATTCTGGCTCAGATCATGAGCTACTGACGATAAAATTCATGGTTAGAAAACAGTAAGGAAAACCATTAGGCTATTCAGGCATCAACTAAATGACATCCCTTATGAATATACAGTGGAGGTGAAGAATAGATTTAAGGAAATAGACTGGACAGACAGCGTGCCTGAAGAACTATGGATGAAGGTTCATGACATTGTGATGGGGGCGGCAATTAGAATAATCGCAAAGAAATGCAAGAAAGTGAAGTGGCTGTTTGAGGCTTTACAAACAGATGAGGAAAAAAGGAAAGTGAAAAGCAAAGGTGAAAGAAACATTCACTCAGCAAGAAGAGATAAGAGCAGTGCAAAATAATAGAGGAACACAACAAAGGGAGGCAGACTAAAGACCTCCAAGTAAATTGGAGAAATCAAGGGAACCTTTTGAGCAAAATGGTAGGGAACTAACAGAGAGATTAGCAAAAAGTGGTAAGAATACGCAGAAGAACTCTACCAGAAGGACCTTAAAGTTCCTGACAACTACAGGGGTGAGATCGCTGACCTCAAGTCAGACATCCTAGAGAGTGAAGTCAAGCGGACCCTAGAAAGTATTGCTAACAGCAAAGCTAACGGAGATGATGGTATTCCAGTAGAGCAGTGGTTCCCAAACTTTTTTGGCCATGGCCCACCTAAAATCCTCACACACACCCAGTGACATATAATTCTTACTATTAAAAAAGTGAACTCCTATTCACATGGAAGAAGCCTAAAAGGCCTTTCACTGTTAATTTAATTTTCATATTTCTATGCTGCTCTACTCGCAAGAGTGACTCAGGGCGGCTTACAGAATTTAAACGAAATACAGCAAATACAGATTCAAACAAAAGATGTAGATAGTGTCTTTGACGGAGCCCGGGACTCAACATCATTCTCGAATGCCCCCCCCCCCTAAAAATCAAAGGGCTCTACTGGTTTCTACATCCCCATTTCAACCACAAATCGAATTGGATATAGAGGTTTACCTGGGGCCGGTTGCTTTTGCTTGCATTGTCCAAATGTTTGTGCCACAGTATTGCATGAAATCTTGAACCAGTCTGAAACTTGTAAGCATAGCCTACAAAATAAAACAAAGTGACAACAAAGAACTAGGCAGCAGTTTTAAGAACCTAATGTTTTATTTGGCTAGAGAACAAGACTTGGCAAGAGTAGATGAATCCTAGAAGGCTGTTAGGCTGACATAATCAGAACACAGGGTTCAGAACAAGTGCAGAATTAACACAAACATGAAAATAATCTAAACCTAATAGCCAGCCTTTCACTCTTTGGCTCAGCCTATTGAGCCTGGTGCTTCAGATAAACCTGAGGCAAAGTATTGGGTGTGATGGTTCTGCATTTCTGCATTGTTTATTAGGGAGATATTGTGGCTGTGAAGCTGCTAAAGAAATAAATTTTGTGTCAGAAATTACTTTGGGTTGAAAGGATTTTTGCTGGAGAAAGTCCACTTAGGGGATGCATGTGACAGCATGTGGACTGAACAGGCACTGAGATTAGTGGCCTAAGTGTGCAGGAGGACACTGTGGAAAAATTGGACATGCACAGTAAAAGAGAAAGGACCATCTCCCCCGCCCCCCACTGCACCGTTTTGCTAAGCAGTGACCAGTGATCTTCATGGATGCTTGTGTCATGGCATTTGACAATTTACTTTTCCAAAAACAAAATAATTAAAAAGCGACCATTTTCTTCTTCCCTTGTGTAGACACACTTTCCAACTTCATCCATCTGATAAAATGGATCCTGTTCCCCCCAAAACTTATGCTATGAGACTTTGTTTTAACCCAAACCCAAAAAACAAATAAACTTAATATATCCCAGCACACCGTGTTGAGAAGGAAATTGAATTTAACAATGTTACCTTTATCTGGGTTATTTAGCTGAAAAATATCTGGGTGTTCAGGATCGTCAGATAGTCCTACTATCCATCCTACAATGGAAAGTTTTTTCCCTGGGGTAGATTTATACTAGAAGATAAAAGAACAATTTTGAGTGATGAGTTTAATTGTGCTCCCACTGTGTGCTGCTGGTCTTCATATTTGTGAAGGCTCCAGAAAAATCATTCCTCTCTAGACCAGGGGTTCCCAACCTAAGGCCTGGGGGCTAAATCTGGCCCACGGCACCATTTCATGTGCCCCCCCCCAGCCCTCCAAAGGCATTTGGGAAACAAAATGGCTACTCTCTTTTAAGCTATTGGGACAAAATGGCCACCCAACCCTCAAAGCTGAGACAGCGTGACCTGGCATGCACGCACACACATGCACACACGGTTCACACACAGCTACTGCATAAACCACATTCTTTCCTTACATGCTTTCTTTCGGTGCCCCTTAATGACTTTGCTCCAAAATAAATCAGGGTAGATCCTGATAGGGTGACCCAATATCTGGTCCATGATGAAAGCTGAAAAGAGAAACAAATGCATCAGTCCATGTACCAAAAGAGAACACTGTGAAGAAAGGTCAAATGGGGAGGTGTTTATAGGACTGCAGTGACTCAAATGGTTAAAGCGCTGACTGGAAGGTGGCAGGTCAGCATTTCGATACCCGAGTACTGAATGACGAAGTGAGCTTCTGTCCCAGCTCCTGCCAGCCTAGCAGTTTGAAAGCAAGACATTGCAAATAGATAAACAGGGACCACTCTGGTGGGCAAGCTAAACAGCGTTCTATGTACTCTGGTGTTGAGGCATGCCTACCACATGCCCATGAAAATGTCTGCAGATGCAGACAGCACTGGCTCTTTGGGTATAAACAGAGATGAGCACTGAACCCTAGAGTCAGATACGACTGGCTTTTGAAGAAGGGTGACCATTACCTTATGGTCAGCACTCTGACAAGAGGCTGGTAAGGTACAAAAGGGAAAGTCCAACCCCTTGACTCTGCTTTCACTTCCCAAACGTAAACTATGTGCTGCCCTCTGTTGGCTATCATGTATTATGTACGGTATCTACACCAATGGGCTGCCTCCAGAGCATAAAAACTTGTAAGTCTGTGACCTTTTCTTTTAAAAGCCAAAAAAGAAAATGCATTTGTACATCAGGCTAAATGGCTAAGGACCCTCTGACTTCCACTGGGATTTCCTGTACTGTACTTGTTTGTGCTTTTTGTTCTATTTGCCTTCCCAAAGAAGGTTTGAAGGGGTTGCTTGTGGTGAATATCCATTACGCAAGAATTCTTGGTGTGAAATTGCCCCAACTTTTGCAAGTCTAGGAACTTCTCTTCCAAATTTTTGCAGGGAAAGACTTTTTGAGATAACATGGCCCTGAAATTTAAACATGGATCAATATGTCAGAAGATGCAAAATCTACTGCATCTTCTCCCATCTCAGGACCCTTTGCTAATCCCAGTCTGCAATGGAAGACTTTCTCTTAATATATATCACTATACGGTATTGGTGTTACTTCAGTTATCTAGGATAATCAAATATGAAGAGGCTAACATAGTGGGGAATATATGGAGCTCTACGTACCTTGGTAAATACACATAAAGAAGAAAAACTTGGTAGGCATGATGTGTTACCCAAAAATGAGAAGACACGGGGTGAAAGGAAATAGTTACTAAAAGTGTAAATATCTTATTATGTTTTCAAAGAGGTAGCTGGGTTGGTTTGTGCAAAATTATCCAAAACAAAAAAATTGTGGCAACTCAATTTTTGATGTGGCATACTTGTGAATCCCCTTAATTAAAGATGAACATGACAATTAGTAGAGTGCTCCCTGTGGAACGGCCGGGTATTTGCCCTGGATATCACTGTACACTTTGATGAACAGAAGTGAAAAGCACAACCATTGTCACAAACTGACTTACTGTCGGCTTCCTGCCTTCCTTCATTAACGTCTTTCTTTTTAAAGGCCCCTCCATAGTTACAGCTCCATTGGAAGTCCCTGGAGGGCAGTCACAGGCACCTGTTGGACTGGGGCAACAAATGGCAATGTGATGGAGAAAGTTTTCAAAAACAGACACATTTGCCCACGATTCATGGGTGCAAAAGCAGCACTGGCTCCCCACCTCCCTTTGGTTTTTGTGCTTCCAACATTTTTCTAATCATGGTGCCACAAAATTAAGTTTATTTAAATCAGGGGTTCCCAACCTAATGCCTGTGGGCCAGATCCAGTTAGTAGTGCCATTTCATGTGGCCCTCACCCCTCCAAGGGCATTCGAGAAATAAAATGGCTACCTTCCCCCTTTGAAACTGTTGGGACAAAATGGCCATCCCCCTTGAAGGTGATTGAGTGACCCAGCCTCTGGCTTGAAAAGGTTGGGAACCCCTGATTTAAATGATAGCTGTTGTAGTCTAGGCTTTCTCAACCTTTTCAGGGCAGGGGCCGGATCACTCCTCTCAGAATGCCTGTGTGGGCCTGTCACATGGTTTTGCACGAGAACTTGCTTAAAATGCATGCTTTTGCTGTTTTTTGGCATGTTTTCAGGTGGTGGTGGTGGTTGCGGGAATGAGGAGAGTGTCGGGGGCCAGATGAAATGGCTTCTGGGGCTGGGTTTGAACTTTGGACCACGGGCCGCAGGTTGAGAATGCCTGTTGTAGTCTGACAATTGGAATAGCAGATTTATAAATAATGTCAGCAAATCTTTAGTAGAACCATTTGCAGCATTACTACTGCAAACATTCTCATCTTCAAGAGCACATTAACTCAAATCACAGCCACAAGGGGATGGGAAGCATATTTTTTCACGCCAAAGGAAAGTTGAAGATCTCTCCTTACAGTTATTGAAGGAGTCATTGTCAGCGGAGAAACTAAAGTATGAGACAGTATGTTGACTTATCTCTTTTGCCATGACTCCAGGCAGCCCAGCTTTTAGGTCTGTGGGAATGGAATCAAAACCTACCAAGTGTTTTGTGGGCCAATGCACAGTCAAAACAGATTATGGACAGAATGATTCTGAGCCTCAGAAGAGAGGAAATTACAGTTTTGATTAAATAAACAATGCATTGATTCTGGTCCACCAAAAGTATTAGCATCCTAGCCAATACAAATATCAAGATTTTGAGGCGGGTGACACTCCAAAAGGGGTATAGAAATAGAATGAAATAAGGAGAAACAAAATATTGAAATGGAGTGTGTGTTTGAGATCAAGGTCATTTAGAAGATTACGAGTTTTTTCTCATCCGGAGGATCACTTCATTTTTCCAGGGGTTTTGCCAAAGTGTCCAGTAAAAGCAATCATAGCAAAAAGAGTTTACTTATTATGAAGAAGCAAAGAAGAAGAAGAAAAAGCAGCCAGAAGATGTGCAGTGAAGAACTAACCTGGTGAGAATGCTAAGATACATTGCATCTATGTAACACCCCACCACCACCAAAGACTTAACAAACGTCTGTGTTTTACAGATGTTTTAATCCAAAATGGGGACAAGACAACTTATTAGTTTCTTCGTCACCATGAAAAAGTATATTTTTCTATTCTTCCTAGTTTAAGAAGGCATATATACCTTGCTAACTGAGCTATTTAGATTTTGAGCCCTGATCTTCACTGAAACAATATGCACTACTTTAAGATAGCCAAAGTACCACTGGACTCTATGTTAAACATTTGCTAAAACAACCCCACTGAAATCAGTGAGAGTTTTAAAAATGTAAGTTTGGCTGGACTGAACACTCTTTATTAGTCTGCTTTTCCACAACAAGGAAGAACAATAGTACTGAGATGAAGCGTGTTTATATGCAGTGCGGCAGAAGATCATGGGTAAACATGCTTCTGGTGATGCGGAGGTGAAAAGCATAGATGAAAGAGAATCTAAACAGGTTCCTTGCGGTTGGCTACTCTTCCTGGCATGAAAGGAAAGTGTGAAGATGGGAGGGAAAGAAAGAAAGGACAGAGCTGTTGGAAACAAGTGTTCCTTAGTGGTAAGAGGAAAACAGGTTGGAAAGAAGAAGTAATTAGCCAGAGAGAAGTCATCCAGAAAGAAAGACCCGCCACCAGCAGCTAATTGTACCTGTAGATACAGCTCCGGCTTCTGGGAGAATTCCGAATTGGTACCCGCCAGTTGGGCCCGAGTGTGGCGTACAACCGACCCCTGTTTATAAATTTACAAGTGAGTTCTTTTTTTCTTGACTGTGCATATATATTGTGGCAACATCGAACAAAAATAAAAAAAATACAAGGTGATGTAGGGTTCACAGAGTTTGAGGTGACTGGTACTCTTTCGTGGATATTTCCCAGCTTATAAATAAATCCTTAAAACCTATGTTTAAAGCAAGTGAGCAAAAGAAAATGGATTAATCAAAAATATTTTAAAAATGACAAAAGGAATTCTGTGAGGCTGCTTCTGTCTTAGTGACTACAATTCACTTCCTTTTATTTCTGAGGTATATGCATACTTGGAAAAATTACAGTGAAAATGAGAATATTTAGGAATGCAGCAGGGCTTTGATCAATACGTGCATCATGAAAAATAAATAGAAGAACAAATAAATGTTTAGAACCTGTTTGCAGTGTTAGAAATCAATTGTGAAACAAATGAGCAGCAAGATGTGGAAACTGTGTCTAACTTGTAAACAGGACTTATTTTTATCAGCAGCACTGAATAAGCACAACTAGTGTCAAAATGATAGATTTGAGAGCAGGTCAGATGCTGTTGCTCAGAAGCAAATTACACCAGTGCACCTATTTTAGAGAAAGCGTATCGTGGCTGGAATAATGAACAGAACTGGTCTTTAATATATTACTTTACTCAGTAGAATGTGGTGCCTGAAGTGTAAAAGCAGTGACCTGTTTTGGCTTCCCCTGACTATTCTTTACATGATTCTGCCTTCAACTTATTTGTGATAAAAACTCTTAACTCCTTAGTTCAAACTTAATGAAATTAAATATTATTTTTGAATTTGACATGTAGCTTGTTCAGGAAGTAAACCAGTACTCTGAAGTTTGAACATGAGGAATGCTTTCTCATGGCCAACTAATTGGCTACAATGGGTTTAAGCAGTTGCAAACTGAAGATGCTGTTAGGTTCCTAGCAGAAGAAACCCTTGAGCAAGCTTTACCGTCTCCTTGCAGAACGGTCAAGGGCAGAGTCAAAAGAGGCAGAACCCACCACCGACATGACCAGATGTGGTCTGTATTACAAATCTTATAACTGTTTGCAATATCCTGAGACAACAGAATATTTTCTATTTTGCATAAATAAAAGTATATCAGGATAACAAGGACAGAACAGCGTTGCAGCAAACCCTGAACCCTAGGAGTTACAAGGAATGCTTCTCTAATGGCAGCACCTTTGACTTTTAAGAGTGCACAAGTGGGAATGCTCTGTAGGGAAGTGCACGGGACATCTTTCAATGTTTACAGTACCCAAACAGTTGAGGCATAGGGAGATGTGTGAGGCTATTCAAGGGAGCCTGGAAGCTCCCCAAAAGTAGGCTGCAGAATGAAAAATGATTCACCCAAACATGATGCTCCTAAAGTCCACATCCATTAGTGTCTTTTTGTTGAAAGGCTTCTGTTGACAAAGCTAGGTGTCATGCTGCCTGGTTAAGGTTGATTAGGAAATGTTCTAAAGCTTGAGGGTTTTTAAAAAGTTCTAAATTTGTTGCGGAGCTTTTGTGAAGATGAGAAACAACTCTCTTGACAGTTGTAAGAAGCACAGAACCAAGGAAGCAAACTCACACACTTAGGATACAGATGGAGCGGGTTCACACCCCATCTTGTTCCTATATCTCGTAAAGGCTGGTTTAATGGCAGTATTTTCCCTCCTATCACTAGATCAGGGGTTCCCAACCTAAGGTCTATGGGCCAGATCCAGCCTGCAACACCATTTCATGTGGCCCCCCACCCCTTTCAATGGCATTTGAGAAGCAAAATGACCACCCCTTTGAAGCTGTTGGGACAAAGTGGCCACTCCATCATGCAGGCAGGGCAAAATGGCCGTCTGGCTCTCAAAACTGACAGAGAGTGTGACTCAGCCCCTGGCTTGAAAAGGTTAGGAACCCATGCACTAGATCACCACATCAATTACTTAAAGCAGCAACTGGGGTTTATTAAATCATGGAATTGAAACTAATCTGGTAAAGCCTATGTTTTTGTACATAAATTGGATTGAAATACAGCTATGAAGTGGTACCATCAATTAAAGTTCACCATACATAAGCAGAGAGGGTGCTCACCTTTCAAGTCCTGGAGGAGGCTCCTCACTAAATTCTGAGCTTTCGCTGCTTCCTAAAAGGCAAAAGAACGTAATGATGTTAACAGAATAAACTGGATGAGCAGAGAGTAAACCCTGCACAGAGTAAACCATGGAAGCTGGTGTCAAAAGTGATATTAGAAATTACTCCCGTGTTTCTTCTGAAAGACGATGACATCCTAACCAACACTGGATTGGAGTTTTCTATGTGTGAAATATTACAAAATGTGTCCTCTAGCTTTTCTTTCACTGTTGCACAGAACATAAAGTCATTAAGATCACAACTTTGAGTATGAATATCATTTATTGCAGTCAGTAGATCAGAATTACATTTCTATGCTAAATATAATCATGACAGCCAGAGACAAAAGGACAGATAAGTAAAGGAATGGCTGAGATTCCTTTTAAGTCAAGAACACAGAACAGGAGATATGAAGCAAGCAACAGTTAGGTGTCATGAGAAACCAGCCTGATGCCTTACTCATGTGTAAATGGTATCAAGTCTTCTAAAGATCACACCTTTCCCCATTAAATTACTTAAATTGAATTTTAAGTTATAAACACATCAGTTAAATGCGCTTCTGTAACCCAAACATGTTAGTGTAGATTTTCTTTTGTTTGGACGTGCAGTTAAAGTGACAGCCATCACAATTAGGATTATACTTAAGTCTTGTAATGCCAAACTTCTTCCAATTTGGATTCTGTTGCTCAGGGAATTGTTTAGTGTGATGAAGAATTGTGGGGACGGATAAAGGATGAGAACACTTTTCCACATGCAGGTTATTATGTGATAACCATGGTGCATCATGCAGCCATTGAAGCAGTTTCTTTCAAATGGAAGTTCACGCCATTGTGTATCCAACTTCTAAATCAGAATCTTTGTCTTTTTGGTTGCTGCTAGTCTTCTAGAAGTCAAATTTTCCACTAACCTAGAACTGACCAACAAATATCCCTCAAAACATCTCTTTCTTCCCTGACTTCATTCCTACCATGACACCTTTCGTCTGCAGCCAACACTCTTTTCCAGAATATTTCTCCACTTGTTCCCATACATGGGCTTCCACACACATGCCTTCTAAAGTGGTGTTCCTTACACCAGGAGATATCACATCCTTACAGTTCTACTGGCTTTTCTCCATTTTGTGCAAATGCTTTCAGGACTAACAGGAGAAGAACCCCATAGTGGCTAAATGTTTGTGCCATAGTTGCTACATTCTAAGAGAACTCTAGGCTAACAATATGCAAGTGAGTGTCACAGAAACTTGCCAGCAAATGCCGGTAATGTAGGTTTCTAAGAATCCAAGAAGTGAACCAAAGTTACTCTTACAAAAATTATGTTTGTTCTTGGAAAATGTGGCCTTGATAGTAAAATGTCTGGGTGCCTCTCTGAACTTCCAAGCGTAAGAGACAGACAAGCAGAGGTTGCAGCAAGACTCTTACATCTGAGCCATTGAATACTTACCTATGGAAATACCATTGGTGAAAACTGAACTTAATGTGTGGTTTCTGACAGGACTGTGGGACTCTAGCACACTGTCATCCAGCAGGTGGCGAGGTTTCTCTGTTGGGAACGTTGCGCTTTTACTTTCAACTACACTGAACTGACACATCATACTGGAAAATTGGAAAAGAAAAAAGGCAATAGGTTCTTATGTAATCTGATAACATCCTGTTTTTTTTCTGTCCATATGGACATCATCTCGCTATGATGGATCATAAGCGTCAGCATGGAAGGTAGCTAAGTGGAATACTTTCCTACACTCCTTTCAGAGCTGTACAAGAACTGGATTCCAGCAGCCCATGTAATGAAGCTGCTATTGGGGACAAAGATTTAAGTGCTTCTTCTTCTACTCTCACAATTTGTGCTCGGTTAGACTGTCACAATTCATAAATAGCTCTGATTTCTGTAAGATGACAAGGGACTAGTAATATTTTTTGCCTACCTGAATCCATCAATTTCTAACAATAAGTAAAATACAGGGAGTCTGATTAAGAAGCAAACACCCACGTCTGCATTGCAGTTCTCAAAACTTTCTGCCCAGCATATTTCAGGAAGCAAAGGTTAGGCAGAACTACAGTTTTACTTGACCTGTTAAATGTGTAATTGACGTATCAGAGTTTCCTCTGGTGATCTATGCCTGAATCTCCCAGCCACCCACAAAGGATGAAGTTAGAAAGCAGGGAGTATAAGACCTGTAAGATCAGACAAGGAGGTTCTGAAATAGGCATTTTATGTGGAACAAGAAGCACTATGAGACTAGGAAAACCTGGCGATTAGGACTGAGAAAGATGTTGCAGTTTCAATGACTTATCAATTGCTTAGATGACAACGGTGCCTAAATAAACTGTAAGGTCTGATTCAGATTGGAACACCCACTTGTTTCCCAGGCTGTGACTCTTCCTGTGTTGTAGTACAGGAGGAGTTGGCAGGCTGGCTGCCACCGAGGCATCAGGACAGGTTGGTCTCCTGTTGAACCTCACAGCTGCTGACACTTCTGATGGACCTATAAAATAGATACCAATTAATGCTAAACTACAGCTGACAAAAGTTATTGCCAGGAGGTAGTTAATCTGTTCCTAGAAGACTACATAACCCTAGAGATACAGTTGGATGTTATATGGAAGAAGAATAAGGCTTAAGGACCAAGTGTCCATCATCATAAACAGCAGGCTCTCTCTTTAACACTGCATCCTGCCTACTGTATCACACAATTCCTAGTATGAATCTATTCAACTGAATCATATTAGCAGTTCAAAAACTATTGCACGTCGCCTGGATGACAAAGTTTCACATGCATACACACAAAAGAATGTTGGCTGTTTAATGTCAGTGATCAGCCAGTTGTGGAGAGCCAGAAGAATACTTTGCATGGAATTATCAATGTCTAACAAAAACATATGCTTTGAGTTTGATTTGTAACCTTATTTGCCTGTAAACAATTCATTAGTATTTACTCATAGCATGTGGTTCTAAGGGAAATGTAAGGATGTTTCATGTAAATTAGAGCCAGACAGATGTCAACTGTGAAGTATTGAGAAGGTCTTGATTTCAAAAGCCTACACAATACTAGGCAACGAAACAGCATGACCAAATTTATCTCCTCTGGCCTCATCTTTGTGTGAGAGAGACACAGAGAAATTACAAAAGGATTAGCTGTTGGTGGCTTGGGATGCTATCAGATGAAAAAAAGATTATCTCCATTGAAACAATAGTTGCTCCTAACAAATTAGCAGTACTGTACTATTGCAGGAATGGAAAGAGGGCCCAACTCCCATATCATAGCACTTCAGCCTTTGTCACATCTATATCTGTACATGCTAAGAAACTGGAATTTGCTGTGCTTCACCAAAAGCGGCGTATGGAATGAAACAAAGTGCATTCAACAAATCTGACAAATCTAAAGATTAAGTCTGTCTTTACCATTAAAATGTTTCTTCTATGTAGGAAATCCTGAACATCTGAGATAGACTTCAGCAAATGGTTAGAACACATCTGTGGAATTGCCAGTGTAAAATTGGGTAAAGAACAGAGTGGACAGGAAACCATTCCAGCTCCCAAAAGGAGAAATTTTGTAAAGGTGTTCCATAACGATTGGTCTGAATGTTGCTTTAGTTTAAAAAACAAAACAGCAATTTTTTCAGCACAGATCAGTTGAGCAAATGGAATTGGATGGTGAGTGGTGAAAGATTACATTATAATATTTTGGGCCTATATCCCATGCCAAGGCTTCACTATGGAGTTATAACAATGCAGAAAGGAATCGACCTAGCAGAATCTTATTCTCTTTTGCTGTGTTTCTTGATTCGTTTGTGACATTTCGCTTTTGCTGTCTGTGTTCCTGAGTGAAGGCAAAGTAAGGCATACTTGTATCTGTAGGATCTGATTGAGGAGGATACTTAAGCAGGACAGATGCTTGGAAGAGAAGAGGAACTGACTTCTGGATCCAAGAGAATATAAACTTTGAGACATCTCACATGGCTTACTCACTGGTGAGTAAGACACAGTGATGTGTGTTCCCTTTCACTCACTCACAAATACACGTGACTGAAGGAGGCGCCTTGTGTGTCTGCCATGCTCCTCTACCAGTAAGCATTTAAGAGAATTCACACTCTAGCAGAATGAGTTTCTTTGGCATTATGTAGCTACTGTGAAAGCCTTATTAAGGTCAAGTAATTTTTTTTTTAAAATGCAGCTTTTCTCATTTCTTGTTCATGGCCGTAACCACAACCATAAACTGGCAGTGACTGGAATAAAAGCTCTTTCTTGGAATTTTTAGAAATAACTTTCAAAGTGCAGTTGGTCTTATGCAGATAATGAATCCACCATAAGGAGACCAAGATTCTTTTGCAGTGAAAAACCCTAGGAAGATCTACTTCAGTCTTGTCATGATGATCCCCTACAACTGGTTCTAATTTTGAACTGTCAGTTGAGACAGTTTCCATATACTCCTAAGAGCTTGACAGTGGCTTCAGTTTTAGATGATGTGATGGTGCTTTGGAGATACTATGCTTCCCCTCTATTTCTGTGAAGTGAGTGAATTGATGCTGTAGCAGTGCAGGCTGAGGAAAGAGAGAGAAAAATATCCAGAGATGAGCATTTAATGATGCAGAGTGATGGGAAGTTGGCTGCTTGTAAATGCAGAACTTGGTTTCTACTGTTACTTCTCAGAACTATACCATCAATAACAAGGGAAAGCTTTTCCTTGGCTCAATGCAGAGATGAACTGCAGCATTATTCTTACCTATTTCCTCCCTGAAACTAACAAGAAATGTCTGACAAGAAATCTTTTTTAAACAATGCATACTGCATACATAAGCAGAAATTACAGGCTATAGGACCCCTGGTGACTTAGTGGTTAAGATGCTGAGCTGGAGACTGGAAGGTTGGGTTTCGATACCTGAGAGCTACACTCATTCGGGTGTCCCCTGAGTGGAGTTTCTCCAGCAAAAAATCCTTTCAACTCTGACATGAAATTATTATACTTTGGAAAATGATTGTGGTGTAAAGCTATGTTACAAGCCGGGCCCACCATAAAGTGCACAGTCCCAAATATTTAATTTGCTAGTTTTCTACAAAGAATGAAGATGCTTTGTATCCAGTTCGGACTACAGAAAAGGTGAACGGCCCCACCCCACCCACCCCAAAAAAGAGCCAAAATATTCCCACCGTACTGAAAAAAATTATCTGAGGTGTAGCAGAGGTAAATGTTTATCGACAGTCCTACCTTAAGAGCCATGGAGGTCTGCTCTTCCTTCTGGCACTAATACATAAGGACAAGGAAAACGCCGCCTTTGCCTTGAAACTAGTGATGGCTTTGGCAACTAAAGGAAGCTCGTTACCTCTGCAAAATGATTCCACAATGTGATGGCAACAAGGCAGAGGAGGCAGCTTAAAGAATAATCACCAACAAACTCAGCCCACAGTGATGGTCAGGGAGGAGGTCTATGTGCTTCTCCACCGGTATTTATTACAAGTTTTAGGATAGATACTCCTGCTTAGAGCAACACAAACTGACACACGTAAGAGAGCTTCCATGGGCACCTGGATTAACTCCCTGATCTTTTCACTAAAGATCAACTTTTGGCTAAGCCAAAAATAAATTCATTGTTGCCCCTTAGTAAATGAAGAGTGTAGGTAAAGGTAAAGGTCACCCTTGCTTGAAATCCCATCGTATCCGACTCTAGGGTTCAGTGCTAATCTTTATTTACCGCCTAAGAGCCAGTGCATTTCCGTGGACATGTGGCAGACATGCGTCAACACGGAATGCTGTTTACCTTCCCACCTAAGTGGCCCCTATTTATCTACTTGCATTTTTTTGCTTTTGAACTGCTAGGTTGGCAGAAGCTGGGACAGAGACGGGTGCTCACTCCATCATGCAGTACCTGGGAATCGAACTCCGACCTTCCAGTCAGTGAGTTCAGCGTCTTAACCACTTGAGCCACTGCAGTCCCAAACTAAGAGTGTAGTCAGTCCCTTTCAATTATATGAGGTTGGATAGTATTTGTTCCTTTGCTTGTCATCATACTGGAACATTTTGATTGCTCTTGCAAATCAAATCTTTCCACTTTTTCCCTGTCCAGTATTGTATTAATTTTTGCAGTCCTCTTGAGACATTAGTCCTCTTGTAGACTGGGCTGAAACTGTTGCTCAACTTTAAATAGTGCATTGTGTAATTTTGACACACACATCTCTGGAAGTAGCTCCTCTCTGGAGTAGACTAAAGGAACTATAGTCTTGCTTATGAAAGTTTCATCTGATAAATACTGTTCACTCCGGCTGTGGTAGAAGGAGATAGGAAACAAAGGTAATGAGATTGATTTCATTTTAAGGATTTGTGCCAGAGTTTGCTTTTTATTCACTTTGTATCCCTTTCACTCAATCACGTCTTTCAGACTGTAAGGTGGGATTGCCTTGTTTTTACTTCCATTTGTAAACTGCTCAGGGAATATATTTTTTTTACCAAACAGCAGGAGAAAATAAATAAATTTGAGATCAAGTAATGTTGGCTCCTTATCCCCACTAAACAATGTCAGCTGCTACCAAATGCCCCTCCTATGTTCATACTCCTCCACCCAGCCCTATTCTCGTGCATACCATTACTATTAACATTCATACAACATTCCCCCGTGGAACATATGGCACCTCACATAAGTTTCCAATCACTTGGCATAAGCAAGTTTGGTTTTCATTATTCCTCCACATGACTATCGAGACAACACCAACGTATGCACACAAAAAATTGTATAAAAGGTATTAAAACATTATTACAAGTTTTTGTGGGAAGTTTGAGAGAAGCCCCACAGACGCTGACGAGTGCTGTTTAGAAAGCTGTTGCAGGAACATTTGGAAAAGTTGACTAGCTTTCCTATCCCAAAGGATCTCATTGGTTTTTTCCCCCCTTTGCATACTTTTCCATGAATAATCATTCAAGTGTTATAAATGAATTATAACTTATGTAATCCTTTATTAGAACAGTAAATCTAGAGAGTGAAGCTAGTTTTGTCCCAGTGAAACAAAACAGGAGCTAACACAACTCATTCAGACCCAAACAACTGTGTTGGGGTTAGGAAATCCTCCCGTGGCCTCGGCAGAGAACGTTCACTGAAGCCGCCCACGGTAGGAAAATATCCCAGATGGGCGGGATATAAATGTAAAAAATAAAGACACTTAAGAGCTTTCTCAAACAGAAGAAAAGTGTATGCAAGTTATGAAAAGAATCAAGCCTTCAGCACTGGCTATTGCAAACTAATAATATTCCTTGTTAACATTCAATATGGAGGAAATTTTGCAAGTTCCTAACAGAGATCAAATAGGGACAAAGATTAATAATACAACTATCAATTTCTAAAGCTGTCACTGTATTCTTTCAACTGGGAAGAATTGTGAACAAGAAGTAGTGACCAAGAAAGTAGCAAACAGTGCTTGGAAGGTACTATTGCTTATGAGTTAATACTACCCATAACTTTACAGGTGCTTTTAATGAACATGTCTCAAACTAGTCAGAGTTCTTTTGTTAGGGAATACAAGTATGGAGACCCCAAGTTGGAAGCTTAAGTTCTCTGTATTTTTCACACGCTCAAATCTTCCCTGAAGGTGCTGTTTGCCTGCAGTCTTGAGTTTCCTTCAAGAACTTTATGCTACACACAAGGTGCATAATAACTAATCTGAAATAACTACATGACAAACCAGGCTGTTTTAGTTAGAAACTTATTTTCTCCAACATGTTGGCTTTGTGGATAACAGTAATCTGGCCAACCAAGTACTCTAGTTGATTACGTCCTGCCTTAGCGGACAATCCAAATAGTGACAGTAATTTGTAGCAATTCTAATACTTGGGGATTAACTCTTAATAGCAGTATGTTAAAGAAAGGATAACATTTTACAAACAGTTGAATTCCACCCTGGTATTTACTGCTTTCCTGAAAGAGGAGTGCTGACAATCTCTTGTACTAGGATCTTCTTGATTTTACTTGCTGGATACAGCATCAAGTATGTTTATAACACAGTTTTATTTCTCTGCAAATGCAGATACAGCCAACAGAAGAACCTCTACATGGGGCCTGAGAGAATGACTTGTACAGTATTTCCAACACTTTATGGTTACGGCTTCTTTCAGTCCACCATCTCTTTCATAGGAATATTAGGAGAGCTTTGGATCAGGGCCAGGGTTCTGTATTTCTCATCCTCCTATTTTCCACAGTAGCCAATCATCTACCTCTGAAATTCTTACCTAGTTTGAAAAGCGATTCTGCTCAAATCCTTAATCGCAAAATGCCTGAGCTTTTTAGAAGTGGACTATTTCCAAAGGAAATAGATATAAATTTAGATATTAATCTAAATAAATAAATATATAAATTACCCCTAGAGATTAATCATCATTTGTTTCAACCCTGCTCATATACTCCAACTAACACTTTTAGATAATGAAGCAAACTATGTGGTGTGTTTGTGTAAACCAGATAACACTGATGGCAAAATGTTGTGAAATGTCTTCAAATTTGATTCCACAAGGCTCAGCTTCTATTCAGTTGCTTGAAATAAGACTTCTTATCTTGCCTATTATTTCTGCAAACTTAGGGCTGAAATAATATCCACTGTTTAAGTCTTCACTGACAGCTCCATACAGAAACTTTGCAAGGATGACTTCAATTGTCAGTCAGGTTGAGTTCCTATGCCCTCAGATGCCAATTATTTTATTTTAGTTCAGTTTGTGACGTATTTGTCAGTTGTTTGTTTTGATCTGCTGTGTGTGGTTTTTATTTGTTATCTGTTTGTTCACCGCCCAGAGTGGGATACCACCCAAATGAGCGGTATAGAAATACAATAAATAAATAAATTTCTGTATTTTTGAACAATTTTTCTAAAAGTGATTCTCAAGCTATAAATTCTCAGTGTGGAAAATATGATGTGTCATTGGAACATTGGAATCCTATAATTATCATAAATCCATAAAATCAGTACTGGTCCAGGTATCAAGAACTTCATACACTGCAGAGAATAATTCACGTAAGAAGGCTATTTTGCCTCTATTTGGTTTTTTTTTTGAAACTCCTGTCACTTCATACTACAGTTTCTTTTTGATTAAGGACAACCATAAACAAATAGAAATAACCCTGAAAAAACAAATGGGACAAAATGTAAGACTAGGACTGCTTAACCCACTGGCTTCTGGCAATGAGTTAAACTACTCCCAGAAGAAGCTACATATTTTGAAAACCCTAATTAGGGTCCCTTCAGTTGGGAAGCAACTTGTGACAGCAAGCAAACAAAATAAGTTGGGGCTTTTGTCATCTGTGAGGAAGAAGAGGATTTAGGAAATCCCCAGTTCTCAGGACGGGTGGGGGGGGGGAAGAGTTACATTAGACATTCTCTTTCTGTTTCCTTGATGACTACTAGAAAAGAATTTTCCAAAGCCATGAGAACGAAATGAAGGACAAGGAAGAGAATTAGGCATTTCTGGCTTGCAGTAAATGATTGCCTACTAACACAACTCAGAACAAAGCTATTTACTAGTAACCATGGCTACATCTAAAACAAACCACATAACTAAATGTCAGACTAATTGTTTACATGGAAAATTAGGCTTTCCTTTGAATCCAAAACGAAGGAAGTTCCATCTCAATTACGTCACCAGTGTGTAGTACCATGACCGGCCAAAGGCGTACAAATATACAGACATCTTTGTGTTGTCTTTTTTCTTTTCAAAAGTATCTTTTTCTTTTCTCAACTCTTATTTAACTCATCTTCTCAATCTAACACAATGTGCGCATTGCAAGCTCCTTTCCAGACCAGACATATTGAGCATGTCTGGGCCAATTTCCACCTCATTACAGTAATGTAATTCCTCTGACTTGAGGGAGTTGCTCTTCTGCATTCACAGTGGGGTAATGGAAGCGAGAATTCTCTTGTCGCGAAGTATTAGGGGGCCTCAACAGTGATGTGGTTTCACAGAGTTTAGTCTGTAGAAATCCAAGCAACAAAAGGATCTGTTTATGAGTGCAGCAACATTGCTTATTGCCTTGAAAAGAACAGAATAGAACCTGCTCAATCCAGATTCTTCTCTTCGATATTTCCTGATTGCAACACTAAGAGAAAACAGAATAATCCAGCAGTCTTTCCCAGAGATATTCTTGGTAGTCTTCAAGACAAATTCTGGGCATGACTAAGAAGCAAAAAACCTGGATACTTTGTCAATGAGCCTTAACTTGCGTCCTGGTTTCTAATCAATCTTCTGGATAGTGACAGGATGCTTTAAACCTACACCAGTTGAGAAGATATACCCCCTTTGTTGGTGTTGCTCCACTTAAGATCAGGATAGAAGTAGCAGCAGATTCTGAGAGAATTAAGCAAGAGAATGACCCTAGTCACCCACTGAATGGAGATGAGCCTCAAGTCCGCTGGCTCAGATCCAGGAAGAGCTTTATGGCAAGAACAAACATTCTTGAGGGTACACAAGAGTGAAACTAAATTAGAAGACAGAGGAAGGAGCTCACTGGACAAAGAATAACATTAAATGAGGACATGGCTGAAGAACTCACCCTCCCCTATGTCACTTGGAGGACCCTGAAAAGGGCTGAGAGTTGAAGTCCCTCAATGCAAGACCAACAGGTTCAAGTGGGAGTTGATGGTGGACAAGAACACATGGTATAAATGTGGAGAGACACAGAGTCCGGCCCATTTGCTGGTCTGCCAATTGCTGCCAGAGAATGCACTGATGAGAACTTGCGTTTGGGCAATGACAAAGTGAAGAAAGTGGCTGATCAGGACACAAAAGAAGATCAGTCTTTCTGTGGTTCTTGGAACAGACTGCCATCTTTACTCCACCTCTGGCAAGGGAAGAGAAGCTTCTTCATTCTTTCCTCATATGGACCAGGCTTTTCTTGATGGGTGAAATCTCTGGAAAGGGCAGGCAGTTTTCTTTATGCCTATACTCAACATGATCCTGCTACAAATTGATCCTTCAAAGGAATTATCCAGATGAAATCAGTGTCGGAATTAACTGTGGTGGCAGGGCACCTCTAAACCTGATTTTCAGTGCTTAATCTATCGTGAGATGAAGTCGTTTAAAAGGAACTGTTTTATACTTTTGAAAAACAGGTAAACAAGGAGTTACTCTTAAAAAATAAACACTTGCACAGACTAACACATCTACCACTTCAAACATTTCAAAAAGAAAGTCTTTGTAACTGTAACTACTTTTAGGGGCTGTGGAATGGTAAGAAAGCATTACTGCAACAGCCCAGTATGCACAGAGATGTGCTGGAAAGTCTTAACACCAAAGTTTTAGTACCAAGAACAATTTTTTAACACTACCCTTCAATTAAGGGCTATCAAATACTGGGAACGTGTACAATTTCTGCTCTGTACTACATTAAAGCATTTGCTGGGAAAAATTATTGAAGTGTATGTTCCAAAACAATCTGTCTGCTGGCTGGTGTGTTCATATTGGACATCTTTTAGTCTATGTTACAGGAACCCAGATGGCTTTTTTCATCACAGACACTTGATTGGAAAATGTGAACAGCCGAAATGTTTTAAAAATGAAGTCCAGACATAAATTCTCTCCTAGCCTTCCAGCTTCTGTGACCGAACTAAAAAAACTTCGGTTGCCACCTCCCCTTCCCAAGAGTTCTGTAACTTGTAAAAATCTTAGGTAATTGGGGAAACTCTGGAAATTACTTATTTCCTATAGATGGCAAAGAAGAGGTTGGCTTTATGTTACAAGAAGCACCCACAGTTTTGCATGAAAGGTGGAAACAGGAATGAAATCCCAGCCACAGGTTTAAAAAATGCTCCTTATCCACCGCTTGGTCTGATTTATGGAAAGCTTGTTGGCTCTTGGTTCTTGCCAACATTTCAGAATCAGGAATGCTGGAATAAACCCAATTTCCCTGAGACTCTTGGAGGCAGAGGATACTCTGCAAAATTGTGCATCCCCTGAAGTGATGTTGAGTGGTGTGAATGCTGGCTTTACTGAAGGTAACTAGGACTAAAACAAAGCTCTTAATTTCCCAAACTTCAAACAACCATCCTATATGCTAGGAGTTCTCAACCTTTTTAAGCCAGGGGCCGGGTCATGCTCCCTCATCAGCTTCAGGGGCCAGATAGCCATTTTGCCCTTCCTCCACCACTTGGCACTTCCGGGTGTGGTGGAGGCGGCGGGGGGCCACATGAAATGGTGCCACGGGACACAGGTTGAGAATCCTTGCTATATGCCTCACCAAAGTTCACTAAAGAGAAGCAGGGTAAGCCAGCTCATCAGCACAGCTCCAGAAAAAACCCTCATGTAAAGATCCTTATGCATGTAAAATGAGACAGCTTATGATGCTAAAATGACCTCACCCTGCAGTTTGAAAGCAACAAATTGCAAGTAGATAAATAGGAATCAATTTAGTGGGGGAAATTCTTGGGGACATGAAAGGACTCTCATTTAGGCGTCCCCTGAGCAAAATTCCTCCAGCAAAAATCCTTTCAACCCAGAATAATTTTGGACACGAAATTATTATTACCCAAACAGTCTGCCAAAGGCTAGAGATGCCTCTTCGTTTGTGTTCCAATAAAACCCTGGACTGCCAAAATGAAGCCACTTTCTTGGCTTTGTCGTTGGCCAAACTTGAGTCCTAGAGATTCTGGAAAGCCAAGAAGCTGAGTACAACCAGTTTAATTCTGCCTTGTTGATGGGATTTCCACCATGATGGAAAACAATGAAGTAACTTATGAAGTACAAAGAAGGCAATGCAAAACCCAGAGTTCCATCTCTTTGTACCTCACTGCTCCCACAGGAAAAGGTGCCTTTCATCTGACTAATCATGATAATGGAGAGATGGTCCTGAAAGGATGGGAAGTTCGACAAGGAGCCCTCTCTATGCTAAATACGTACTAACCCTTGTCTTTTGGAAGACTCTAAGTTGGCTGACCCTGGACAGAACGTCCCAGACACACAAACAACAAGATGACTGCTGTAAAGGGAACATGGTGACCTCATTATGTTACAGATCTATAATCCAAACTTTAGAGGCAATAACAAATCTTAAGGAGAAAGCAAAAATTTCATTTTGGAATAGTCGACCAGTGGCAATTCATCGGGGCACCTCCTTCCAGGTTTTCAAGAAATCGTAAAAAAGCCCAGCTTCTAAAAGAGTACTTTAATACCGACCCCCCACTCTCCGCTAAGGTTTCTAATCTTAGATGGTCTGGTTTGTGATTTTTTAAAATTTATTTATTATTTACACTTGTATCGCCTGTGCGAGTAGGGCGGAATATAAATTTAAATACCGTAAATAAATAAGGATCCCATCCTTCTAGGAGAAAAATCATCCCTACTCAGGGCGGCTAACATCACACCTGTTCTGTTGCCACCTATTCTTACTGTTATTTGTTTTGATTGTTGGGTTTTGGGGTGAAGTAGGGGAGAAATGGGTGTATGGTTTCTGACTGCCCAAAGTAGTGGATCTCAACTGAATTAGGCAGAATAAAAATGACATCCATAAATAAATGAATATAAATAAACAATTTCCCTTCTATCCAATCTAATTTTCAGCATATAAAGTTTTCAGTATAAATTTGAAGGGAGATTATGGGATCCTCTTAATGAGGAATGCCTGCTTCAGCTCTCTGTATAAAAATATAGATAAGTTTTTAACTTTTTAATTATTATTGGGACCTGTGGATTTTTATAAATTTTAAAAACTTTTTAAATTTTATAATTGTAATTTTGAAGTTTTTAACAATGGGTTTGGGTTGGGTTGTATTATGCTTTTATGATGTTGCAAACCACCCTGGGTTGCCCCGGCAAGAAGGGCGGTATAAAAATGTAAGTAAGTAAGTAAGTAAGTAAGTAAGTAAGTAAGTGAGTAAGTAAGTAAGTAAGTAAGTAAGTAAATAAATAAATAAATAAATAAATAAATAAATAAATATGAGTATGCTGAACTGTTAACTGAATCCTTTCTGGATGACTAGATGGCCTTTTTATCTCAACTCACCCACAACTCTGAAACAGTTGTTTCAGGAACACATTAAATCTAACTAATGTTCACTCCTACATTAACAGCATTTTTATAGTACCATAAGAGCTAGCCCATTATTGGACATGAAATGTGCACGCACGCACGCACGCACGCACGCACACACACACACACACACAGAGAGAGAGGGGGGGGGGAAACCAATGCCATTCATTGTCTCACTGGTGGCAGAGGACAGCCTTCCAGCTGGGCAGGGACCAGGAGTCAGTTGTGAGGCTGTCAAAACGGCGGATGCTAGCCAGATGGCTATTGATGGAAGAAAGGCGGTACAGTGACATTTTCAAAGGCCACTCTGACTAAATAGAGTTATTATGTAAAAGGAGAATTAGGAGAGTCCCACACCAGGTCACAGAACAGGTGTGATGAAAAGATTTGGAAGATATTACCGTACTTCAGATGGTTGAGTAGAAGCTTTTCTTTTGGAGCAACTCAGTTTGATTTAATTCCTGCTATCCCAACCAGTGAGTTAAAGGAATTATTACTTCAGATGGCTGCATTAGATAAAGAGATATTTATCTCTTGCTTACAAGTTTGATCTGAAACTACTCTTTTAAAGTCATCTCTATAAGGCATTTCTACAAGGTTGATGACATCGTACAGGAGGCAGCAATTAGAACCATCTCAAAGAAAAAGAAAAGCAAGAAAGCGAAGTAGTTGTCTGATGAAGTTCTACAAATAGCGGAAGAAAGAAGGAAAGCAAAAAGCAAAGGTGAAAGAAAAAGATTAATCAAATAATGCAGGTTTCCATAGAAGAACAAGGAGGGATATATGAAATGTAATTCCTTCTTCAGTCTAATGCCTTCTTAAATGAATAATGATGCAAAGTAATAGAGGAGTACAGCAGAAGGAGGAGGATTAGAGAGCTCTTCCAGAAAATGTGGGATATAAACCGAATGTTTCAAGCAAAAATTGCCATAACAAAGGACCAAAATGGTAGTGACCAAACAGAAGTAGAAGAGATTAGGAAAAGGTGGCAAGAATACACAGAAGAAATATACAAGAAAGACCTTATGCCTTGGACAACCACATGGTCTCATCTCTGACCTCGAGCCAGACATCCTGGAGAGCGAAGTCAAGTGGGCCCTAGAAAGGGTTACCAACAACAAAGCCAGTGGAGATGAAGGTATTCTAGTTGAGCAATTCAAAGCCCTAAAAGCCCCTTAAAGTGCTTGTACTCAGTATGCCAACAAATTTGGAAAAATGCAACAGTGGCCACAGGATTGGAAAAGGTGAGTTTACATTCCATTTTTTAAAAAAGGCAATGCCAAAGAATGTTCAGTCTATTGTACAGTTGCACTCATCTCACACGCAAGCAAGGTCATGCTCAAGATCCTACAAGCTAGGCTTCAGCAGTATGTGGATCAAGAACTACAAGAAGTTCAAGCTGGGATCCAAAGAGGCAGGGGAACTAGAGACCAAATTGTCAACATTTACTGGATCATGGAGAAAGCAAGAGAGTACCAGATGGGAGTACCAGGCCACCTCACCTGTCTTCTAAGAAACCTGTATGTGGGTCAAGAAGCGACAGTTACGGCTGGCTATGGAACAACTGTTTGGTTTAGAATAGGAAAAGGAGTATGACGAGGCTGTATAATGTCACCTTGCTTATTTAAATTATATGTAGAGTACATCATGCGTAATGTAGGGGTGGATGAATCACAAGGCGGAATTAAGATTGCTGGAAGAAATAACAACCTGAAATATGTTAGCTGCTCTGAGTCGCTTCGGTGAGTAGAGCGGCATACAAGTCTAAATACAAAAGAATGCAGATGGCACTATCCTAATGGCAGAAAGTAAAGAAGATCTAAAGAGCCTCTTGATGAAGGTGAAAGAGGACTGTGCAAAAGGTGGCTTGAAACTCAACATCAAACCCACCCCCCAGATCATGGCATCTGACCCCATTCACTCCCTGGAAAATAGAAGGGGAAGAAATGGAAACAGTTATAAACGTTACTTTCTTGGGATCCTAGATCCCTGCAGACGGTTATTGCAGCCATGAAATAAAAAGACACTTATTCTTTGGGAGGGAAGCTATTGCAAACCTAAGCAGCATAACAAAAAGTGGAGACATCACACTGCTGACAGAAGTCTGCATAGTCAAATCAATGGTATTCCCAGTAGTAATGTATGGCTGTGAGAGCTGGACCATAAGGAAGACTAAGCACAGAAGAATAGACACCTTCAATCTGTGGTGCTGGAGGAGGCTCTTGAGAGTCCCCTGGACTGCAAGGAGATCAAATCAGTCCATCCTGAAGGAAATCAACCCTGACTGCTCCTTGGGAGAACAGATACTGAAGCACTCAAGCAAGTACTCTGGCCACCAAATGAGAAGAGAGGACTCACTGGAGAAGGCCCTGAGGCTGGGAAAGAGTGAAGACAAAAGAAGTGAGCAGCAAAGGATAAGATAGTTAGACAGCATTGCTGATGCAGTTGACATAGATCTGGGTGGACTCTGGAGGATGGCAGATGACAGAGGAGCCTGGCATGCTGTGGTCTATGGGGTCACAAAGGATCAGACTTGACTGTGCAACTGAACAACACTTAAGGCATTTATGAACTAGCTGCATGAAAATTAGATCTATGGTTGAAGCTCCTAGTTGAAGAAATGCCACCACTACCACTCAGTTTCCCCTCTTTTGTAAAAACAGCTGGGGGCAGCTGATTAGGATTCATGGCCAATGCAAAAGGAAAGCGAGGTCTACTAACAACTTTCTTCTCCTTGGAGCTGTTCCCAGCCACAGAAGGGCACGGCTAAAATATTCAGACAAGCCAAGCCAAAGGATTTCAGGCCAACGCTTTCTAGGTGGCAGACTACTGTGCCATAATATTAGCATTTACTGTAAGATCTATGTCATCAATAGCAAAGTGTCATGCAGATTGTATAACAAATTTCAGAGTTAATAGCAATGTCAGGTTTAGGATACTTTGCACGTTAAGCAGCAGTGTGTAGTTCCCCCTGTTTTTTCAGAAACATAATCTAAAACAGCTACTCAGAAGCAGCAACTAACCATCAATGATTAGACCAGAAGTTCTCAACCTTTTTAGGCCAGGGGCTAGGTCACACTTCCTCAGACACCTTTTGCCCTTCCTCCACCATGGCACTTCCTGGTGTGTTGGAGGTGGTAGTGGGCCACATGAAATGGTCCCAGGACCGTATCCAGCATGTGGGCAGCAGCTTCAGAATCCCTGGATTAGACTCTGCAACAAAGAGATGTCATCTCTTCCCCCATATCTATTCTGGGTTACAGATTAGCAGTCATATCATCAGGGATTAATTGAACTGCAAAAGCTCTAATATGGTATAATTTAGTCCCTGATCCCATTACCTTCCACTTCTCTGTGTAGGACAAAAAAACCAATCTGTATACAAAAGTATAAATAGACACACGTTGAAAACATTTCCCTATTGATGGGAGAATATTTCTGTCTTACAAAACACCCTGCTGTTGACTTGAAAGACACTCTGCATCAGCCAAAGGAGCTGCAAAGCTTCAAGATGAAAGAGTTGGACTAAAATTCAGAAAATATTTATATAAACAAAACAAGAATTGATTGGAATTTAGGACAGGAAATTAGATTCTATTCAGTTTGGATCTAATTGGAATTTGAACTGTAAACTGCTTTTCTGCTAGAAGTGTTAAATGACATAATAAGCAAGGATTGGTAAACAACAATTCTGTCCTACTCTTGAACATACGAAGTTTTCGGTCTGGACCTAATATAATCCTTGGTACTCTAGGACTTTGGCAGCCTGTCAATTTTTCAATACTTCCATCCATGTGTGTATCCACAAACACTTCTGGTAATCTACCACTGCTGCGAAGTAATGATAACAATATGGAAGTAAAGGAAACAAAGAGTGAGGAAATATATCTGAGAGTAAACAAAACAGAACAGAAAAAAAGACAAAAAAATGTTGTGGTACCTTAAAGGCTAACTCCTATATTTAAACGTGAGCTTTCGTGGACCAAGTCCACGTCATCAGACAATATGAAAGTATTCTCTACTTGTACAGAAAAAAAGCATAAGAAGAAGAATGAACCCAAGCAAGCACCTTTTGTCAATTCAATAACCTCAAAAAATATGTTCAGATGGTTTGGATCAAGCCACTTGACAAATATGATACAAATCTTATCTCAAATGTCAAGTGAAATCCTTGCCCATATTTCACACAGCTACTTTAACTGATTCTTGTTTTCAGCATGAACAAACCCAAAACTGGCACATCAGTGAACGTTTAGAACAGAAACCAACTTTGGATAATGGTTACAATATCAGTTTGTGTGCCCTGATTTGTTTAGTCTGGTTTAGAGACATATTTACCCTACCTTTCATATTCCAAACCAGACTTCTGAATTAGTCAATTAAGATCTCTGAGCACAGTGAATTTTTTTTTGCCTGCTTGTCACAGAAACAGGAAGCGAGCACAGTATAATTGGGATACACCAGCTAACGGAGTCAGCAGAAATCAGTTTGTTTATTCCCATGTTTTTCATCCACTCTAGATTTAAGCCAAAGAGACTGATATGTGTCACTCTGGGGCATCATGTCCACTTTGCCACAGAGGAGCTATAACATTTCATTTGTATTTTAAAATACCACTGCATTCTTTGACTGAAATGCAGACATCCAGAACTACCTCTTTCTTCCACAGTGGTTGCAATCCAAATGCTCCTTATTCCAGGACAGAATTTAAATAGTTCCATGTATGTAAAATAATTAAGGGACTTTAGCAAAATTGGTTACAGAACTTATATAGAGAGCAAGCAGTGAATCCTAAGGAAATGCATCTCACAACTGTCGCTTATCTCTGTAGTGTTCCACCATCCTGCAAGCAGGGCAAAATGGCCGTCCAGCCCTCGAAGCTGACCGAGAGAGCATGACCCAGCCTCCAGCTTGAAAAGGTTGGGAATCCATGCCCTATAGAGTCCAGCCCATTGAGACCTAGTGTGGAAGAGACTAACAAAGAGGCTCTGAAGCAATGCCACCCAGTAGGACTGGTCTCTAGCAATTGCCAGCGTCAGGGCTGGGGCTGAGGAAGAGCTGACCAGAGGATCTTGTGCCAGACTTCTGACCAAGCCCACAGGCTTCCAAACACTTGGAGGTTTGAGGAAAGATTCCTAGTGTCTGTACAGGCACACACTTTACATGGGTGTGAGAGAAGCAGGGAGAAAGAATGACTGGATTGAAAATCTAGTTTAAGCTCATAAAATTGCACAAGACTATCTTTATGAGGCCCAGAGGTCAAGACAAAGCTAAGCCTTGTATAAATGACTCAAAAGTGTGCTTCACATTCTTCAAGCTATGTATGTTAAGGTTTATGTACTTTACGGCATTCAGGCAATGCCTGCAACAGCACCAAAGCTGGAGCTAGAAACAAATCTGTAATAAAAAATGTTTACTGCAAAGATGCCAATAATTTAGAAATCCAGATACAGCATAGGAGAGGAGTATGCAATGATCACATCACATTGCTGGAAGTGAATAGAGGACGCAGACTCTGCTAACTGTCCCGTGCATTTGTGTGGTGTATATTTGAGACACTGCAGTACTTCAAACCTACTCCACTTTCCCCAAAGCCATTTAGGACAGAAATCAATTTACTAATTTTCATTTCAGTTAGATCAGGGGTGTCCCAACGTTTCGGGCCACTGGCTGATCATGTGGTTCAGTGGGCCGGTTATGTGTTTCCTCCCACTGGAAGTGGAAATAAAACATGCCTGTGCATGTGCAGCATGCTGTGCATACGTGGGCACATTTTACTTCCACTTCCAGGAGTGGTGAGGGTAGCGTGGGCTGGATGAATTTACATGGGGGCTGGATCCGACCCATGGGCCGTAGTTTGGGCACCCCTGAGTTAGATACATATACTTCTATTAAGCAGCCTGTAACAAATGTATTACTCCCGAGTTCCTGCAAACAAAGGATTCAATCTAAAATTTTTAAAAACTTGCTGTTCACTTAATTTCCCCCTTAACTGTATTTTTTTAATGAGGCATGTAAAAACTTTTCTAGAGCATGAAAGTAGTCAGATTAAAAAACCTGAAAGAATATGTTTGATTTCTGCTAGCAAAAGGTGCACAAAATGTAATCAATGGCTCTAAACTTGATCTAATTTTTTTATAGCGTTGAGATAAAATTTGCCATGCATCTCGTAGAAGAGTGAATTTTGCAGTATGATTTTTCAAGCACCACTGTTATGGAATGTCTAATTGATGTAAAATGACTACACTATAAACATGTACTTGTTTTTGAACATGCCTACAACTCAATTGATGTTGCTGCTACAGCTACTGTAAATGTTATGAACAGAAGCTACTCTTTCTCTCCACCAAAACAAAACAAATGAAGTTTGTACGGCTTGCTAACAACCTTTCCAGAATCCTTGCCTATTTATCAGCGAAGGATCTGTCAAATCTGGATATGGTGAAAACAGAACAAGAGCTATGGAGAGAAGGGAGCTTTGGTCTGAGATCTGGATTGCTTCTGTCAGTTTTAGTCTCAAATGCAGCAATGGGTGGTGAAAATCCATGGACCCAGTATAACAGCAATGAATGCAAAGGCCCAACGGTTCCATTAATTCCCCACAGACCCTGTGAAATCTAACCCTTAGCTACGAATTAGTAATAGTTTCTCAACCTCTGAGATGTGCTGTCAGAAGCAAAACAAACAGGCCTAGGTGTGGGTCATGACCACATACAGACATCAGGGTGCCTCTACAGAAAAGAACCACCAGGGTGGTCTTCGGGTTAGAAAAGGCTGAGCAGCCCTGACTTAACAGCAGAGAGTCTGTGGAATTCCAGGATTAAGTAATGCCACGTTGTAAAGCTTTAGCATCCGCAATAAATGTTTTTTGTACCTGCAAGATCTTCCTTTGAAGAGACCAGTCGGGGAGAGCTGTTTCCTGGCTCGATTCTTAAGGATAATCTGGAAAACAGGAATGGTGACATATCAGGGGTTAAGCAGCTTAACTGAAGCAAACGGGACAACCTTGTTATTTTACATTGTTATCAGTTGAAATCAGGACAATTTTTTAATACTCTTTGGATATAGCTGGTATCCCTGACAGGATCAAACCCTTGACCCCTGTGAAGCCCAACAGGGGTTTCATATGGCCAACGGAGGCATATCTCTCTATATGACCACTACCACTATTTAAGACACAAATGGGGAAAATGTCCTAAGCCCTTCTTATCTGGTATACCAGGGGTGGCAAAACTACATCCATGGGCCAGATCTGGCTCCTGATGCCAATTCATTCGGCCCATGCCACCCTCATTGCTCCTGGAAATGGAAGTAAAATGCGACGAGGGTGGTGTGGGCCAGATGAATTGGCATCAGGGACCGAATCTGGTCCCCAGGCCGTAGTTTGGGTACACTTAATTTAAGCAAAGAAAATGGCAGCTTACTTCTGGTGAGAAGAATGACGTAACCAGCTCGCTGAACCACGTGACCGAATCACGTGACCAAACCATGTGACCGACCCACTCAGCCTGAAAAGTTTGGGCACCCCTGTGATATAAAGTCCTGCCTACTAATCCCCAGAATTGCCGGCAGAAGGAGAATGGAGAGACACTTTCCTCCCACTCTTGTCTCAGAATACTGTATCCCCATTTTTCTGGACCCCAGAAAATAGGACTGGTGGGACTGGCTGTTGTTAATTGCTCTTCTTCCACTGGGCTTTCTGTGACTTCACCTACCCAAGATACAGAAATCAAGTCGCCCATTTACTGAAATAAAACCAAGTCTGATGTCTTGATAACTGATGTGCATAAGTGGAAACAGGTCTTGTCTTGAACAGTACGTGTGGTTTTGCCAGATAAGCAAGAGGCCTGAGGTGCATAGTCAGTGTCTCTGGACGGGACATTTTTGCTGCAGGTTTCCTCCACCCCACAAGATTAAAATGCTGGGTTTATAGCTCTTCAGAAGTGGGGCTGTAAATCTGGACTCTTGAAGAAAGTTATTTTAACCAGGGAGATGCCAGAGGTGGGGTCCTGTGCAGGCAGCGAAGGATGAGGAGAGAAATCCAGAAGACAAAGAACTCATTGTAACTGAGCGGCTCAGATTCCAGAGTGTTCCATTCTCAAAACACTGCCTGGTCCCAAAGCAGGAGCTACGAACACTTCTGTTGAGGTGACATCCATGAAAATACATTTTCCCTCTCATGGCAAGCGGTAAATAATCTTGAAACCTAGCCATAACCATGAATTCTCACCAGGCCCTTGAGCATATGCTAATGCTTCTCAGTTGCCAGAATTCATAGAGAAATACGATATGGTCAAATTTTCTTCTTATTTTTAAAGATATGATATGTTAATACAGTACAGTAGAACACCGGATAATGTTATAACTTGGTTCCACAAGTCATGACGTATCCGATTTTTAGCGTTGTCCGATGCATGCATCGAACAACGCTTTAGAAAAAGCCCAGAGAAGAGGTGCTCACACGCGCGCGAAAAGGCGCGCTAGTGGGAGCCTCTTCTACCGAACCCACTGGATTCTTAGCAAGGGGGTTGCACGCCAAGGCTGAAATTCCCTCCCCAGCGCAGGGGGAGAGGATTTTGGCCAAGGCACCCCTTGCCCAGGCATGCTATGGAAACGGGGGTCACGCACCAAGGCAAGGGATCAAAGCAGGGGGTGCCACCCCCCGCTTTGATCCCTTGCTTTAGTGCGCGACCCCCATTTCCATAGCATGCCTTAGCGCTCGTATTGGGTGGCAAAACAAGGCACCCACTCGTGCGCTTTGTTGTGCGCCAGCGGGTGCCTGTTTCCTGCACCGGCCCCTTAGCAAGCGGTAAGGGGCCAGTGCGGTGTCGGGTGGCAAGACAAGGCTGTTGACGAAGCCTAGCAGCGCTCAGGCTAGCTAGCCCGTGCGCCGCTAGACTTCGTCCAGCAATCGCTGCTCCTGAACTAGGGTCGGGGGAGAAAGGCAGGCACCCGCTTGCCTTTCGCCCAACCCTAGTTCAGTAGCAGTGATCCATCGCTGGGGTGTGTGTGTGTGGATTGGGTAGATGTTCTACCCAATCCAACCCCCTCTCACACGATTGGCTCAGATAACACGAAAACAATCGTTATCCGATGCAAGATTTTCCCAAAAATCTTGCATCGTTATCCGATTCTAGCGCTATCCGGTCCGATCGTTATCCGGTGTATTACTGTACTTTAAAACTGAAAGCAAAACTAAGATGCTACGCAAAATAAATTGTGACACAATAATTACACACAATATATACACTTAATTAGCTAAAACAGCAGCATTAAAATATTCCAGTTGAAAGAGTAACCTAAACAATCCCAAATTCTTTCTCTTGCAAAAGAGATAGAGGGAAATCAGTACATATATTGATGAGGATTTATGTTCGATCAATGACAAAGCCAAGAAGGTGGCTTCATTTTGGAAGTTTAAAGTATGATTTAGATATGAAAGAAGAGGATGACAACATGTTCTTTGAGCAAAAGCATATAGATATTTCTTTATTCAGAAATCAAAAGTGTATAATGGGTTTTTTCTAATGCCAGCAGACTTAATGATGGATCTTTATGGTAATAGAACATTAAGGCAGAATGGAAACCTTCCACTGGGTGAAAATTCAATGCAAAAGGTAGAATGCAATCTTTCAGACTTCACTTTCCTGGGATCCAAGATCACTGCAGATGGTGACTGCAGCCATGAAATAAAAAATGTTTACTTCTTGGGAGGCAAGCTATGAGAAACCTAGGCAGCATAATAGAAAGTAGAGACATTGCCCTGCCAACAAAATTCTGCATAGTTAAAGCAATGGTCTTCCCAGTAGTAATGCATGGCTGTGAGAGCTGGACCCTAAGGAAGACTAAGCACAGAAGAATAGACGCCTTCAGTCTGTGGTGCTGGAGGAGGCTCTTGAGAGTCCCCTGGACTGCAAGGAGATCAAATCAATCCATCCAGAAGTAAATCAACGCTGACTGTTTATTGGAGGGACAATATTGAAGCTGAAACTCAAATACTTTGGTCACAAAATGAGAAGGAAGGACTCACTTAAGAAGGCCTTGATGCTGGGAAAGATAGAAGGGAGAAGGGGGAGGCAGAGGACGAGGAGGCTAGATGGCATCATTGACGCAATGGGTGTAGACCTGTGTAGGGTGTGGAGAATGGCAGAGGAGCATGGTGTGTGGTGGTCCATGGGGTCACAAAGGATCGGACTTGACTGCAACTGAACAACAAAAAATTATTCAGCAAGTTCTAATTCTTCAGTTCATTTGGTTCGATCTGGTTCGAACCAGAAGCATGCAGCGATGAAGACTTAATTTTGGCCAATGACAGAGCCAAGAAAGTAGTGATCCAACGTTTGATCTGGACATGAAAGGCGGAAAAAACTGAGTCCTAATGCCCACATTCCCAAAGATGTGTGAGAATTGTCAAGAGTAGAGTAGTAAGCTTATGCAGCTCTCTGGTTCGATCTAGTGAATTTTTGAAAGAATGAGCACTAAATCTACATAAATCTTGGTTTGCCAATGCCACAGGCTCTTTTATACTGTCTTTTAAAACTTTCGGACAATTGCTCTTAAATGACTATTGTAAATGACTCACTCCTTTTCATGGAGGGGAGTAGCTGTAAATCCCGTTGTCCGACTTCAGCCTTTAGAAACATAACACGCTTCTCGTGACAAGCAATGCAGTGGAGGTGACAAAAAGACTCCGGCCACGGCATGCTCCCGACATGGTTGAAAGAGCTTTCGGAGAGGACTCTTGTTCCCAACGTACAGTGTAAAACTGGCTGTAATTAAATGATCATCTTTTGGAGCAGCTGCCAAATGTCCACAAATCCAACAGCGTTCGCAGCACCCTGTCCCTGCAAATGGACCTTACTTGGCGCGTCGGCAACAAGCGTTCCAGTGATTGTCAATTCATTGCCATCCTCTTCTAACCTCACTTGGCTCCGGAGGCAGGCCTTTTCCATACCACTCCAGATTTCTATTTATCCAGAAGGGATAGCTGTTTACTTTATGGAATGATTTTATGGGTTTATTTTCAAGCCTCCTGTTGGAACGGATTCTTGGCTAACCTTGGACAATCGTACTGTTTCAGGGTGTTATCTACGATTTAAGGAGCTTATTATACATGATGCATTTTTTCCTTTGCTTCAAATTCGTTTCACGTAACAGCCTCATGTACTGGCCTGAGGGAACCCATGGCATTAGTGTAGCAAAAAGCTGCGCCATTTTAGTGTCAAAAGTCGTCCTTTTCTGTCTGTATATACATGTATTTTCTTAATGGAAAAAACCCACTTTGCATTAATATGAATATTCACAATTTTCAAGTGGGAATTTATTGCTATGCTTTAATTCCAGTTCCATCCCTAACTAAATGGCATATATTTGCACAAACATCTGTGTGAGGATGTTTATGTGCTTAAATAGCTCTCATGAAAAGTGTCCACCCTTTGGTTCATCCCTGGAGTCCCAGATGTGCAAAGCAACAGCTTGTGTAAGGAAAAAAACAGACTGCTGTCTTGCTGGCCTTCTAGCTAACAAGGTGAACTTCTTAACCATTGAGCCACCGGAGCCACAGTTGCCGCAAGCCAAGAAGGATATTGCCCCTGCTTTGTTTCAGCATTTGGCTATGGCAACAGATTTGCCTGACGAGTGACACCTTTCCCATTTTCAAGCCTTATACTCCCAAATGACTTGGCTGGCACCTTGACTTGGGCGGGTGTAGCCACATAGGTGAGCAGACCTTTAGCCTCAGGCAGCATCACTGAACAGTTTCGTGATGATTTTGTTGTACTCTAGCTCAGGGATTCTCAACTTGCGGCCTGCGGTGCCATTTTATGTGCCTCCACCACACCAGGAAGTGCCATTTGGTGGAGGACGGGCAAAATGGCCGTCCGGCCCAAAGCTATCTGAGGGAACGTTACATGGCCCCCGGCTTTAAAAGATTGAGACTAGCTGCATAATCTTGTAAAGAGGTGAAGCCCAAATTGGCTGGACCTCCACCAATCTTCACAATTTCTCTCTACAAGTTCATTTCTGTACCAACTCCTATGAAATCGGAATGTTTCTGAGTATCGTCCAGACAGGAGTTCTGCAAGTCAATGTGCTAAAATAATACAAATAAAAAGCTAGGGGGAAACCTATAGGGAAACCACCCGTTGTTTGATTTGGCATTACTCTCCCTTGAACTTTCAGAGCTGAGGAAGCCGCATTCAGTTCCCAGCCGGCTGCGCTGGTGGGAACGCATGGCACGCTACCCTTTGGCACACGATTTGTCTGCCTATCATTTGTTTGCTTAAAGTTCAAGACATGAAGAAATCTGCTAAGCTTCGGCTGAAGCATATCCCTAATCACTCCAGAGCAAGCAGATTAAAGAGACAGGATGTGCGTGCTATTGTGACAACCAGAATGTATAATCCAGATTGTCTCCCCAAACTTCTCTTAAAGCCTCTTGCTTTACTTTTCTGTTAATGAGGTTTTTTAAAAAAATTACCCTGTGCGTTCCACTAGGTTATCTCTGCCAATTTAAATGCTATGATAGTGCCTTGAACTGCATCCTCCTCTCAACAAGATAAAGGTCTGTTTAAACCAAATTAACATCAAATCATGCCACAGAATCCAGGGAAGACACTTGTTTTCTCAGAGCATTTTAATTTTTACAGACAAATTGAATATAAGACTTGGTAGCACAATAATATAAAGAACGTCCCTATTATAGTTTTCAGGCACTATGGTGGCTCAAGTGGTTAAGACACTGAACTTGCTGACTGGAAGGTCAGATTCAATTCCCAGGTACTGCATGATGGAGTGAGCTCCAGTTTCTGTCCCAGCTCCTGCCAAACTAGCAGTTTGAAAGCAAGAAATTGCAAGTAGATAAACAGGGACCACTTTAGTGGGAAGGTAAACAGCGTTCTATGCACTTCGGTGTCTAGGCATGCCTACCACATGCCCACGGAAATGTCTGCAGATGCAGACAGTGCAGACTGGCTATAAACAGAGATGAGCACTGAACCCTAGAGTCGGATACAACTGGTTTTGAGTAAGAGTGATCTTTACCTTTACTATTATAGTTTTCAATCTTACAACAACAAAAAAACCTCACTTGAGAGTCAACATAGCATAATGGATAGAGTGCTGGATAAGGATTCAGAAAACCTGCTTAGCCATGGGAACTTATTGAGGACTGGCGTTGTTAAAGCCACCTTTTAAATAATATCCCTCAGAAATCCTAATAACATCACTGTAAGTCAGAATCAATTTGATTATATGACATATGCACAAATAACTTTACCAAAATGCAAACGATGTCAAATATTCTGAGAGTCCTGAATAGCTCTAATATAAATTGCACTCAGTACCCTACAAACTACGTTTCAAGATAACAATAAAAGCAAGATTTACCTTTGTCTGTGCCACAGACTCTGCCATGACCTCTTGGGTTAGCAATTTTAACATTTATTAGTATGAGTATGAAATCAGAAAGCTATTCAGGATTAAAATTTGATAGAGTATGTGTTATACAACTGCCAGGGCTGTGGGGGCTCAGTGGTTAAGAAGCTCACATTGTTAGGTGGAAGGCTGGCAAGTTGGCAGTTTGCGACCCGGGTACTGCATGGCGGATCGGGCGCCTGTCTCTGTCTCAGCTCTTGGGGACATGAAAGGAGCTTCATTTCGGCGTCCCCTGAGCGGAGTTTCTCCCGCAAAAATCCTTGCAACCCAGAATAATTTCTGACACAAAATTATTATACAACTACCGAGCAACTGTTTCTCTCCCACAAGAAGTTGTGTCAAAGGCTGAAAGAACAACTGCTGGAGAAACAGACAGTGAGTTATTCCAGTGCTTCCGAGAGCATCTGCAGGGATTTTGTCCACCTAGAGGACAGCACACCAGGTATGTAGTGTTTTGCTAAAATACTGAAGGGAACTTTATAAATTGCTCATGAATTCCAGTTTTACAGCATATAAAAAGGGAAACCTATTTGTTATCACCTCTCTATATTTTTAAGGATTTGTCTCGGTATTCTAACAGAGAACTCGAGAGATCCAAAAATAACTGGCTTGGAAAGAAAGAAAGGCAAGGCTACAGAAGGAAGGATTTATGGCCTTCCCTTCCTGGTATGAGAAGGAGTCATAGAGCAGAGTTTAATGAGGGAAGAAGAGAGGCCTTGAGCCTCCAGAAGGAGCATGCAGCTTCGAACTAAAGTTGCTTTATTCTTCACCCACTAGCCCAGGGGTGCCCAAACTATGGCCCATGGGCTGGATCCAGTTCCAGATGCCAATTCATCTAGCCTGCATTGCCCTCGTCGCTCCTGAAAGTGAAACGCGCCCCAGGAACGACGAGGGTGGCATGGGCCAGATGAACTGGTGTCAGGGGCCAGATCTGGCCCACAGGCCATAGTTTGGGCACCCCTGGTTTAAGCAGATAAAATGGCAGCCTAAAAAATTTATCTCATCCTGTTGCAAAATATATCTGTTGCGAAACAGATTGCAAGGCGCATTTTACTTCTGCTTCCAGTGGGAGGAACCACATGACCAGCTTGTGGCCAAAAAAGTTTGGGCACCCCTGTGCTAGTTGGACACAGGATTTCCTTGTCATTGGGCATAGGGTTAGCACCCTGGGCCCCGTGTAAAACTTTATTGCTGGAAAAAACATTGAACAGCCTCGTGGCCGATGAGCTGTGGTGGCAGAGACGGGTGCAACATGTGAAGGAGCTACAACAACGGTTCCTGCTCTGGTTCCCCTGCAGTCTAAGAAGCAGAGGAGGAGATGCTAATGTAAGTTCTCTTGCTCCTGGAAGGAAGAAGGAAGACACCAAGCCATGTAATGGACTCATCAATCCCTTTGCTTCCCCAGCTATTCTACAGTCTCAGGAAACGTGACCAGACGTAGAAGAAATAATCTGATGAGAAGCTGGGAGGCCAAAAGGCTTCTAATTACTTCCCTTGTCATATACAGTGCCTAATTTTTAGCCATTCTGCATCTGCAACCAATTAGACCAACCAGAAGGGCAATGGTTTCGCACGGCTTTTGACTGGAAGTGCTAAAAGATGTTTCTGAGGCTAGTGTGACTGATGGAAGTTTAAATATAACCAAGCATAAATTAGCCACTCAAGGGGGGGGGCAACTCAATTATAGACAAACTTTGCTTTTTATGAAAAATCAATGAGCTGAAGTGATAGCTGACTAGATGGGATTGGGCTTTCCCAATCCATACCTGCTTCTTTGACATCAAGAGATACTTATTGTGGGTGGGTGGGGGGGGCAGACATTTCTGGTTTTCCTCATTCCATCACAATCCCTAATCCTAAACTTAGCAACAATTTTAAGAGGGCATTTTTACAGAAGATAAAATGCATGTTTTAGTCTAAATCAGGGGTGCCCAAACTTTTTGGGCCATGGGCCAGTCACGTAAAACGTGCCTTGCAATCTGTTTTGTAGCCGGATGAGATAGATTTTAAGCTCCCATTCTCTCTGCTTGAACCAGGGGTGTGCAAACTATGGCCTGTGGGGCGGATCTGGCCCCTGGCACCAATTCATCCAGCCCATGCCGCCCTTGCTCCTGGAAGCGGCAGTAAAACGTGCCTGTACAGGTGCATTTTACTTCCGCTTCCGGGAGCGATGCGGAGGGCATGGGCTGGATGAATTGGTGTCGGGGACCAGATCTGGTCCGCAGGCTGTAGTTCGGGCACCCTGGTCAAAAAAAAAAAGGGCTTTCCCTCTGCAATAGAGTTGAGGCAATGACAGTGCTGTCTCCTGGCCCATTTTCTTTTGGATTGGAAGTAGAATTTCTTCCCATACTTCTAGGTGTGATACTTGAGTGTCAAAGAAAACAGGTTCCCTGAATACATAATAACCCAAAAGAGAAAGGGATTGCACAGGCTCTTGTAACCACAGAGTAAGCGTGGTTTAGCTTCCCCAGTGGTTAGGAGTGCCGCGTGGGCAGTCACACTGTTCATTCCTCCAGGGCTGGAAAAAACCTTATTTTTCTTTCACAGTACCCAGAAGACTGAGGATGCCTTGTGCTCTATTAGTGTGCTCCCCCCCCCCGCCCCTGTTGCAACTAAGATAAACTCAAAGTAACTTTGCAGGAAAGCTGCATTAGATTCACGCTGCTGGAAAAGTAGTCAGGAAGGAGACAGTTCTCTGGGCTTTGCCAATTCTCAAGTTGTCAATTACAGGCGCAGAGGAGGAGGAGGCTGGGGCTGCCTTTGAAACCTGGGGAAAAGAGGAATCCAGTTGGGAGCCTCAAGGCTGAAGAAATGGAAAGAAACGCGTGTTCCAAGGTCAGCACGATTTCAGGACTTGTATTGCTTACTTAGGCAGTAGCAGACGATGCGTTTTGCAGCTGTTCAGGGGACAGTGAAGGTAGAAATAGAGAAACAGAAGCTTTCCGGGCAGGGCGGAGGAGCTACATTTAGAATCTGAGCAGGGTGCTTTGTATAAAAAGAGTAAAGCCAATGAGAAAGTACACCCTGAAAATAAGGATCAGTCTCAGGCTCCAGGAGCATCTCAGCAATGGGATTAAAAAAGCCAGCCTGCAAAAGAGGAGGCCCTGTCCACACAGATAGGCAGCATGCTGGGTCTTGGTCTCCTCCTGGCACATGGTCTGCCCTGTGGTGCTGCTGCAGTGCCTCAGTGGTTAAGCTTGCCACATTAGCTGGAAGGCTGACAAATCTGCAGTTTGAGATCCGGTGCTGCATGATGGATTGAGCACCTGTCTCCATCCCAGCTCTTGGAGACATGAAAGGAGCTTCATTTGGACGATCCCTGAGTGGAGTTTCTTCCGTAGAAATCCTTTCGACCCAGAATAATTTCTGACACAAAATTATTATTATTTGTCCTACGCTTCAGAACCGTTCCACCTCTGGCTGGACTCATTCTCAAAGGATAGACCAGAAGTTCTCAACTTTTTAAAGCCGGGGGCTGGGCCACACTCCCTCAGGCCGGATGGGCACTTTGCCCTTTCTCCACCACACGGCACTTCCTAGTGTGTTGGTAGTGGGGGCTGCATCCAGCGCATGGGCCACAGGCTGAGAATCCCTGGGATAGACTATCCATGCACACACAAAAGGAAGGACTAAGAAACATACAGTTTATTATTCAAAACTGCCCTTGCAAATTAATTTGTGCATGTGTGAAAATGGCAGTCAAGGAAAGAAAGGCTCACAAAAGTGGACTGAGAAAATATCCTTTATCTCAGGGATGTGTCTGTGGGTGTACGGAGGCTTTTCAGTTTGAAGAGACAAAATACTGGAGGAGGTTTTCAGAGTATTTCCGGTGATGGATTACCATTCGACAGAGTTGAATCCCAACCTTGTGCCAAGGATAAGATGGGGGTTCCCTCCCCCCCTTTGGATCTAATGCTCTTCTTGCAATAAAAGAAGACAGATCAACGTGAGGCCTTTTTCCCCTATAAGGCCTGGGTCTGCTTGCTACCTCTATGGGGCTAATACATCTATCTGGCACAGGACCAACCCTGAAGAGAAAACCAAACAGTCTGCAGACTGAGCTATCCAGGGGGGTAGGCCAGGAGTTCTCAACCTTTTTAAGCTCAGGGCCGGGTTATGCTCTCTCAGACAGCTTTGGGGGCCGGACGGCCATTTTGCCCTTCCTCCACCACATGGCACTTCCGGGTATAGTGGAGGTGGTGGTGGGCCCACATGAAACGGTGCTGTGGGCCGCATCCAGTCCTTGGGCCACAGGTTGAGAATCCCTGTTATAGAGGCTTTGTTGCATGCCTAAAAGAAACTCATACATTTGGCATCGGGTCAAAAGACAGAAAGGAGGCTAGCACAGGACGTGGTCTGGATGGCATGCCGTGACCACCGGCTGAGTCAAACCTGCTTTCCACAGCCAACATACATCCCAATGCGGGGGGCGCATATTCTTCAAGTGCCCTGGAAATTGAGTCGAGTCCCTGCCGAGCTCTCGCCTGTTTTTCTTACCCTTTTTGTGCATTCTTTGGGATCCCAGTTCCATTCTTATTGGGTGCCTGGGGTTTAAATGTATGTGGCAGGATAAATGAGAGCATTTAGGCAAGAAGTGGGCTTTTGGATTAAAAGGAGGAACCCTGGACGACCTCTATCAAAATGTATGTAAATACAGCTCACTGTTGCTAGCAGTGCCTCTGTGGAGATTACAAACTGTTTTCAGAAGAGGGGAAAAATGAAATTACTCATCTCTACCCCATCCAAGCATTATGTCATTTTAAATATTTAGAGAAACCCTTTGTTTTGTTCCGTTCTACACAGAATATTCAAGATAATGAAAAACTACTGTATATATAATCCCAACAGTGTTGTATGAATGTGAAACCCTGTCCAAGAATTAAATTAGGCCCTGTGGTTAAGTTGCTGGCATCCAGCCTAGGAACTATCACACAAACACAAATACTCAAAGCTCCTCACTTTTCAGTGTCGCTGCAGAGAATTCACCTCATGTTTCCAACAAACACCTTAGGATAGTGGTGGTGAACCGATGGCACGTGTGCCAGAGGGGGTACTCCCAGTCTGCTCTGTTGCCCCAGCACAGAGTTCACCCCGCCCCTCTGCCCAGCAACCCAATGGGAATGCTTCCTCCAACCCCCCAGCACAGAGTTCAACCTGCCCTTCTGTTTCAGCACTTGGTGTCTAAAAGGTTTGCTATCGCCGCCTTAGGAAACCACAAAAGTTACCAACAACAGCCACATTAGCGACAAAACACAGCTTTCATTTAAAAACACACACACACATCTCACATTTGAACCCTTGGACTGAGATTATAGTGGGGTTTTTAAACTATTTCTTAAATTGAAGATTTAACAAGTTACTTAATATTTTCAACTGCAAGGATTTTTTAAACCAGGAAATATAAACCACTCAAGCCCATGATGCACTAGGTGTTAGATACAAATTAGAGGAAACCGTACCTCCCCTAGGGAAAGATTTAAAAGGAAGCAAGGGAAATTATGTTTCCCCTTGATATCCTCCAGGTATGTAAGACTAGAGAGGTGGATCCAGCGCATATTCTACGTTGTAAAGGTAATCCTGTGTCCTCTAACTGCTGTTGTTAACGTCTTGTGGGAAGTTCCTCAGCCTAGTAAAGATTCCAAAACCTTCTCTATCTTAACACAATGTGTCATTTGGACAAGACTGAGTGTCAGGGACTCCTTCCAACATTTAAGCGTCTGCAGGCTGTCTTTTTACAGTACAAAACCCATATGCTCTTTTCTTTAGGTAATCTATAGAGCAGATGAGGGTGGGTGGGAGAGGCACTAAGAGCTTGCACACACATTTATAGATGCACATCCTGCCACGAGTTATGCCGGTTAAACCTCCAAGCCCATTTATCTAAAAGCGATAAGCTGCACGGAAAACATTTCGAAGACAAAATGTGGGGTTTTTTCCCCAACCTGGAAGGCAGTGTGATACATGAAGCAGGATTCTGCTTAATCACTCTTCCTAGGTCTGGATTCAATTTGATCCAAAATAAATAAATAAATTAGTCCATCGATTAAGATAAAGAAAGAGGTTTTTCTGAAGCCAAAAGGCCAACAGTGATAGTGCTTATTATAGTTTGAGACCAAAACTGTCCTTTGACACCTGAACGGGTAAAAGAGGAAGTTAAACATAGTCTTTCAGCAAAACTAGGGGGGGCACTACCTGCGTGAGATAAGATGGGAAGCAAGACCAAGGGCTGGATTATCGTGCCTCTGTCACTCAGGACAACTAAGAAATCAGGTTCACAGCACTAGTGAAGACTCACTGTGGTAGTCTCCAGACACGACAACATAAGAAATCCTGAGTGGTACATACTCCAGTTTTCTCTTCCTTTCATCTAAGTAGCTGAACAGACCAGGAAGAGATTGCTTTGCTTAGCTTCCAGGTCACAGATTACAGTGAACGGCACCTACCAAAGCTACAGTTTAAACCAGGCTTGAAGCTGGCTTCCAATCTTGGATTGGTTAAATGTCGTTGTCGACTGCAACTTGTATCTGAGATTGCATTTTCCCCTGAAGCAGGAAATTCCATTGGTGTGAATTTGTTTATGGTGGATCCCAGCTTGCCATGAAGTGACCCATACACTGTGATCACGGAGCCATCTCCTGCGGCACACGTGAAATGCGACATGCAGGATGTAACATCTGGACTGCCGCAGCCTTGAGGATATGGACAAGGTGCGCCTTCACAGCCAGTCCATCTGACATGGCCTCTTCCGCCTCCATGACCATTGGGAATCAGAGTTCCTCCTCTGCTCATTTGGCCCAATAGGATGGTTTCCAGTGGCATTTCCTCCACTGAGGGAGGGGACCATCATCACCCCACCTCAAGGGGCTCATCTGCCCATAGCTGTTGGCCCCTTCCAGGAGTCAAGTTAGTTAACCACCGCCTGACACTTGGCATTGAGTCACTGGCTGTACAGTCTACTCCCATTACCATAGCAGGATGTCTGGCTTGACATCTGGTTAAATGTACTGAACCCTTTATCATCAGTTCAGATGCAAGACAAAGTAATCCTTTCCTGTTTGTTTATTCACCCTAGCAAAGTGGAAGGAAATAGGCTGCATACAATAGTATATTTCTATTTTACATTTTGGTTTATTAAGCAGTAATTCCTGGCTTAATGTGAGATTCAAATGAGGCCTAAGAATAGCTGTGATATCTATTTTATTTTATGGAATCAACATGCAAAATATCTAAGAATCTCTAGTTTGCACAACGCCAGTGCGGATTCCCTTGAATTAGTAGCTCAAGTATTGTGTTTCCCTTTAATCTCATTTGGACGATCCCAGACAGGAATTTGGGAAACTACTATGTTTCACAGCTATTTTCTTTAGTGAATTCTATGGTCACTAGAAATGTCTATGACAGTTTCCACATTCAATCATTTTCATATCAGATCTGCATGAATGTCTTTATTTGGGCAGTCACCGTTTTATAGGGATGAGAGATTTCTTTTGGGGGATGCCAATTATTCTAATTTTCTTCTCATATGCAGTGTTCTGCTTCTTTCTGAATTATGGGAACGTGGTTCTTCTGAGGTGAAGCCAACCTTACATGTTAACTAAAAGTCTATACTAAAAGGACAATATTCTAGTTTAAAAAAAAAAAACTTGCTGATTGAATATTTGCTCTCACCAGACATCAGATGATGAACTGTTTAAAACTCAATAGCTACTTAAAACACAAATGAGACACGAGTCCTGAAACAAAACAGAGTGGGAGAAAAATACCTCATAGAAGAGGCATTCCTAAATTTAACTGCGTCAAGCTGCGATGCCATAAAATAGCAAATGGGCTTATCTGGTTTTTAATTCTTTTATAAAATAGCCTTATTTTGGAAAGGAGGTTAGACCTTACAGGCAAGATCCATCTGGGGTTTCATTCAAACTCCTAACAATACCATCGTTACTTAAAACTTTTTTTTTAAAAAAATAATCTCATATCCCTGTCAGGAATACTTATTAAAAAACCTTTTATTCTACAGCTAGACTGTATTTTCCATGAAATCAGTGAGGACAAAAGGAGAGATGGCACTTACTTGTAGTTGTCATCTTCCACAAATTTTTGGAGCTCTTCAATGTATCGGACAGACTTTAAATATTTTTGCACATGGGGTAATGTAATAAGGTGATCTGTATTAAAAAAAAAGACAGCACATATGAACCCCAGAATTGTCGAAGTGAAGTTTCCTTTGTCCCAGCCACATACTTCCATGATTCTTTCCTCCCAAGATCTATTCCAAAAGGAAATTAAAGATTCTTCACCAGATTCAGATTTCATAACACATGCTAATAGTAAAGACCGTTCACTATGGACAAGATACATTTAAAATGTAAATTTCCCTTAAACATAAGGGAAAAAAGGCAGATTAATTGTGACAGAGGAGGCGAAGGTTGGAGGGACATACACACAATAGACCAGGGGTTCCCATCTTTTTAAATCCGGGGGCCGGGCGATTCTCTCCCAGTCAGCCTTGAGGGCTGGATGGCCATTTTGCCCTGCCTGTATGATGAGGGTGGCCATTTTGTTTCTTAAATGCCCTTGGAGGGGTGAGGGGCCACATGAAATGGCACTGGGTCTCCCATCTGGCCCGTGGGCCTTCGGTTGGGAACCCCTGCAATGGACTTACAACTCGACCACTTTATTTTGATTTATTATTTGTCACCTTTGCCCATTCCAATTCTTTTTATTGCTCTTTTAATTGTAAATGTAGAGCTGTTAGAGGAGATAATAATAATTTTGTGTCCTAAATTATTCTAGGTTGAAAGGATTTTTGTGGAAGAAACTCTGCTCAGGGGACACCCAAATGAGTCTCCTTTCATGCCCCCAAGAGCTGGGACAGAGACAGACGCTCAATCTGTCATCCAGTACCTGGGTCTTGCACTGCTGACTTGCCAGCCTTCCAGCTGACAAGGCGAGCTTCTTAACCACTGAGCCACCACAGCCCCTATTAGAGGAGCTAACATGGCATTAAGGGAATCATGTTTCTAAAAATCTGAATGCAACACAAACTTAACAGTCTGCCTGAATGTTTGAGGTGGAATTTCACTGTTAAAAAAAAATGAAACTGAAGAAATAGACTCACATACAACATGTAATTAGGATGTATTCAACTCTACGCTGGACGAGTAAAGGAAACCCATAATAGCACAAATTGCTTAATTTGGCATGAAAGTTGAAATTATGCACAAAGTAGAGGGTAAATATAGTTTAGTACCACAGAGCTTCCTGATCTACATTTCCCCTTAAGGCTGTTCTTCATACAAGGAAGGCATCTGCTACTGATTTACTCTATTAATGAGATACTGGTGAAGGGTGAAATTGCCCACCATAGCTACAGGAGACTTGCAAATCAGCAATTATTCGGAGGATATTGTTCATCTGATTGGATCTTTGTTCGTTTTCCATAATGCTGCCTGACGCAGGGTAGGCTGAATCAATGTAGATTAAATCCAACAGGTAGATCCCTGAAATTAAAGAGAGAGGGAGACTAAATCAGGAGCATTATAAAAACAGGCAAATGGAACTGCAAAAAAGAACAAGTAACAACCTTCCAATTCAAAGGGAAATGAGTTGAAAAGTTTGCAAGGATCTTATTGTACTTGACACAGAACACTTTTTTCTCTCCTTTAGTTGCTGAAAACTTGGCGTAATTGGGAAGGCTACTGGTCCAGTTTTTGGACCAGTATAGTATGAATTCATTAGAGCAGCGGTGCCCAAACTTTTCAGGCCGTGGACCGGTCATGTGGTTCAGTGGGCCTGTTATGTGGTCCTTCCCACTGGAAGCGGAAATAAAACACCCCTTGCAATCTGTTTTGCAACAGGATGAGATAGATTTTAAGCTGCCATTTTCTCTGCTTAAGCCAAGGGTGGCCAAACTATGGCCCGTGGGCCAGATCCAGCACCTGATGCCAATTGGCCCATGCCACCCTAGTTTTACTTCCACTTCTGGGAGCAACAAGGGTGGCGTCGGCCAGATGAATTGGTGTCGGGAGCTGGATCTGGCCCACGGGCCATAGTTTGGGCACCCATGCTTTAGAGCCATGGATTGATGCATAAGGGTAAAAGGCAGTGTTGTAAATGGAGTTCATTAGTTGCTGGTGCAAAGATGGTGCTGTTAATTCTTAATCGTGAGATTTGGGAGATTTAGTTAACATTCCCTACCCAACACGATCCCCTTCTCTCTCTCTCTCTCTCTCTCTCTCTCTCTCTCACACACACACACACACACACACACACACACACACACACACACACACACACACACACACACACACACACACACACACACACCATTCCCTTGGTCGCTTTAAGCATGACTGAACAGATCACCAATGGTGCTTGACTATTAGCCAGAGTTTAGAGCTTGTTTTTCGAGCCCTGCTTATGTCTAATCTTCCACACGGTCAAGAGATAAAACTATGTCATGTCCTGGGTGGCCTCGAGAAAACTGAAGTGAAACAAATGGGCTTACCCAAGGGTTCCCCCTAACAATGCATCATTTTTTCAGATTAATTCAAACCATCTCTTTCTCAAAGTGAATTAGCAGAGATTAGGGGTAGATTTCACCCCACGCCCAGTCACCACCCCCTAAAACAAATGCTTCTCTTTTCACAGCCTATCGCCGTTTTGGCTTCATCACAGAAAAAACACTTTAAGTAATTCAGCGCATTCTGATTGTTTGCAGATCCTGGTTGGTGCAAAATGCAACAACATCCATGCTGAAGTTTTATTTATCTTGCTCCTGTGCTAGCTGAGACATTGACTAAATTCAAGACTCAACAGGAGAAAGCCACATATTTATGGGTAACGAATTAGTCATCTGTGGACTCATGCTGAAAAATGAATGAGAAACATGTTGCTGTTTTTATTGCAAGAGGTATGGGAAAGTCAGAACCAAGACAGACAGACGGATAGAACAGGAAGGAGTTCTCAACCTTTTAAAGCCAGGAGCCGGGCCACGCTCCCTCAGACAGCTTCGGGGGTGGCGGCCATTTTGCCCTTTGTACACCACATGGCACTTCCGGGTATGGTGGAGGCAGTGGGGAACCACATGAAATAGTGCCAAGGGCTGCATCCGGCCCATGGGCCCCAGGCTGAGAATCCCTGGGCTAAAAGCGGTAGACGACCTGTGTCTTCTCACGGGGTCTACTTCGGAAAGCTCCCGATGAAAAAACAGTGATATGATATAGCGGATGACTGACTTGTGGTTATGTTTATTCAAAGGGAGCCTGCTGGGAAGCTAAATATAGAATTAAAAGTTTTGTCTTGCTTGGACAATTCTGGGCAAATGCAGATTGCTCAGGAGAAGAAAGAGAAGAGATTATGTGTCATGTGAGTGTGGTTTTTTTAAAAAAAATCCCTTTTCCAAGGACTGCGCTTATGGTTATGCACGTGGTGCATCAACATACGAATTATGAAGTGAACCCGAAAAAGAGATGGAAAGTGTGGGTGGAAAAATAAACTTGAAGAGACCTAAAATTCACGCTTAGAGAGTTGGGTAAACATAATGAGATAGATTGGAATTCATGTCCATCAGCATCTTTTGAGCATCCCCAGCAGAAGGGAGTTTTACAGGTAGAAGAAGATCCTGCTCTTGTGTATTTAGCTGTAACTAAAACAATGTCATCTGGGTTTTAATCTAGGGGGGTGCAATAATTCTGTGGTACTGGTGGGCCTTTTTAGCCCATAGAGGTTAGTGTGTTGATAGGTGAAGGACAGGTTTCACTTACCAGTAACTGTCGTTCTCCGAGTATGTTGTTTGGGGATTCACACTGATGGGTTCTGCGCCTGCGCTGAATCCGGAGCGGAGCTGGAAAGCTGATTGGATAAAGAGTTTTGAATGTGGGACCGCCCACCATGCCCAACCCCTTTAGGCGCCATTTCGCGCTCTCCCCTCAGTTTGATATTAAAGCTGCCCGCTAAGCCTAAGGCCATCTCAGGCCGGCAGCCCTGAGGGGAGGCAGGGTTGGGTTGTGTGAATCCCCAAACAACATACTCGGAGAACGACAGTTACTGGTAAGTGAAACCTGTCCTTCTCCTTCGTGTTGTTTGGGGATGCACACTGATGGGTGACTAACAAGCTCACTTACTTGGATGGTGGGCAGCCGGCGTCCTGAGATGTAGGAGAGCGCGAAGGCATCATGGATGGGCGGTCATCAGCGAAGAGGATCGGAGACCAGCCGTCAGGATGGACCTGCCCCGTCTGACATCAGGGGCGGACCTTGTATCAACCCGGTAGTGGGTGATGAAGGTGGAGGACCTGGACCAAGTGGCAGCCTTGCAGATATCCTCCATCGGGATGCCCTCTAGGAATGCAGTGGAGGAAGCCAGTGTCCTGGTGGAGTGAGCCCGGACATGAGGCGGAGGTGGCAGGGATGACATCTGATAGGCCAGGTAAATGGTACCTGAGATCCATTTAGATAGTCTCTGGGCAGACAGAGGCTGTCCCTTAGTCTTGCCACCATAAGCCACAAACAGTTGTTTTGCTCTCCTGAAGGACGCAGTCCTCTGGGTGTAAAACAGCAAAGCCCTCCTGACATCCAACGAGTGCCACACTCTCTCTTGTGGAGACGAGGGATTCAGGAAGAATGCTGGAAGCGTGATGGCTTGGGCCAGGTGAAATTCAGTCAGGACCTTGGGCAGGAATGTCAGATCTGGGTGCAACACTGCCCTGTCAGGGTAGAACTTGAGAAAAGGAGGGTCAGACCGAAGGGCTGCCAGCTCCCCTGCCCGTCGGGCAGAAGTGATAGCTACAAGGAAAGCAGTCTTGTAGGAGACAAACTTAATGTCCACCGAAGCCATGGGTTCAAAGGGTGCCTTCGTGAGTGCGGTGAGCACTGTAGTGAGGGACCACTGAGGGGGTGGTATCTTCACTGGAGGATAGGCGTTGCGTAGCCCTTGAAGGAACCTTTTAACAGTTTTGTCTCTGAAGGCGGAGGACAATACTGAAGAAGGTGGGGCCTTGGCGACCACAGCAGCTAGGTGGACCTTCAATGATGAATGTGCGGATCCCAACTCGGCGAGGTGCAGGAGGTAGGACATGACATCCTGCAGGGATGCGGAGTCCACGGTGCGGTCGCTGGATGCTAGGAAGTCAGTGAAGCGACGGTACTTGGCATCGTAGGACTTCCGTGTGGAAGGTTTCCTTGACAGATCAAGGATCCGTGCTATGTTGGGCGGATAAGCCAGGCCGTCAGGTGTAGGCTCGGCAGATCCGAGTGAAGGATCCGACCGTCTTCCATGCGGAGGAGATTCGGATCGGTGGGTAGGCGGAGACGATCGCAAGCCAGGGTTTGGAGTAGTGGGAACCACGGCTGGCGCGGCCAGGACGGGGCAACCAGGATCGTCCAGGCGTTCTCCGCACGGATCCGTATCAGGACCCGTTGGATGAGAGGGATCGGTGGAAACATGTACAGCAGTTCCTGGTGCCACGGCACCATGAAGGCATCGCCCTCCGATCCGTGGCCGATCCCTGCTCGGGAGCAGTAACGGCGGCACTTGGAGTTGGTCTGTGATGCGAAGACGTCTAGGGTCGGTGTGCCCCACCGTCGGCACAGGCGGTCGAACACCGATCCGTCCAGTTCCCACTCGTGCATTGCCGTCCCTTTGCGGCTCAGGGAGTCTGCATCGGAGTTCAGGGTGCCCTGGATGTGGACACCTATGGGGAACACATGTACCTTCAGGCACCACTCCCACATCTGGACGGTCAGGTAGAGGAGGGAGAGAGACTTGGTCCCTCCTTGCCGGTTGAGATAGGCTAGTGTCGTGGTGTTGTCCGAGGCGATCTGCACCACACTGCCCGCGATCGACGGTCTGAAGGACCTCATCGCCTTCCATACCGCTAGCAGCTCGAGGAAGTTGATATGGTGGTCGGCTTCCTCGGGCGTCCATATGCCGTGAATCCGTAGTCCGCGGCAGCACGCACCCCATCCGTGGGTGCTCGCGTCGGTGGTGACTTGGATGGACGGTGCGGGAAGGGTGAAGAGTCTCCCCGCGGTCACATTCTGGTCCATTGTCCACCAGTTTAACTGGTCTCGGAGTTCGGGGGTCGGTGTGAGCCACTTCCCGAGGTTGTCGTGGGTGCCGTTGAAGGAGGAGAGGAACCACGACTGGAGGGAGCGCATCTTGAGTTTGGCGTGCGAGACCACCGCCGTGGTCGACGCCATGAGTCCTAGCAAACGGAGGGCGTCCCTCGCACGGACCCGACGTCCGCCCTGGATCCGTGCCACCACTGTGCGGATGTCGAGCAGACGTTTGGTTGGGGCGTAGGCTCTTAGAGCCAGAGAGTCTAGAACGGCTCCGATGTATTCTATTCGTTGAGTGGGGGTCAACTGGGATTTCTTGAAGTTGACCCGCAGACCGAGGCTCTGCATGAGGGCGAGGCAATGTGCAACGTCGTCCTTGGCTTTTTGTTGGGTCGGGGAGCAGATCAACCAATCGTCTATGTACGGGAACACTTGGACGCCTTGCAGTCGCAGATGAGCAGCCACCGGTGCCATGCACTTCGTGAATACCCTCGGAGCGGTGGAGAGGCCGAAGGGTAGGCATGTGTACTGGTAGATGTTGCCGCCCACCTGGAATCGGAGGAAACGACGATGTTCCCTCCTGATGGACACGTGAAAATAGGCGTCCTTCAGGTCGATGACGGTGAACCAGTCCCCGTGGTTGATCAGCGGGAGGATGGAGTGAAGGGTTACCATCCGGAACTTCCTCGCGTCGATATGCTTGTTGAGAAGACGGAGGTCCAGGATGGGACGTGCCCCCCCGTCTTTTTTGTCCACAAGGAAGTATCGGGAGAAGAACCCTTCGTGAGACTCCGACGCTGCGACCGGCTCTATGGCGCCCTTCTCTAGGAGAGCTGTTAGTTCCTCCTGGAGCGGTGGGGATGGATCGGTGATGCGGATCCGTCCGACAGTAGGGCATCTCCCGAACTCGATCGCGTAGCCAGAGTCTAAGATGGTTAAAACCCATCGGTCTGTGGTGATGGCAGACCACGCCGATAGGTAGTCGGAAAGGGGGCGGTAGGGTAGAGTCTCGGTCATGGAAGAGTCAAACACGTTGTTTGCCCTTCCGTTCCGTACGCTTGCCAGTCTGAGGCCGTTGCTGGTAGCGTGGACGGTTGGGTTGTTGGCGCTGCCGGGAGGGCTGGTACCGGGAGTAGTCCCCTTGTCTCTGTGGCGGGCGAGGTTGATAGGATGGGCCCGCTTGAGACGTCGACGGCTGGTCCTGATGGTAACGGCCGGACCCACGGTGTGGAGGGCGGAGCTGTTTTATCGTGGCGTAGTCCCCTTTCAGCTCTCCCAAGGAGGTGTCGGTCTCCTTGGCGAAGAGGCCCTCGCCATCGAAGGGAAGCTCCTCCACGAGCCGCTTGACATCGTCCTGCAGGTTAGCCGAACGGAGCCAGGCGTGGCGACGGAGCTGGATGGCGGAGGCCAAGTTTTTTGCCTCCGACTCGGTGACGTGGCGGCCGGTGCGGATTTGCTGGAGGGAGAGGTGGTTGCCCTCCATGCAGAGTTTTTCAAAGTCCGCTTGTCGATCAGGTGGCAGCAGGGACTTGAACGACTCCGCTTGCTCCCAGAGTCGACACTGGTAGCCTCCCATGGCCGTCGCGTAGTTGGACGCACGGAAGGACAAGGAGGCATTGGCGTAGAACCTCCTGCCCAGTGCGTCCAGCTTCTTCCCTTCCTGGGTCGACGGGATGGGAGTGCTGCTGATCGGCGTCCGGTGTTGGGAGCCCTTGACCACTCGGGAGTTCGGTGCCGGGTGAATGTGCAGAAAGTTGGAATCGTCCAGCAGTCTGTACATAGAGTCCACTCTGTTGGATACGGAGTGGGAAGAAACCGGCTTCTTCCACACCTCCTTGGCCGCTTTAGCAATCTTAGGGAGCAGTCCGAGGCGGACGGGGACCAACTCCTTGCGGTCGGCCAAGCCGCAGACGACATCCTCACAGTCGTCCGGGGGAGCCTCCGCCCGAATCCCAAGGGTGGATCCGAGGCGAGTGATCAGTCCGGTGTAGGTCTTCAAATCCTCCGGCTGGGATCCGTGGACGGCGCCGATGTTGTCGTCCGGGGACTTGTCGACCGCGACCGGCGGTGGCTGATGCTGCTCCTCCTCCTGATCCGACGAGTCGGAGTCTCCTGACCGCTCCGAGACGCTGGGCGGTGGCAGGTAGACCTCGGGGTCCGAGTCCGACCAGTACGGCCTGGCGGATCTCGGATCGCTCCCCGGCAAAGGCAGCTGGTACGGAGGGAGAGAGGCCTCCGACCGCGCCTGTTCCACCCTCTGCCGCTTCGGTGCGGGGCCCTCCTCACGGAGCGGTGGTGCCTCCGTGGCTGGTGGTGAGGGCAGAGGGCGCTCCCACGGTGTCGTCTGCGGGCCGTAGAGCTCGGTGTGCAGTTTCCGCACCATCGCCTCGATGTACGGGGCGATGAGGCTCAACTGGGGCGGCGGTTCGGTAGCCGGACCAGGAACCACGGAAGGACTGCGGAGGGAGGAAGACCTGTGCGGTGGTACAGGTGGAGGAGTCTCCGGCGGCGGTGGAGGGCTGTGGGCCCTCTCCGGCGTGGCGTCCCGGGCCTCGGTCGACATCCTACCCGGCGTAGGTGGAGCTGCGACCGGGGCGGATGCTAGGGAGCGTGGCGGCGAAAGGTGAGCCGGTGCCGGGGTCGGAGGAAGAGAAGACGAAGAGCTGCGGCGCTTCTTTTTCTCTTTTTTGTCTTTCTTCTTCTTCTCCTGCTCCTTCTTCCGCCTGAACAGTTCAGAGGCCGAGGGCCTGGAAGAAGAAGCGGAGGTTGAAGGAGCAGACGTGGAAGCGGCCTGCTCTGGAGCTGGGGGAGCCGGTGGTGCCAGTGCGGCCTCCATGAGGTAGGCTTGAAGGCGGTACTGGCGGTTCTTGATGGCGGCCTTCGAGAAGCCGCGACAGACTTCACAGGTCTGGACCTGGTGACTCTCCCCGAGGCAGCGAAGACAACGCACGTGCCCGTCCGAGCTAGGGAACTTTCTCTTGCAGGACGGACACTGCTTGAACGCTGCCGCTGAGGCCATCCACCGAAGTAGATGGCCGAAGAGAAAAAATTATCCCGGCCGGGAGGCCCCGACACGAGATGTTGGTCTTTCTTGTTTTTTTTTTTTTTTTTTTAAACGGCGGCTGAGGACGAGCCCCAGCCACACGAGGACCAAGGGAACAAGTCCCCTAGTCCGAGAAAAATTGTAAGGTAGGAAAAATTGGAAGATTCTGAGACAATCTCAGCAAAGTACTCACAGCTTTTTTTCCAGGCTCCTGCTTGCGCAGCGGAAAAAAGCAAACTGAGGGGAGAGCGCGAAATGGCGCCTAAAGGGGTTGGGCATGGTGGGCGGTCCCACATTCAAAACTCTTTATCCAATCAGCTTTCCAGCTCCGCTCCGGATTCAGCGCAGGCGCAGAACCCATCAGTGTGCATCCCCAAACAACACGAAGGAGAAGTTTTATTATTTATTTATTAGTTCAAATTTATATTGCCGCCCACTCGCCGTGGCGACTCAGGGCAGCTTACAGACAATACATTACATTACAATACAATGCAATACGTTGGGGTGGGCACAGGGCGGCAAGGTCCTCAACCTGCCCTGGCTTCTCCTTCCCTTGGCAGTTGGTATAGGCACAGTGGGAGGGGCGGCAAGGTCCTCATCCAGCCCTGGCTTCTTCCCCTGGCAGTTGGTATAGGCACAGGGGGAGGGGCGGCAAGGTCCTCATCCTGCCCTGGCTTCTTCCCCTGGCAGTTGGCATAGGCACAGGAGGAGGGGCAGCAAGGTCCTCATCCTGCCCTGGCTTCTCCTTCCCCTGGCAGTTGGTATAGGCACAGGGGGAGGGGTGGCAAGGTCCTCATCTTGCCATGGCTTCTTCTTCCCCTGGCAGTTGGTCTCTTTTTTGCTCTCCAAGTCACAGAGGAGAAAAGCAGAGAGCAAGGAACATACACTGGAGCAGAGGATGTTTAGAGCATTTCAGTGTAGTCATCATAGCCACAACTACACACGAGATTCAGACTTGGGATGCATTTGGCAAAGGGAGACATTCAACTATAGGGAGTAATCACCTTGAGGCTGGGTAATTAACGCATCACTGGCAAACAGTAATTTCAAGCCACTACTGTTGTGGTTTCTAGTGTTTGTCTTTCCTTTCTGGTTGTTATGGTATTACTCTTTTATAATGACTATCCTCAGGGATTACTTCATTTTATGCAAAACCCTGGCTCTGGGGGACAAACCGTGGTGACTCAAGAGGAGATTGATTTACAGCACAGTCTCTCTTTGCATTTCTTCCAGTAAGGATGGTGAGAATTCGTGGGGTGGGCGAGGAGGGAGTCAGTTTAGAGTCAAAATTAGGAGGTGATAGAAAGATGGAGATAAATGGTGGCTACGTTTGCCTGATGGGAAGTATCTGTATTTGGTGGGTGGAGAGATATAACGGCAGAGGAGAAGAACTGAAATTTTCCTGAAATCTGGTGGATTTACTCAATAGCTGGCTGGATAGCTCAGCAGTTTAGCTATCTGGCTACAGAGGTTGTGGGTTTGATTCCCCGCTGTGCCTTTTCCGGGATGGGAAAAGCTAGTCAGTGTAGCCTTTGGCCAGCTGCAGAGTCCCAGAAGAAGGGAATGGTCAACCATTTCTGGGTGTTTTCTACCTAGAAAACCCCAGAAAAGGTCCATAAGCCAGTGGCGGCAAACCTATGGCAGATGTGCCAGAGGGGGTAACCAGAGCCCTCTCTGTGGGCATGCCATTGCCCCAACTGAAATGGCACTATGGGCTGGATCCGGCCCATGGGCCTTAGGTTGGGAACCCCTGTTTTAGTAGATGCCTAGACTGAAAGATACAACAGCAGCTTCATTAAATAACTATTGTAATAAAGTTTGCCACCTCCATGCAAAAGAATAGTCTTCATCATTAATCACTTTGGTAGTATAATATAGTTTACATTAGCCACTTCTGCTGTGGTTAAAGCCATCATATAATATGGAAAAAGAGGACTCGACTTGCTTCTGCACGTAGTCAAAACTGTTTCCTTCAATCTGCTCAATAGTTTCATGTGAAAGGAACACAAGAGTCTACCCAGAAACTTATTCCATGTGCTGAAATTATAGCTGTTGTGCACAAGCCAAGACCACAGCCAATGTCAGGAAAAATGGACTTTGGCTTATATTCCTGGATAGAGGGAGAAAGAAAGGTCTGACTATTCAAAAGGCACATCTGAAGGTATAATTATAAGGCAAATAATAATGCAGTCAGCAATAGTGGTATTTCCACCCCAAAAGCAGATTCTACCAGCGCCTCTCTTGCCAACAATCGCATCCAGCTCCGGTACAACCAGAATGTTCTCAGGTACATAAGCATTAGAAAACACTGAGTTGACTTGGTAGCTTCAGGTTATTGAAAACAGAGTTCCTCTGCCCAGCAGCCCAATAGGAACGCTTCCTCCCTTTCCCCCAGCACAGAGTTCACCCGCCCCTCTGCCCAGCAGCCCAATGGGAACACTTCCTTTCCCCCAGCACAGAGTTCACCCTGCCCCTCTGTGGCATGGACAGCTGCCTGTTGAGTTTGGCCACTTGGTCTGTTAAAGGTTTGCCATCGCTGCTCTATATAAACTCTTTAAATCTCAGACGCAGCTTCTATGGCAGCTTTCCTCCATCTAATGCTCTCCGAAGATACTTGACGTCCCCTTGCCCCACCAGCCACATGGAAAGAGGCCGCTCCAGGATGGTGATTTGAAGAAACGCGAGCTACATGCTTGGAATGGAGTAAGAACTCAATCTTTGTGTCTGCTTGGCGTTTCCTGTCACACGGACCGGCCATGTTTTAAGAAGTTCATCGGCCTCCGCATGTAGGAAAATCTCATTCAAACTCCCACTTTGTTTTGGAGACGTTCGCTGGCCATTCAACTGGAAATCTGGAATTAACATTTAAGGCACAGTATCTCTACCCTTGTGGTTGGATTTGTGTTTTTTCTTTTAAACATCACAGTCCTCCAATAAAATTCTTTCTAAGGAAGAAGTAATTGCTGGAGGAATGGGATTTTGATAACAGTGGGGTACTTCTGAAGAGAAGTCAAGAGACAATCATCTAACCATTAATGAGAAGGTAGCAGGGAAAGGATTTAGAAAGAATGTCCTGGAAAGAAATGTTTGGGTTATTCACTGGAAGCCCCAACCTGGTCTGACTCCTGACTCATTTTATTGGCTTTCCACGACCGTAGCCAGATAATACGATTCCGAAAAGTACTCTTTGCAGAAACGCAGGCTGCTCATGTTAGAACAACTGCGGAGGGCCTCGAATGAATGCATCCAAGTACCACCAAATCCAATCATTTCCTGAAATGTCCAGGAAAACATTCAATGTCATTTCCATTCTTTGCCCGCACCACCACTTCGTATTTGCCCAAAGAAAAAACGATTATAGGTATAAAGTTTCTTCAGGAAATCATGTTATATAATCTAAAACTGAAGCACTACATTTCTGGAACACCCCCCCCCCCAAGGTTTGGCAAATCATTCTACAATTATTTCAAGTGAAATTTGGCTTGCTTTTTAAAGCTAAGTCACTTCTTATGGAATATAATACACTGATAACGGCTCAGGGGATCCGTATGGGCACATTTTATTTCCGCTTCCAGGAGCAACAAGAGATTTGGGGGCCGCACCTGGCCCCTGGGCCTTAGTTTGGGCACCACCAATCTAGCCTGATAGATTACTGATTTTTTTAAAAGGCTGTAACAACCTTTTCAGAGAACCTTGGGCTGTAAATAATATGACTATATTACTGCATGCATTTAATTGTGATGGTGTTATAATTAAACTTTTGATTTAGTGTACTGTGAGTTTTAGGGCTGACCAAGCAGGGTATACTAGAATGATTTTAAATAATAAGTACTTTAACCTATCCTGGCATATGGGAATTATTATGTCTAGCTGACTATGGACAGAATTGGTTTTGTGGATGTACTTAATGTTTTCTCTGCAACTAATGTACCGAGTCAGCTTTGATGTTCAGATCGCCAGAAACAAATACCATCCCTTAACACATGTTTAGTGCTCTGTGTCCTAAAATCTATGTCAGCACAACAGAATTTGCTGCCTGAGGGAAGAGTTCAGATGTGGTTCCACCTCCTGGTCATTCCAGATGTGGTAGGCACAAGGCCTTATATCTGTTAGTGTCCTTTTATTTCTGCTCTGCGTTTGCCTATTGCATTTGCACACACAAAAAGAAAACGTTAGGACACAACCTGCAGCCTATTAAACAAAACTGCCACATCTCCACATTAAACTTTCCATCGTTCTGTCTTTTTCTTGTTGGAGAGAAAATGCGCTTATGATTAACATGGCATCCCCCCCCACCCCCCGTTTTCTTGCCCGGCCTTGGAAAGAACACGCTTTAAGATTTCAGGAAGGACGAGGGCTGGCTCCTAAAGCTGCGCTTGTGTGGTTTTTATCACATCAAATTCTCTCGATAAATTCCAAATACTAAAATAACAGGAACAGCAGCTGTGAGAGTCCAATGTAGATTTTGACCCCCTCAGAGCAGAGGCAATAGAGTGAATGGGGCACATCTGGAGCAAAAAGCCCACCCTGAGAATGTGGAGATTTGCACAGAGCACCGAACATTCATGCACTATTGTAACATAAGAATGCACATGAAAAATAAAGTTACAGGTGATTTTTTTTCTGGAGTAAGTATTACACTATAACAGTGATGGCAAACCTTGGCACTCCAGATCCTCTTCAACTTCAATTCCCAGAAGCCCAAAAACACCTGGAATCCCAAGGTTGGCCATCACAGAACTAGAATCTGCTTGACTTTCCTTGCTCAATCTATAGGTAACCCCAGCAAATGTATAGTTCTTCACAGACCTTATCTCTGTTAGTGTAACCCAGAGCCAATAGTTTGAATTTCAATTTAAAATCATCATCATCATCATCAGTCCATCTGGGAAAAGTGAACTTCCTGCAGGCAAAATGTCTTTGTATTCTTCAACATTCATTTGGTTTTTTCCCAATTGCCCTCCTTCACCTAGGGCTCGGTAAAGGTTGTTCTTGCTTGAAAGCCAGTCGTATCTAACTCAAGGATGGGGTGCTCATCTCCATTTATAGCCAAAGAGCCAGCACTGTCTGTGTCTGCAGGCATGACTAGGTACTGGAACACTGTTACCTTTCCCACAAAAGTGGTACCTATTTATCAATTTATTTCAGACTGCTAGTTGGGCAGGAGCTGGGATAGAGACGGGAGCTCACTCCATCATGCAAGCACTCAGGTCTTTAACTGCTGACCTTCCAGCTGTCAAATTTAGCATCTTAACCACCAAGCTAGGAGTTCTCAACCTTTTAAAGCCAGGGACCTCAGACGGCTTCGGGGGCAGGACAGCCATTTTGCCCTTCCTCCACCACTTCTGGATGTGGTGGTGGGGACATAAAATGGCACTGCAGGCCACTGCAGGCCACATCTGGCCCATGGGCCGCAGGTTGAGAATTCCTGCACTAAGCCATTAGTCTTGTCTCTTTAGCCTAGTAAAGGCAAAGGTTTCCCTTGCTCAAAAGCCAGTCGTATCCAACTCTAGGATTCAGTGTTCATCTCTCTTTCAAAGACCCAGCGCTGTCTGCTTCTGCAGACATTCCCATGGTCATGGGGCAGGCATCACTAGACACGGGAGTGCGCGGAACGTTATTACCTTCCCACCGAAGCGGTCCCTATTTATCTACTTGCAATTTCTTGCTTTCGAACAATTTAGCACAAAGCAAAGGGAAGCGAAGGAAAGCCAGAGATACCGAGTGATCAGAAACACATCCAAAATGCCGCATACTCCGAAGTTCCTGAAAGTGTGGTCCCTTCCTATCTTCTTTGAGTTTCAACTTCTTCCCCCATAAACAACCAAACTCAGGAGGGCTGCAGCATTAGGGCGCGTTACACAAAGGTTCAACTGTGTCTATCCATGTTCGGTATGTGTTTTTGATGCTTTCAAAATCCCGTGTGGACCATAACTTTCCTGTCGGTCACCAGCAGTTCTTTCATTCTGGGATAGTCCTCTTGCTTGGGCCCCAACCCCCCTTCGCTCTACTCTTTTCACTCGGCTTCTTGTTTGTATGGAATATTTTTGTCGTCCTCCTCCCACAACTCTGGAGTCGTTTGCTCTCGCACTCTCCCCTCAGCTGTAGGGAATGATGAAAGGAGAAGCTGTCTTTAGAAGCTCTGGGGGCACCTGATGCCAGAAGTGCCAATGCTGACATTCTGTCAGGAGGCGAATGGCACACCAGGGCATAGAAATGGTTCAGTAATGGAACCACCAGCCCCCAAAATGGTCAGCAACAAAGCACACATTGATTCCCACCCGGAACAAGAGCATGTGATAAAACACAAAACCTTCACATAGATGTATTTTAAGTGCCTTCATGTTCCCTCTGACTTAAAGCCAACCCTAAGAATTGACAGCCTCCAGCAAAGAGGTTGTCATTCATAGCCCTGCCCAATGGCCTTGCAAAGAAAACTCTTCACTTTAGGTCAGGGGTGCCCAAACTTTTCGGGCTGCGGGCCAGTTACATGGTTGTGAGAGCCGGTTACATGGTTCCTCCCAAGTGGAAGAGGAAGTAAAACGTGCCTTGCAGTTTGTTTTGCAACAGGATAATGGGACAGATTTCAGGCTGCCATTTTCTCTGCTTAAACCAGGCATGCTCAAACTATGGCCCGTGGGCCAGATCCGCCCCCCAATGCCAATTCAGCCTGCGCCAACCTTGTCGCTCCTGGAAATGGAAGTAAAACGCGCCCATATGGGCACATTTTACTTCCGCTTCCACGAGCGACAAGGGTGGTGTGGGTCGGATGAATTGGCATCAGGGGCTGAATCTGGCCCATAGGCTGGACACCTCTGCTTTAGGTCTTTTTTTCTTAGTGTTTTCAAATGTTCCTAACATAATTTTCTCTTCCAGGTGCAAGAGAAAGGTTAGTAAGACTGCAACTGGCAACTTTCTCAAGATTAAGAAAAGAAATACTCAATATCATGTCATGAATGAAATAAGCCGAGGATGGAAAATGCAACAGCTCCTAGTGAGTTTCAATAATCAAAATACTTGAAAATAAGGTAAAATTAATTAAATTCTCAGTGCATCTGAATGTGGCATAGTCTTAGGACCCTTGTGGTTGTTGACCCGTGTATAAGCCGTGTCCCCTTTTGGGGCTCATTTTTGGGGATATAAAACTCAGCTTATACTCGAATATATACGGTACCTTAGCCAAGGTTCCACTGTATCACATAAATCTAACGATGCAATGCAAATTATGTTCCTTTCAGCATACGAAAGTTATGTTCCTTTCATACAATCACGAGTAGAGAAAGGAATTCTAGGATCTGCATGAAAATGAATCCTACAACCACTTGTAAGAAGTCATCCTCGTTATGCAACGATGACCCTCTTGGATCCAGTTCTTCCAGCTGGAATCCCGGTGCCTTGGGGGTTTCTAGAGCACATCCTGGCGCAAGAGGGTCTTCTGGAATCTCCTAACACTCCTGACGGAGGGCAAGATAGTTTTATAGGAGTCTTTGCAATTAGCAAAAACCAAGGCCAATGTGGTGCTCAAAGAGTGAGTTTCCAAATCTCTTGGGTCTTCCCAACACGCTACTGTGGAAAGGAGGAGGAGAGATTGGGGAGAGAAGCTCCAGAAGAAGAGAAGCCATGCGGAGGCTTTCCAGAAAATGAGCTCATGGGCAGCTGTTCGGAGGCGAAAATATTTTCCATCCCCACAAACACTTCTCCGTTGTTATTTAAGCCAGACTCCTAGGCTGGGGATACGTGGGCAGCGAGGCAGCCTTCGCTAGTATATTCCCAACCCAAGGAGAACCATCACCTGAGGGAAGGAAGCAGCGCTGCAATTCAGTTCACCAGCAGGGTGTCACTGTTGGTGGGGAGGCAGCAACTTGGCGGGAAGGGAGCCTGTAGCCGCTGAACCCAACAACAACAACAAGGGAATCTGCGGAGAATGCGACTCCCAATAGGAAGGGGGAAACCAGGACACTCTTGGCTGTTTTCTCTCCCTCCGATAGAAGAAGCTTGAAGTGCCTGAGAAAGGAAAGGGATTTGGTGACTCGGGCAATGCCCTTTCTCCCTTCCCAGAGGGGAGTCAGTGATCTCTAGCCGATAGACCAGGGATTCTCAAACTGTGGCCTGTGGGCTGGATGCAAGCTGCGGCATCATTTCTTGTGGGCCCACCACCCCCTCCACCACATCCGGAAGGGCCATGCGGTGGAGGAAGGGCAAAATGGCTGTCTGGCCCACGAAGCTGTCTGAGGGAGCGTGACCCAATGGCCCCCTGCTTTAAAAAGGTTGAGAACTCCTGTCTTGCAGTGTACTAAATCAAACACAGGGCACTCGAAAGGGGCAACTGGTCAATGTACTGTTGACTGGTCCAATCAATTCCCAGTAGCAAACTTGTTGTGCAATGTTATAATTATTTGACACTGAGGACCAGAAAACCACAAGAAGCTCTCTGGTCCCTGGGGGTGTTGGTTATGCCAAAATCCATATTATTACCATAACAACCATAAACAAAAGACAAACACTAGAGGGAAGGGAGCAAAATTAATGGTTAATAAAGCTCATACCTGTCTCAAACTGCTGCTTAGGTATGACCTCACATTTAACCAGACTGCCTCCTGCAATCGTTCCTGTACTATCAGATCTCATTTGATGAGAGAAATCAGAGCATTTATGTCATTTTTCTCAAACCTATGTGATGTATGCGAAGATTGCTCTGATGACAACATCGAAAGGAGCAGTCTGAAATATTGCCCTTTCCAGTAGGCTAAAAATCAGACATAAATACGGTCCAAAGGGATACAGTTCTGGTAGGTCTTCTGGTACTCAAACGTCGCATGAAGTAATGAGAAAACCAATTGTGGTTTCAACAGTCTTCCTATCCAATGTTCAACTTTTCAACCAAACTATACTAAGAAACAACCCATTGTGAAGAGCTGAAGTCATGTCAGCCTTCAAGAAACGTGACCGAGGCAGTTCTTTGTCTGTGGGAAACCAGACATGGAAAGGAAGAATGTGCTTCTGAGCTACAGACCGTTAACAAAACAATGTAAGCTAAATTGAAAATTACAGGCGACAAGAAAACCCATCCTGTCCGAACGTCCCACAGTCTGTTCCCCTGGATCCTCTTGGCTGACACTTCTGGAGTTGAAGTCCAGGAGCAGAGGAAATGAAGACTAAGGGGCTGTGACTGAACATATAGGGCGGTGTGGTAGAAGAAGGGCAAAATGGCCATCTGGCCCAAAAAGCTGTCTGAGGGTGCATGACCTGGCCCCCAGCTTTAAAAGGTTGAGAACTCCTGGCCTACAGTTGAGGTGTACTAAATCAAACACTGGTCACTAAACGGGGGCAACTGATCAATGTATGGTTGACTGGTCGAACCCTCAAAAGCGCCGCATCAGCAGATTGCAAAACCAGAGGCACCCTTTCCAGAAGGTTAGCTCAGAGTCAGACACGGAAGCCAAAAAGCCTGTGGCTTTGCTGAGGTTTGGGCGAAGTTTTCCATGAATGAAGGGGTGGGAAACTTTTCTGCTGATACGAATCAACAGATTGGTTTGCCTCAGTGGGGCCCGGGGGTATTTTAATGGCACACTGAGGGTGGATTATTGCCAAGCCACCAAGCCTGTGTGACATGGAGTATGGAATGCCACCCCTGTCGTCAAATGAATGGAATCGGCCAGAAGAACACGGGAAAGAAATTACGGCCAGATTTCCTTCTTTAATCTGCTGCCATCTGATGAGAAGCCAGTAATGGTAAAGAGAAGCATTACATAAACACACATGAAATAAGGAAGAAGACAATATCCCTATATCTGAAAATAATATATTGCTTTAGTCTTTCTCGGGATGCTTATTAGAAGCTAAAGATAGTTGTTTCCTGAGATGGTTTCATGACCATTTCAGAAAGTGTTCTCAATACACCCTCCACAAGTTCCTCATAGTCTAGCCAAGGGTTCCCCAACCCTTGGTTTGGGGGCTTCGATTCCCAGAAGGCCAAGCCAATGCCCAAAAACACAATTCAGCCAATGGACTGACTTTAGGCTTGTGGGAACTGGAGTCCAAAACCCAAACATTGAGAAACACTGGTCTAGACCAGGGGTTGTTCCCAATATTTTCTAGCCGGGGGCCCAGGTCATAGTCTCTCAGTCAGCTTTGAGGGCTGGACAGCCATTTTGCCCTCCCTCCACGATGGGGGGGGTGTGTGGCCATGTTGTCCCAACAGCTTAAAAGGGGCAGCCATTTTTTTCTTGAATGCACTGATGATACTGATGTATTTGTTGTACTTTTGCTGTAACACTGCATAGGTAAAGGTCGCTCTTGCTTGAAAGCCAAGAGTTGTCTTATGTGCAAGAGCGATCCCTTCCCTCTATCCAAAGTATGGCAACTACTGTATTACTGCCTAAACTTTTTTTAAAAGTAGAAAAATGAGATTGTTTTTGAACATCTTTCCATCAATCCTTCCGGCCCTTCTGTACTTGCTGACTGACAAAGTCAAAAAACACTTAGGACATCCATGCCAACACATTACACCTGCTCTCAACAAAGTACCAGCCCTGTCATCCTCACACGACCGAGAAGGGGGGGGGGGACCTCGTATGTGAATTAGACATTTCTTGGCAGGCGGTTTTCATGTGTCAAGGCAACTCTCCCTAGCGAAGAATAAGAAATGTAGTCCAAACGCTTCATCTCCCCAGTGCATATATGCAAGGCAGTTTCTTTAACAGACAAAAGGATTTCCTGAAAGCTACAGGATTAAACCCAATTGACTTTGTGACTGACCTGCACGATGGGGGCGGCCATTTTGTTCTCATAGGTTCAAAGGGGTCACCATTTTGTTTCTCAAATGCCCTTGGACGGGGTGGGTGGGGCACATGAAATGGCGCTGTGGGCCGGATCCAACCCATGGGACTTATACCTTCTCTTATACGCTTCCATATAATGCTAATACCATGACCATTCAAGTTGCTTCAGGGCTGGGGAACTTATTATATTTGAAACCAGCAAAAGGAAAGGCAATTGAAATTATCAAGAGGGGTGAGCAATTTCATGACAAAGAATTAAAAAGTTTTGGGAAACAAAATGTGAAGGGCTGAGAGAGACATAAGGATGGTAGAATAGATATAATTATGTGTGAAGACATCAGGGAATTTCTGTCCCTTTTACTTTGCTATCCTAGTTCTTCTGCGTCTAGGACAGATGCAAAACTGTCAAAATAAAACCACCTTTGGGTGAGTTTATTCTGCAGTTCCTTTTGCCTGACCCAGTGTGAGAAGGATTACCTGGCAACACAAGGTTGCTGTTACCAGGACACGCCCGATTGTGGTTCAAAAATACCACAATCTTCAAGGAGGCTCTTTCTGTACGTAGTAATGTAAATAGTGGGAGATTCAAATCAGGAAAAAGTACCTTTTCTACACAATATACAGTTACATTTCAAAATCAGAAATATTGATGGGAACCAATTTGAAATGCAAAGCAACTTAACGAGATAGTCAGGGATTATTAGTACCGTATATACTCGAGTATAAGCTGAGTTTTTTAGCCACAAAAAGGGGATAGCTGATAAGACTTCACCGGTATACATTCATTCTTATGCAACCAATCAGGGAAAGCATTGTAATACAAAGTACCTATGTTCTTTTTATTCCTTTTCTGAGAAAAGGACGACACTTTCCTAAGAGACAAGGAGGTGAAACGCAGGCCTGACGTTGTTTAGAGCAGAGAAGTGGCAGATGGAAATGGAGCATCTCAATCTATTCCCTTCGGTCTCTTTCCCTTCCGACCTCCTGCTTTAATTTCCCAATTATGGATTTGCCCTCCTGGAGAACCCGCGAGGGGTGCTGAGGTTACGTTGCACATGTTTGCCGTGTAATGCATAGTTTGGACCAATATTTTCACATTTCAAGAAAACAGATGGTTTTCCTCCTGGATGGCTGCCCGGAGTACTCAACAGGTATTGCGAGATGTCAAACGATAAGCATTGTGTGCTGTCAAGTCAACGTGATGTATAGCGACCCTTTCTAGGTGGAGACGATGCAGAAGCCGTCTACCATTCCTTTCTTCTGAGACCGTCCAGCTAGTCTGAAGCCACATAAGATGTTTCTTCTCTTGGGAGACAGAGTAGGGGAGAATCAATCTCCCTACCTTTGGTTCCACAGCCAGATGCCTGAACCACTGAGCGAAATCTTTCTCTGGTGCCAAAACATCAGGTTAGATGCTGTAAAAAGAGTGCAACTCTGGTGCCAAGATCTCAGAAACATTCTGGCAAAACCTACTCTGGAGAGATGTGCCAAGCAATCTTGCGAAAAGAATCTCTTAGCACATAATCTGGTTCTGATATTTTTGGGAACGGATTGATGACAAAAGGTTAGCTAAACACAAACGGGCTTCTGAAGACATGTGTAACTAAACGCTAAGGACCGACCATCTGTTTCATTTTCGTATGGGTTTAAAGCAGAATATCACAGTGCGGTTTATTTTAGAAAAGCAAAATCCACCATCGTGCTGGATATGCAAAGGTTTTGCTACTGAAAACAGAACGACATAAAATGCTCTCAAATTCTTGGATGGAATATAAGATTGCAAGAATATTGAAAACTTTTTTTTGTCAAAACGGCAGTTCCCAAATGGAAGAGGAAGATTCTCTGCTTCCATTTCATGTTCTCTTGTTGTACTATCCATTTTTAGTGTCCCCCAAATGCCCTCCCAAAATGTTACATGTAAAAAATATCTTGATTTGTACTTAGAAAACAGCCTGGCCAGGTTATCCTGTTATGGTAATAGAGTAGACCCTATGTCCAGCGACTCAATGGCAAGTGTTAATTCCGCTTCCAGAGCAATGAGGACTTCACAGGCCGGATGAATTGGTCTACGGGCGCATTTTACTTCCACTTCCAGGAGCAACAAGGGCTTCATTGGCGAGATGAATTGGCATCTAGGGCCGGATCTGGCCTGCAGGCCATAGCGACCGGCCCCCTGAACCAGATGACCAGCCCACGGTCCAAAAAGTTTGCCCCCCCCCCCCTAGTTTAGTGCAATGAGAGGCAGTTGAACTCTGGGTATAAAGTGAATTCCAAATAGCAAGTTAAAATGGGCTGTTTGTTAAAAAGCGTTTTCTGGTTACGGCACATTCTTTCCATAATATTTTTTTATGTACAGCTCGGCTCTGTGAGTTCCAAACATTTGCTGACATGCATTAATATGCGAGCTTGGTTTTAGGTGGCCACAGATGTCTGATTGGCATTTCCAGTGCCAAAACCAAAAGAGACTTGGGGGAGGGGGGGGAGCATAGCTACTTACAGAGGAGACTGCTGAGCAATCAGTCTTTTTCAGCCGATGAAATGTGAATTTTATTACAGAATGTTAAAGATAAAGCTGGATGTTGTCTATGAGGAAAGACTGAAGGAACTGGGCATGTTTTGCCTCGAGAAAAGTTAAAGCAATGGTCCTCCCAGTAATAATATATGACTGTGAGAGATGGACCAGAAGGAAGACTGAGCGCAGAAGAATAGACACCTTTGACTCTGTGGTGCTGGAGGAGACTCTTGAGAGTCCCATCATGGACCGCAAGGACAGCACATCAGTCCATCCTGAAGGAAGTCAACCCGGACTGCTCCTTGGAAGGACAAATACTGAAGATGAAGCTCAAGTACTTTGGCCACCAAATGAGAAGAGAGGACTCACTCGAGAAGGCCTTGATGTTGGGAAAGATCAAAGGCAAAAGGAGAAGGGGTTGGCAGAAGATTAGATGGCATCATGGACCAAGCGAATGTAGATCTGGGAGGACTATGGAAGATGACAGGAGCCTGGCGTGTGGTGGTCCATGGGGGTCACAAAAGGTCAGACTACAGTGTGCAACTAAACAACAGAAAATGATTGCACTCTTTAAATACCTGAAAGATGGTCATAAAGAAGAAGGGCGGGATCTGTTCTCGGTTATCCCAGAGTGCAGGACACATAAAAATGGGCTCAAACTAAAGGAAGCCAGATGCAGCCTGAACGTCAGGGAAAACCTCTTAACTGTTAGAGTAGTACAACATCAGAACCATTCTGCCTGGAGAAGTCATGAGTGTTCCAAGTCAGGTGGTATTCAAGAGAGAATTGGACGACCCTCTGTCTTTGGATTCCTGCAATGAGTGTAGGGTTGGACTCAATGGCCTCAAAGGGTCCCTTCCAACTCAGTGATTCTCTGTATAGATGTCACCTCAACCCACAATCCATAGATAACATGTGCTCTACTGTAGATTTCATGGGAAGACTAGAAGAAACCTGAAAAAATCTAAAGTAGAATCCGCCATTGCACCACCTGTCTAACTAAGGCAGTTTCTCTTCCAAAACTCTCTTTTCCTCCAAACTTATGGGTGCAGGTTATGTTTTTTCAGGGCTCCTTCTTTCAAAGAGCACATCTGAGCATAGAGCAGAAAGAGCACGTGCTGAACACTTCTCTCTCTCTCTCATTTCCTCTTCACACACTAATCCTCTAATTCCTACCATTCTTACAACAGGTTAGGATGCCAATAACAATGGACTCTACGGAAAAAATGCAAGGTATAGCTGGCCAAGTTGCATATTTTCAGTACTGGAGAGTTACATATTAGAAAACCGAGAATGGGCTCTACTTTTTTGACATAAAATATGCTGTGCTGCCACTAGAACTGGGGTTCCCGACCTTTTCAAGCCGGGGGCTGGGTCATGCTCTCTCAGTCACCTTTGAGGTCCGGACAGCCATTTTGCATTGCCTCCATGATGGGGGTGGCCATTTGTCCCAACAGCTTCAACGGGGTGGTCACTTTGTTTCTCGAATGCTCTTGGAGGGGTGGGGGAGCCAAGAAATGGTGCCAGCAGCCAGATCTGGCCCAGATCGGGAACCCCTGCAGTAGAGACAGATCTATGACTTGTCTGTCATTCTTATGCATTAGGGCAAAGGGCTACCAGAACACTTACCCATATATACTTGAGTATAAGCTGACTCGAATATAAGCCAAAGTACCTAATTTTGACCTGAGAAACCAGGAAAATAGATCAACCCAAATATAAGCTAAGGGTGGCAAATGCAGCTGCTGCTAATGAGTTTCAATAATCAAAATGCAGTACATGAAAATAACAGAAAGGAGTTTTCTCCATGCCGATTGAGATGCGCCAACGACAGGACGGGAGAAGTGGGTGGTGAAGACTATTAGCGCCGCCGCCTTTTTCCATTGTACTCAGTGACCCTAGTATAAGCCAAGTCCACTTTTTTGACCTCACTGTTAGGACTGAAAAACTAGGCTTATATTTGAGTATATACAGTACTTTGTTACTACTAGGCAAACAAGCTGGAGGACTATAAATCCAGAACTGCCCTCCCCTGCATACATATTCCCAGGTCTGATGTCCCCCCGAGGGTTGGGCGAGACCTTTGTGGTATTAAACGCTAGACCTGCACAGGCTACAACATTTACACACTAATTCCAGGCCCCCCCCCCATCAAGATCAAGCCCAGTCAAGAAACCAAGGCTATTCCCTCCATTCTCAAAGAGTGGTATTAGCGTAATCCATGACAGGAGTGGCCAATTAAAACAAACCACGCTCCACTTGCGAAGCGAAGCACAGTTGGCGGTTGCCAACTGCAAAAAGCCAGGCTAAGAAGAAAAGACAAGATTTGCCTTTGAGGTTTTCTGGTCTTGAGAAAATCTCTTCGTACATCATTTGTTCCCTCCGTTTAAATAGTGTTCACAGCCATGCGTAAACTGTACTATCAAAGCATCTGATGTTACTATAATTAAAGAGAAAGTATGATTACTTCTAAAAACGATTTAAAAGGAATGTTATTTAATCAGGAATACTAAACATCTGAAAGTCAACAAATGGCTAACTGTGGTTCTCACAGATTCTAGGTTCTCACACTTTATGAGTATGCAGTTATTAATAAAGCAGGAAACGAGGGAAGGTTGTTTATATTATAAACTCTAAATCAGTGTTTCAATTGGACTTCAATTCCCAGAAGCCCTAAATCAGTACATTGTCTGATCAGTGCTTTGGGGGATTGACTTGGGCTTCTGGGAATTGAAGTCCGAAAAACCAACAGTTGAGAAACGCTGCCCTAGATGGGATTTTGTGAGAAAACACATAAAATATCCTTCTTTCTGGAAGTTACTGTGTTCAAAGGATCTTATTAACTATATTGTTTAGCAAATATAATGCACTGACTTACTCTTGGAGGGTGGTTTTTGGCAGCAGAAAAGTTGTACAAATTGGTATACATCACAATCACTACCCAAATCTCTATGTGCTTGATATTAGGCTATGTCAAAAGAATGTTTCACATAAACAGAAAGCTGAAATTAGTTTTTGTGTATTTCAATCTGTACATCAACCACTGAAAATTACCTCATCTCTTTAGATGGAATTTCACTTCAGAACAGCTGTGTGAACGCCAGAAAGCCTAGCCATTTCTAAAAGCATAAAAGGACTTTAAAATCTATTCTGTAAATAGGAGGTGTGTGTGTGTGTGTTGGTTAATCTTTCTCCCAATCTAAGCTTCAAAAGATTGGAATTGATTCTATGAAACAGGCAGACAAAAAATAATGGCTTGTGTGTATCCTAACTAACTGTGCTCAAATTGGACAAACTCCTTCAGGAACTTGATAATAGCTGTGTTGTATCTACTCCATGGTCTATCTCTGTGGTGGTGAACCTGGGCATTCCAGACGTTCTTGGGCTTCAATTCCCAGAAGCCCTGATCAGCAGGTGTACTGACCTGGGCTTCTGGGAATTGAAGTCCAAGAACAGCTGGATGCCAAGGTTGGCCACTTTTGTTGTTCAGTCGCACAGTCGATTCCAACCCTTTGCGATGACCCCATGGACCACTGTCCGCCAGGCACTTCTGTCCTCCACCATCCTCCTCAGCTCGCTCAGCTCTGTGCCCATTGCGTCTACAATACCATCTAACCATCTCATTTTTGGCCGCACCCTTCTTCTTTTGCCCTCAACCTTTCCAATCATCAAGGCTTTCTCAAGCGATTCCTCTCTTCTTATTTGATGTCCAAAGTACTTTAGCTTCATCTTTACTATTTGACCTTCTAAGGAGCAGTCAGGGTTGATTTCTTCTAAGACCTATTTGTTCTCCTCTCTGTCCAGGGGACTCTCAAAACTCTCCTCCAACACCACATCTCAAAGGCATCTATTTTTCTGCGCTCAGCTTTCCTAATGGTCCAGCTCTCACAACCATACATATCTATTCCAGCATTCCTATAAGAGACCACTAAGATACCTCCAGGATTTCACTGCTAGCCATGGGAATGAATAGAGACTTGAAGCCATCTCCGCCATTAGACAATCCTTCCATCTCTCTCTTAGACCCTCAGTCATAATCTTGAACATGGAAATAGTGGTGTTGCAAGGAACACTATACCTCTTTCAGTATTCTCAAGCGGTACAGACATGTGAATCATTGTATATGTGTTTTAGATTAACCCCAACTGCTACTCCTATTTACAGTAGTCCCACTGTGTCAGTGGATCAACAGCCATGCAAATACTCTTGAATCAGTGTGCCTTCTCTAGTTGAGACTATCAAAGAAGTTCAGGTCTTTTAATACCTTTAAGATTTCCTACATGCCACACAGTGCTGCTACGGCCCACATCCAGCCGCAGGTTGAGAATCCCTGGTCTACTCTATTCCCACAGCAGGATAACATGGCCAGACTCAGACTTTTCTGGGTTCTCTCTCACATGGGGTAAGCGTATTGCAGTTCTAGGCAAATGAAAGGCAAGCAGGTAATTGGGGGATGGGGAAAAATGCTCAGGAGTAGTATGAGATGGAAAACACAACCATGACAGCTCAATCCAGGACGCTTAAACCACAACTTTATTTTATTGCAACACAAGTGCTACACACGATCCTAAGGAATGACTCACAACAATTATTCATACTAAAAAAACAACAACCCATAAACCCACTTGAGGCACAGAAGTTGCACTGAAGAACTTTGAACCACAGTACCTAGCCATAAAACTGCATCCCGTTTTCAAACAGAAGCCACAAGAAAAGGACAAATGCGCTCCTGTCTTCAACCACTTGTAGTTTTTCAGCCACTGCTTCTCTGACAAAGTCCAGGGAGGAAGGAAGGAAAGCTTCTCATTGAACACTCGATTTTCCTCCGAGCTGGTGGGAGAGAGCCGTGACGTCACTGGATAAAAGTTTGGATGTGGGCAGCCCTCCTGTTTTTGGGCGAAGGGGAGGCCCCAAACGTGTCTTTTGCTGGTGGATCTCTGGGTCTTGTGGGAGGGGGGAAAGCAGACTTTGTCCAACCAGAACTTGTCTGCTTGCCGCATGCTCAATCACCTCCCCCCCCCTTTCCTCCTTACAGCATGTAAATCCACCACAAAGGAGCTGAAGTTCAAATAGGGCTGTTAGAGCTCAGCTTGAAATGATGGATTGAATGCTTTGCAACTGAAACACAGGAGAGCCGGAATTCCTGGAAAGCAAGCCACGGCCACAACTGATCGTCCCTGGGTGTCTACAGAGCATGGGGGGCGGCCGCTCAAGAGTCAGCAACCCAGGTCCAGGGATGGGAGTTTAAACAATAAGGGAATAACAGGACTGCGGTAGCCCTATGTGGTTGTCTTTCCCAGCGCAGTGCCAAATGCACGGACCTTTCCATGCAGCAGAAGCCGGGCAGCCCTCGTTGCACATGAATATGCTTATCTTGGGATCAGCAATGTCAGAATTTCTGTGGAGGAGCCAGTCAGCGAATCTTTGATTAGTATCTCAATTTAAAAAAAAAACAAGCTTGAAGCAAGACGTCCAACGGGAGCAGGTAAGAAAATGTGAACTCTCAATGTACATTTTTTATTCTTAGCTGCCAAGTTTTTTTAAAAATAAAGATATTGAGAAACCAAAGAGAGTCTTTGGATGAGGCAAGAGAGGTTGACTTGGGCTTTTCTTGAAATTATCAACTCTCAAATTTAAAATGTTTACTCTCCGTTGCCAAGTTGTTGTTTTTTATAAAGATATTTAGAAAACAAAGACAGTCTTTGGGTGAGGCTAGAGAAGTTGAGTTAGGTTTTTCTTGGAAATTATCATCTGTTATAAGAGATGGTGCATCTTTAAAGGTGAGATTCTACTCAAACTTAATGCGTACACGTTTCCTTTGTATTGATCAACTTTGAACGTATGTTTGCAAACTTCCTAAAATGCTGAGCGGCTGAAGACTTTAGTGTTTTTTTAAAAAACCAACCAATCGATCACAATATTGAACATTTATATGAAGAAGGCTCTTTCCTCTGTACTTTGTGCACTTCTTTCAAAAGACTATTATGTTACAAAGCCAGGAAGCTGAGCTTTGCTTTCCTCTGACACACCGATCAGATCGGAAGATAGAGAAAGTCCTGCTAAGGAACAGCTCCTAGAATATCACAGTGTTTGCATGTTTAAATGAGGGGGGGGGAGAAAAGAAGTCCAAACCGAACACTGCTGGAGAGTTTAGAAATATTTGCTGCAGCAAAAGTGGTTGTTTTGGGGGTAGCAGATGCCAAGTGTGAAATCTGAAGCAACTAAATATGACTGAATAGGGTTGGAAAGCTCTTAGCATGTGTAACAAAACAAAAGGATAAATGTCTTTCATTATGAATTGATTGAAAGGAAAAGGGTGAAGCCCTCCGTTCAGCGTTCTCAGAGTAAGTTTAACAAAAAGATGCTGCCTGTAAATCTCTGTTTGATCCCAAAGCAGAGGTTGTAGAGGCCATTGTGGGGCTTGTTAGCAATCTCCAAGGGGGGGGGGGGAGACTGAAAGATTTGGAAAGAGGTGAGGCTTTGAAGTCAAGCATTTGGTGCTATTTCAAAAGGAAAACTCTCAGAGAATTAATTGAGGATCCTTGTCCACCCTTTTCCTCCCCCAAGCCATCCCCAGCAACTGCGAAACAAGTTAAAGCAGGGATTCCCAACCTACAGCCCCTGGCCCACAGCGCCATTTCATGTGGCCCACGGCGTCACCAGAAGCTGAAGCAAACGCATTTACGACAGCTGTAAATGCACCCAGGGCTGTCGTAAATGCATTTATGACACCCCCACACACATTTTACGGCAGTGTTTACGGCGGGGGGGGGGGGGAGAAACCACCAGTCCGGCCCGCGGCTTGAAAAGGGTGAGCACCCCTGAGTTGAAAGATTCTTCAGCCCAGTGAAGGGGCTGTGTGTTGTCTAACAGTTTTAAACCGCACATAAATATCGGAACTGCTCTCTGCTTTGCAGGAACTGATGAACAAAGAGTGTGTAAGAGGTGTGTGGAAGGGACTTGTTTTAAATGGAGTCCCCATGAAGAATATTGCTTATAACATTAAAAAAAAACCCAACAGAGATGCTATTTGTTCCAGTCACCTGTTGCTGTTTTGTCTCAAGGGGGTTATTTCCATCCTCTCTACATAAATTTTTCCAGCTAGAACGTGGCCTTGTGGGCCGGTCTCTTGTCCAGCTCTCGTGCCCTCATGACAGCATTCACAAAATCATGAGAATAGAGATGAAGAGGATGTTGAACTTCTTACATAGAGATGACTACAGAAATCCCCATCAATGGACTGTTTTATTCTTATTTTTTAAAAACTCTTGGTAGTTTTGTTGTTTCTCACTTAACTACCACGATTTAATACAAAGGTCCCAAGGTCTCTTAGGCTGGCCAGTTGCCCAATGGCATCATGATAAATGTAACAAAATGAAGGCTAGATATAGATGGGGAACGTCAGGGCTGGTTGGTAGAACTCTAGCTCAGAGACTCATGGTCAAAGCCAGAGATGTGAGAAATCGGTAGAAGAGACCCTTGTGCAGGCACAAAGCAATATTCCCTTAGTGCAAGGTCAACCTTGCTCAAAAGCCAGCCGTATCCAACTCTAGGGTTCAGTGCTCATCTGTGTTTATAGCCAAAGAGCCGGCACTGTCAGAGTTTGCAGACACTTCTGTGGAAATGTGGCAGGCATGACTAGACACCGGAGGGCATGGAACATTGTTACCTTCCCACTGAAGTGGTCCCTATTTATCTACTTGCAGTTTCTTGCTTTTCGAACAGAGAAGGGCACTCGCCCCTCAGGAATCGAACTCCGACCTTCCAGTCATCGGTTTCAGCGTCTTAACCACTTGAGCCACTGTAGTCCCTTACAGTGAAGTAAATTCAGCACAAAGTGGCCGTGAGTCACTCATTAAAAATACCAGCAAAGGACCATTGGTCAACAGTTCCCAACCGTTTAAAGCTGGAGGCCATTGGGTCACACTCCCTCAGACAGCTTCGGGGGCTGAAAGCAAGGCGGTGGTTAGCTAACCTGACCACCCTGAGGACTAACACCCTTGGCGAAGTCCACAGGGAAGGGCGATGGTCCCCAAGTAGATTAACTCCCACTCTAATCCCTCTTAATGGAGGGCAGCAGATTCATCCATCCTGGCCTGGGGCTGATGAGGAGGACTTTGGGTGCCAAAAAGGGCTCAGGACCAGAAAGTGAATTGCAGAACTGGATCAGTAGTACTATGGGTGTCACAATGCGATGTGGAAGGCAGATGAAAGGCCACTGCATTATATTCACAGTGGTTGATCGTCATGATGAATGCCAATATTTGGAATCGGATACGGCACAAGAATAATAATAATAATAATAATAATAATAATAATAATAATAATAATAATAATAATAATAATGGGATGACAGAAAAGACAGGTGTGCCTCCACATTAGATACTCTTTCCTCCATAGAGACTTAAGGGGCTGGGAAGAGAGATGGAAGCAGGATGGTGTAAGATCCTGTGGGTTGGGTGACATTATTTGGCAATGGACCAAAAGTTGTGATTCCATAACCTCTGACAGAAACACATTTTATCACATTACCAGTTGTTCTGGAATGTGCGAGAGCCTTTTGATGTACAGATGTCTCACTCACAAACGGTGCAAGTCTGATTTGTCTGGCTTTAGCCTGGCTTATTATGGCAAAAGAAAAATGTTATTCTTGCTCCTTAAAGCTTCTCTGGAAACAGGGCGTGAGTCATCAGATGCGTCCTTCGGGGCCTAGTCAATAATGGGTGGAAGAGGCAGGATTTCAGGGGCTGGAATCCAGGAGTCAATTGTAACCAGGGCCGGGTCTTGCTTCCTCAGACAGCTTCGGGGGCTAGAGGGCCATTTTGCCCTGCCTGCTACAAATGGCACTTCCAAGTGTGTCAGAAAACGGTGGAGGGCCACATGAAATGGTGTCATGGGCCACAACCAGCCCCCGGGGCTGTGGGCTGGTTGCAATACACCAACTAGTTGCGACTAACTGTATCTTCTTGAGTATAAGTCTAGTTTTTTAGGCCCCAAAATAAGGACCAGAAAGGGGACTCGACTTATACTTAAAATAGTGAGATGGAGAGGAATTTCAACAGAAAAACTGAGATTCTATTCATGGCAAATCGGGGGCTTGAGAAGGGAGGAGGGGGAGACCCTGAAAGGCAGATATTGAAGCAAGCAAAGCCCCTCTTTTCGGGTTTTTTTTAAACAACGACCATGTTGCAGGCATTTTCAAGAATAGTTCAACTGTGTAAAGTATGAAGTCTGGATGTCTGCCAGGGTCACCAAGTGTGACCCCCCCTGTGCAGATGCCGGCACTGGAAGCTCAAGCTGTCAAAGGAAGCTGAAATTTATGTTCCCAATTTCTGCAAGATTTTGAATGATGATGCTTCAAAGACGGCCAATGGATTCCTTTATACAGGCCACTCTCTTCTCCTGCAGCAAAAGTGTCTTAGGCTGTTGCCCACGGATTCTCAACCTGTGGCCTGTAGGCCAGATGTGGCCCACAGCACCATTTCATATGGCCCACCACCACACCAGGAAGTGCCGTGTGGGTCATGTTCCCTTAGACAGTTTCGGGGGACAGAGGGCCATTTTGCCCTTCCTCCACCACATGGCTCTTCCTGCTGTGTCAGAGGCTGTGGGCACCTGAAACAGTGCCGTGGGCTACATCTGGCCCATGGGCCGGAGGTTGAGAATCCCTGGTCTAAAGCAACTGTAATGATAAGGATGAAGCCAAATAGAAGCTGACTTTCCAAACTATTTTGTAGACTCTGCACAACAAAAAGTATTGAAACTCAAAGGCAAGCACTGCAACAAAATGCAGGTAGAGCATCTAAGAAAGTGTGTACAAATAGCCATGAGTCAACTGTTTTGGTTTTATTAATGGAACAATGTGCATTGTGATTTTGGGGGATTCAGCAACTCCAGGATACAAAACACGATTCTCTTGAATCTACTTTTTGGGCAAATTCTCTATATCACAAAAACATGAATAAGAACATTTTCATAAGAAGGCGTTGCTATGTTTTAAACATGTTCTTTGCTTGCTTTGACTCATCGTTAGTTGCGGATTATTTTGCATTTCCTTTATGTCTTACACAGGTCAAAAAATCCATTTGTGCAAAACCTTTCCAGAATAGAAGGACCATGAAGGCAGCTCTTGGCCTGTTGCTAATGACGGTTGTGGGGCTCCACGGCAGCAAGACAGAAGATGTGGAAGGCAGTGAAGAGGGAGAGGAGCAAGAGTTCATTTATACAAACAGGTATAAGCGTTCCACAGACACGCAAGACAAGTGCACCTACACTTTCATTGTGCCTCAGCAGAAAGTGACGGGTGCCATTTGTGTAAATTCAAAAGAACCTGAAGTTGTACTTGAAAACCGGGTAAATAAACATGAACTGGAGCTGCTGAATAGTGAACTCTTGAAGCAAAAGAGGCAAATCGAAACCCTTCAGCAGCTGGTAGAGGTTGATGGGGGCATCGTCAATGAGGTGAAGCTCTTACGAAAAGAGAGCCGGAACATGAACTCACGGGTCACGCAGCTCTACATGCAGCTGCTGCATGAGATCATCCGGAAGCGGGACAATGCGCTGGAACTTTCCCAGCTGGAAAACAAGATCCTGAACCAAACGGCCGACATGCTGCAGCTGGCAAACAAATACAAAGATCTAGAGCATAAGTACCAACATTTGGTTTCCATTGCAAATAACCAGTCTATGATCATCGCTCAACTGGAAGAGCATTGCCAAAGAACACCGTCCACCAAACCTGCCCTCCAACCACCACAGCCGCCAAACCGGGTCTACCAACCGCCCACGTATAACCGTATCATTAACCAAATATCTACCAATGAGATCCAAAGTGACCAGAACTTAAAGGTTCTGCCACCGCCACTGCCGACCATGCCGCCACTTACCAGTATCCCAACTTCCACTGACAAACCATCAGGTAAGCAGATTTCTTGACCTATCTTAATGCCTACAAGGAAACGGGGATCTCGTTCTACAGAAGACAAGTGCTGGCAACCTTTCAAGACTTGAGAACAGGGGTTCCCAACCTAAGGCCTGTGGGCTGGATCTGGCCTGTGGTGCTTGTAAAGAAATATATGTGTGTGTTTGGCAGGGAGGATTAAACTGGTTGGGGAAAAAATCTGGCACATTTTAATTCGTGTGGGACTTCTGAGGAATTGGGCTACAGAAGGAAGAAGTTCTTGCTCACCTATCTTGGAAGTGACCACAATTTTTAAAAGTCTACTGGCTTAATGAGTGGTATGGGCTACATCAGGGGTCTTAAACCTTTTAATGTTGGGGGCCAGGCTACGCTACCTCAGACATTTGAGGGGGGCAGGTTGGTGGTCCCCCGCCGTAAATGTGTCAGCGCCTGCCGTAAATGCGGATGCAGCTGCCGTAAACACGTTTGCAACAGTCATAAATGCGTTTACAGCTGTCATAAGCACATTTACGACACCCGTAAATGAGTCCATGGCCGATTCTGGTGCCAGCTGGAGCGAGGGTGGGGGACTGGATTATTTGGTGCTGTGGGCCTACCCCCAGGCTGGAGGGTTCTCTTTCCCTCTATTCTGTTTTTCCCAAACCTTTCAAAATGATCAAGCTCAGTTCTCACCCAACTATGCGGCAACCTCTCATTTCCTTTAATAAGTTTATAAAGGCATATTTCCCTGCCTGTTCGGAGGGACCCATCTAGCTTCCTGTCCATTCCATAGCTTCAGTCAGAATTGGGCAATGCCGCTCCTGCTGTTTTGGCCCATGGCATTTTTGTTCACTGACATGAACTGAAATGTCCTCAAAGTGTGCTGTGAGCTTTCGGGTTCTCCTCTGCTCACTGACCGCCAGATGGTACAAAACTTTGAAGGATGGGGATGAAATGAGGCCTTCCAAAGTCTGGCCGGATGATGTAGCCAGAAAGTCTGCAGCTGGGCTGAAATACAGCTAATTGCTCAAAACGAGTTGTAACTGTTTACAGTTTTTTGATGCATTAGTCACTTGGAAACTCAAGACAGGCAGGAAGGCTTCCCATGGCACATCTGGCCTATTGTACATTCAAATGCACAAGGTTCATTTTTCTGCCAATATTGTTACTAAAGAAATGGTTAGTGGGGAAAAGGTTACCTCGACACAAACAGCAACTTTACAATGGTTTTCAGGTCTCTCTGCCACCATCCCCTCCCCTGCTATTCTTAATGCGCTGATTCAAATAGATTATACTACCGTCAAATGCCTGCTTCAGGCTAAACAGGGAAGAAGGTATCATAAGCTGAAAGAAATTGAATAAACATAAACGAAAACAGAGAAAACGCTTGTTTTCTAATCTCAGTAGTAGGAAAGAAAACTCAATAACTTATATTTGAACCTCATAACATTCTTAGAATTTATGCTGTCATAGTAAAAACAATAACATTTGAACCTTAAACTACACACATATACACACACACACGATTCTGGACATTTGTACCTTTAGACCAGGATTTCGCAACCTAGTGTGTACAGCTAATAGCACACCTTATCCAAATCTAAGAGCGGATTGAAAACTTGAGGTAGACATGAAGATTGGCAGCAAGATTTAATAGATGAGTTTTAATCAGTGAATCCAAGAATCATCCGCAGCAATTTGTCATCGAATTTCCTCGAGTGGAATTTTATTGGTCTAAGTTGGTTCCTGCTTCCAATTTTCTAACTATGGGACGTATTAGATACATATGTCTTCTTGTCTTGTAAGCCTCTCGGAGATGATGTTTGGTCCCCATAAAGTCAAAACCATGTGCAATAAAACAAATAAAGAGTCTGTTTTCTTCGTGCTAAAGTCTTCCGCAGAGAGTCATTCCACAGCCACATGGAAGAAGTGACACGTGAGCAGCTGCAACTATAAAGCTCTATAAAGGCAGCACTATAAAGGAGGGGGTTCTCAGCCTTTTTAAGCCAGAGGCCAGATCACGCCCCTTCAGACTGTTGGTGGGCCGGACTGGTGTCCACTACTGCCGCCCCCAACACTTCCCCCATGCTGCCAGTCCAGGCCACAAGCACTCAACCCCCATGACGACAACGCCTTCCTGCAATAGCACGAAGCATTAATCCAACTTGAAATCAGGAGGCTGGAGCTTTATTCGAAAGCTACAACTACACACTATCCCGGTTCTGTACTTAAGGCTAAACTCGGTTTTGTGTTATGTACACAAACTTGTGGGTCACAGCCAAGAGGAGACTGGATTTTGTTTCCATTTCCCCCTAACCCGAATTCCTCTGTGAATGTAGGTCTGCCTGTGCAGTGGGGAGAATGTCAGCAGTAGATCTCCACTCATGGAAAAGTTTGGGTGCACATGACTTCACCTCGTTGCCCATGAGAAATGTGTCTCCCAAAACTAAAGAAGAGACTAATCTGCCACTGTCAGTGATGCCGTTCTCATTACACCATGGAAGCTCTAAAACAGGATTTACCCTATTTCCTGGTGTAGAAGACCCACCTTCCCCCCTTAAAAATACACAGGGGAAATGGAGCGCGTCTTGTATGGTATATAGTGGCCTACAGTGGGCTATTTTGGTAATAAAGGGGTGCGTCTTACACTCTGATGCGTCTGGCAAGTACAGTAGGCCCTTAAAAGAGCCCTGGTAGTGCAGTGATCGAACTGCTGTCCTGCAACCAAAAGGTTGCCAGTTCAATCCTGACCAGGGTTCAAGGTTCACTCAGCCTTCCATCATTCAGTAAAAAGAGTTGCCAGTATGTTGGGGGGCAAAATGCTAATTAATTTCTGAACCACTCAGAAAGTGCACTAAGCGGTATAGAAGTGTGATTGCTTTGCTTTGCTTTATGACCCAAATATGGTTACTTGTGGTATAGAAAAATAAGCCAACTTTAAACTATGGTTAGTTATCTTGGTTAGTTTTTCTGCGCAATCCAATATTTCCCAAGATTGGATAAATTTGAGAATAGGAAAGTGAAACTGAATTCGAAGTAGGCACTGGAGGAAAATAGGATGCATAAAAGTTTGGGGCTTGCCTAAGCTTAATCCCTGTAGTAGCCGTAAATATGGTTTAGCACAGGGGCTCCCAACCTAAGGCCTGTGGGCCGGATCCGGCCTGTGGTGCCATTTCATGTGTCCCCCTTTCAAGGGCATTCGAAAAACAAAATGGCTGCCCCCATCGTGCAGGCAGGGCAAAATGGCCATCCAGCCCTCAAAGCTGACTGGGAGAGCATGACCTGGCCTAAAAGGTTGGGGAACTGTGGTTTAGCACCACATCTGTGCGCAGCCATGCGGTGTTCGGTAAAACAGCCCCTCAGAGAATATTATTTACGTGCACTTTTAAATCCCAACCGATCCTGGGGCCAAGGCAGCCGCTATATGACAAATCAGTCTTAAAAATCCCCAGGACACAATTCAAATAGTTCTCAGACTGGTAAGTGCCTTGATAGGAATTACTGTAATAGGTAAACTCCCTTAAGTTACATCATGGAAGAAAGGCAAAATATGCATAATAAAATATATTGTGTTTTGCTTTTTTTAAAATAAATAATCCCCAACTGCAAAGCACATTTGAAAAACATTTTAAAATCCTTCTAAAGGCAGTGCAATAACTGTAACATATCTCTGCTTCTATGCCAAGTCGCAAACACAGCGCTGAAGCCATGTCAAAACTGTACTAAATGTGGATAATGTGTACCAAATACAGAATGGGTTAGGTTTTTAAAAAATAAATAGCACAGACCCTGCTCTTTTCTGGCGTGTGTAATAAACTTTTACAATTCAGACAATATTTCATGGACTATGTCACCATCAAGTTCTTTTGCTTGTTTAATTCCCCAAAGAAAATTAAATGTGATGGTTATAATATTTCAAACCATCTAGGCATCTAAGACAGCAGACAGTACCGCTGGAGAAAAAATATTCTTACAGATCACATTGTAAAAAATATATGGCCCATCTCTCGTCTGTTGTAATTCAAGAGGCACAATTCTTATACTACAGAATTATTTTCTGACAACAGGATTAAAGCTTTATGTTTTGGCTAAACAGTATATCATTCTTTAAGAGAACAGATAAAAATGAATTGCTGTGTAGGCCATTTTAAAAGGACCATTAGAGTACCATATTTGCCAGAGTATAAGACACATCAGAGTATAAGATGTACTCTGTTTTTCCAGTGTATTTAACTGGAGGGGAGTGAATCTTATATGCCGGTAAATCTTACGTGCAGGATTGTGTTTATGACAGCCATGGGTGCATTTATGGCAGCGTATTGCGCATGTGTGGGCGTGTTTAACTTCCACTTGGGGGAACCACATGACTTGCCCACTCAACCACGTGACCGGCCCGCAGCCCGAAAAGTTTGGCCACCCCAAACTAGATTGTGCCCCGTCTCTCACCCTACACATTTGGAGAGCAATGGTTTTGACTTATTGCTCAATGCCATCCAGCCCCAGGGTCAGGCTGAACTCACGGACCCTCAACTGAGATGCTCAGAGGACTCTGAAGGTGATAGATGACCCACTCCATAACTCTACTTGTGAAGGCACGGAGAGCAGTTGTGAGCTTTTTTCATATTTCCACAAGTAGTCATCGTTTGCTTGGTTTGTGGGCCCAGATGGCACATCATTGATCAAGCGCCCTTGACAGGAAAAAGATTTAGCACCCTTCCTCGGAGGCAGGGTTTAAAGCCCTTAGGACACTCGGGGTGCCTGTGGCGTTCCAGGTGTTCTTGAACTTCAATTCACACGGGCCCTGAGCAGAAGGAGGGCTGACGTGGGCTCCTGGGAATTGAAGTACAAGAAGACCTGGAGTGCCAAGGTTGGCCACCACTGCCTTAACACAACCAAACTTCCACCATGTTGGGAAAACTTCTCCGTCCTTCCTAAATGTAAGAACTGTGTTCCTGCTTTATTACGGAGGGAGAGCAGCTAGAAAAGGTCCACACTCCCAGGCAATTTCTGCATCTCTTGCAAATATTCCTGCAGCAAGAAGCAACAGTTAGGAGAGAATACAGAATGACAGAGTGGCTTGGAATAGGAAAAGGAGTAAGACAAGGTTGCATTTTGTCACCCTGCTTATTCAACTTATACACAGAGCACATAATGCGCAATGCAGGGATGGAGGAATCACAATCTGGAATCAAAATTGCTGGGAGAAACATCAACAATTTGAGATATGCAGATGATACCACCCTAATGGCAGAAAGTGATGAAGACCTGAGACTCAATAGAAAGAAAACCAAGATCTTGGCCACAGGCCCTATCAGTCCCTGGAAAATAGATGGGGAAGAAGTAGAGGCAGTGACAGATTTTACTTTCTTAGGATCCAAGGTCACTGCAGATGGGGATTGCAGTCATGAAATAAAAAGGCGACTGGTTCTTGGGAGGCAAGCGATGAGAAACCTGGGGAACATAGTGAAAAGTAGAGACATCACATTGCAAACAAAAATTCGTATAGTCAAAGCAATGGTATTCCCTGTGGCAATGTATGGTTGTGAGAGCTGGACCATTAGGAAAGCGGAGCGCAGAAGAATTGATGCCTTTGAGATGTGGTGTTGGAGGAGAGTTTTGAGAGTCTCCTGGACAGCGAGGAGAACAAATAGGTCAATCTTAGAAGAAATCAACCCTAACTGCTCCTTAGAAGGTCAAATAGTAAAGATGAAGCTAAAGTTATTTGGACATCAAATGAGAAGAGAGGATTCGCTTGAGAAAGCCTTGATGCTGGGAAGGGTGGAGGGCAAAAGAAGAAGGGGGCGGCCAAAAATGAGATGGCTAGATGGTATTGTAGAGACAATGGGCACAGAACTGAGCGAGTTGAGGAGGATGGTGGAGGACAGAAATGCCTGGCGGACAGTGGTCCATAGGGTCATCGCAAAGGGTCAGAATCGACTGTGCGACTGAACAACAAGACTAGGGGTTCTCAAACTTCATGCCGCGGGCCGGTCACGGGGTTGAGCAGGCCGCTCACATGGTTCCTACTGCCGTAAAATGCATCCATTGCTGTCATAAAACGCGTTTGCAGCAGGTGTGGGTGTGTTTACGCCCGGGGGTGTTTTACGGCAAGAGGAAACCACGTGACTGGCCCGCCCAACCATTGGAGTGGCGAGGGCAGCTGCAGGTCATATGAAATGGTGCAGTGGGCCGCCGTTTGGCCCCCCGTGAGCTAGACAAACAAGCCTCCCCTTTACTACTATTTATGCTTTTGCTAATAACCAAGAACAGAATAAACTATTTGTCCCTTCTCCACTTCGCCTGGGTCTCCTCCTTTGGGGAGCCTGCCTCCCACTTCGATCCAAAGACGTATAGCGCTATTATTGTTCTTCATTCAATAATGGAAAATTTCCTTGGCTCTCAGGGGTAGGCTGGAAATGATTCACAAGCTACAAAGCCCCTCGGCTACTTCTCAGGAGTCCAGTAATGAACCTATGAGCCCCAATCTCCCCGATTGCCTAATTTGCATAAACCAGCACAAGATTTTACAATCAGAAATTAAAACAAAAATCCCACACATGCTGGAGGGGGAACCTTAGGGTAGGGAGCCTGGATGAGAACCATTTCCTATGAGCTCATGGGCCTCCCCCTCCATTTTACTAGTACAGCTGGCTGTTTCATACACCAGACACAGGGATATATGTGTGTTATTTTTAAAGTTTCTGAATGCTCCAGGAATGAAGCCATCTCGTTCCCTATCTCGCCCCCTCCTATAAAACCGCCATGCCTCTGTGGATCACGAGGCAGTATCTCCTTCCCTACGCAGCAAAAATGGACCTATCACTCATAAATATGTAAGCAACCGTTGCAACTTGCCAAGAAAGGCCTCATTAATGCTCACCAAGAACTGGAGAGGAGGGGATAAAATGAGGTAGTCAATGTACGCCAGCCAAAGATTTCAGTACTTGAGGTCAAGTTAGAGCAACTTAAACATAGTTTAAAGTAAAGCATATTGTTAGCACTGTCTTAACAGGGAAATGGTCTCACATGCAGAGACAAAACTTGTGCATTTATCACTGGGATTTGCGGCCCACGGCGCCATTTCAAGTGGCCCACTACCACCTCCACTGCACCAGGAAGTGGCCTGTAGTGCAGGAAGGGCAAAATGGCCATCTGCCCCCCCCCCAAAGTGGTCCAAAGGAATGTGACACCCCCCCCCCCGGCTTAAAAAGCTTGTTTCATTACAAGGCCATCCATACCTACCCAAAGCATTCTGCCTAAACACTTTGGCCGTACACATATTTTACAGCAAAGTTGATCTTTAAGACGGGACACATGGAAACTTGGCCAGAATGTGGTATTTTTAGCACCCTCTGTATATTCAGGCTTCTGAACAGCTTCCAACAAATCAATTGCAAAGAGCGACTTCCATTAATTATCCCCATTCATCAAGTCGCTGTGCAAGTCAATGAAGCTGGCACCCCCCACCCCCCCAAATTTTAACAGGAATGGCATTTGAGAAAAGGCATGGAAACAAAGTCCACTATTATGTCTCCAATACATACTGACCAATGTTAATGAAATGGAACATTTCATTAATGTAGCCACAGAGGGGGAAAGTAAACACTGAATCATTTCTAGACACCTTTAGCTACACCATCCCACGTCATTAAAAAAAATGATTTTACATCAAATAGCAGCCTGCTTCTGGTCAAAAACAGTCTATTCGTCTTGATTTGTTTGAATGTTATAGATGTCCATACTTTTAAACTGGACAATGATCTGCCATGAATAAAGGAAGGCCAACAACAAAAAGATACACAAAATGCAATGAACATTGAGATATGAATATATGCGTGAATTTTACAAATAGTGATGAAAAACAGGGCCAGATTTTTACTTTCAAGGGAGACTTCATTTTAAAATCTACAGGGTCTATTTGCCGCAAATGTAGGAAAAATTGTCCGGTTTATTAACACAGCGGTGCCTAATCATCTTTAACTCAGAACACACTTACTAATAAGATGGTTTCGCACTAGAGACAAGCCCTTGGTCCATCTCGCCTTATGTACCTACTTCAGCTCACTGACCTGCCCAGACATGCCTGGCCGCTGCTGGAACATGCATGCCACCAGGGGATGTGATTCAGCTGAGGTGGCAGCAGGCCCAGTAGTAGCTGCAACAGAGTACAGCTGTTCTGTATATGAAAATAACAAGGTCCGTAGGCATACACCATGTACAGATGGTTTATAGTGCCATTTTAACATGAAGCGCATTGTGAACGGACCGAGTAGTGCGGGTCTTCTGGCTTCCGTTATGCACTGGACTCTGAAGCAGAAGGCTAGTCACATATGCCATTACATGCCACCAAGTAATACAAATCTGGTCTAGCAGATTTCCAACAGATGTTATGTAGTCATTTACAAGGAGGTTGTATCGAAGCTTCCACTACAATCACTAAAATCTGCAGCTGCCGTGTTACTGGGCTGCAATTTAGCTTGCATGGTGTATGGAATAGATCTAGACAATATGCACCTGTTTGTATTATATTTATCACAGGAAAAAAACAACCAACTTTGTTACCTCAATTAAACTAGGCTTTGTAGCATTGAGCTGTTGGGCTCAGATACAGAAATAGAGAAAGGGATGAGGCATTGTTTAGACCAGTGGTTAACCATGCAGGACGTGTCAATTCCCAGAAGTCTGACCAGAGCTTTGGGGAACTGACAGGTTTCTGGGAAATTGAAGTCCTGCTTTAGACCAGGAGTTCTCAGCCTTTTTAAGCCGGGGGCCATTGGGTCACGCTCCCCCAGGCAGCTTCAGGGGCCGGACAGCCATTTTGCCCTTCCTCCACCACATGCCACTTCCTGGTGTGGTAGAGGCAGTGGGGGGAGGGGGCACATGAAATGGTGTTGTGGGTTGAGAATCCCTGCTTTAGACCACTAGGTTTTGATGGTAAGCTGCCACTGAGAATTGGAAAACCTCAGTTGAAGCCCAATTGATGATAAATGTTTCAATCTGTTGGGGGGGGGGGATGTTGGTTTTGGCAAGCAATGTGGTATGCGCCTTGCAGTGTTGGAAGCCAACAAGCATTCTAAAAAAAATGTGCGTGATTTTTTTAGCTAGGATGGGAGAGTATAATCGTGCATCGACTCCAAGGTTCCTCATCAAAATCAACTGTTACCTTTATATTTCCCTAAAAACAAGAGCCATCAGATAATTCATGGCAGTCATACCTTTTCATACCCTTTTTAAAAATGAAGATAGCTCATGCAATTCCATAATAAATTAATGACTATAATATTTTAATGACAAATTGCTTTATATATGACCACAATAGCCAAACCTGGTTGAAGATACAGTGTCTTAAAAAGGCAGAACAAGTTATTTGCATGCCATAAGCCTTGCATTGTACAGCACGCCTACGCGGACACTCGTGCTTTACAGATTGACAGGCACAGAAGTACAGACTGCTGATAAGTAACTATGGGGGCTGCCAGTGGCTCAGTGGTTAAGAAGCTCACCTTGTTAGCTGGAAGGCTAACAAGTCGGCAGTTTGAGACCCGGGTACTGCATGAAGGATTGAGCATCTGTCTCTGCCCCAGGTCTTGGGGACATGAGCCTCATTCGGGGGTTCCCTGAGTGGAGTTTCTCCAGCAAAAATCCTTTCAACCCAGAATGATTTATGACATGAAATTATCATTAGTAACCAATTGAAAAATTACAGAGGAGTAATTTGTAATCTGACTCTTCAAATGGGTTGTATATTTTCTTTCTCTTCCCCACAATCAAGATAATATTTTTAGGAAGAATACCAAGGAAAGCAGAGGTTAGATTCTCTTTAACTGTTGTTTCAAGTCACAGAGACACTGACTGGGAGGTGGAAGGTCAGCAGTTCGATTCCCGAGTACTGCAGGACGGAATGAGCTCCCATCTCTGTCCCAGCTCCTGCCAACCTCGCAGTTTGAAAGCAAGATATTGCAAGTAGATAAACAGGGGCCACTTCGGTGGGAAGGTAAACAATGTTCTGTGCAATCCGGTGTCTAGTCATGCCTGCTACATCTCCATGGAAACGTCTGCAGATGCAGAAAGCGCTGGCTCTTTGGCTATAAAGAGAGATGAGCACTGGACCTTACAGTCAGATACAACTACCCTTCGAGCAAGGGTGACCTTTACTAATAAAGAGTAGTTCACACAAATCACACATCTGAATGTTCAGGCCTCACCAATCACTTCTCTTGATGACTGAGGATGGTCCTTCTCTAAGTAAACAGGTCTTTCCCCCAGTAGGAAAGGTGAACTGCATGCAATTGTATTAATGATAGACATGAAGTGTGTCTTCTTTCACCAGGTCCTTGGAAAGACTGCTTGCAAGCGTTAGAAGACGGCCACGACACCAGCTCCATATACCTCGTGAAACCCGAAAATACAAACAAACTGATGCAAGTCTGGTGTGACCAACGACATGATCCTGGCGGTTGGACGGTCATCCAAAGACGTCTGGACGGATCGGTCAACTTTTTCAGGAACTGGGAGACTTACAAGGTACAGAACAAATGAACTGCATGCCTTTGAATCCAAGTGTTTTATCTGTAGAATTTGCCTGAACTTGTAGCCCAGCCAGTCTTAAATCAACCCAGAAGCAACGAGGAGGAGGAATCAGGTTTGCTGGAACAGCCGTGGTTATCTGAGGTTGCAGAACAGAATCCACCTTGCCCAGAGGCCTCTTAAGTACATAGTTTAGGTTGGACTTAAATGCTGGAATCTCCTAGGTGGCTGAAATTCAGAGTGACTTCACTTCTGGCAAGGCAGAGACCACAAACCAGAAGTGAGTAGGTTTTTTTTTTTTAAAAAGTAGCTGGAATCCAGACAAAACAAATAATCATGCAATTCAACGTCGAGGCACTCTTTGAATCCAAAGGGGAAGCGAAGAGAAAGGGACAGAACAGGACAAATTAAAGTAGGGGAGGATCATGGGAGTTGGAACAAAGCGGAAGGAGCCTGGAAGCACCACAGGAAGGCAAGTAATGAAGACAACAAGGGTCTGTTTAGGCATTTCGGATGGATCCTGGGCTTCTTGCTGACAGCCAAATTTATCTGGAACAGAAGCAAGAGAAACTTCAAATCCCTCTTTATGTTTCCCTGCATGTGGAAGATCTGGAGAAACTTGTCCGTTGTAACTGTCTGTGGATTTATGTGAAACTTATTCGAAAAATCCCCTGAAAGATGGAAGTTCTTGCTTCGTGCTCTTGGAACGAGGGTTCAGAGGCATGACCCATAAGCCTTTCCATGATTTTATGTTCCTTCCCCTCCAGGAGAATGTAAGTCACATCTGTGTGTGCCTCTTAGACCCTCTAGTGTGGCACCAATACTGGGGAACCCTTATTATAATAACTCCTCTTCTGGATGGACACTGTAAAACAGGGCACTGCTTGACAGCCGGCCCATGGCACCGTTTCATGTGGCCCACTGCCCACACCCAGAAATGGAAGTGGGCCGTTTACGACAGCCGTAAAACGCACCTACGCATATGGAAATGTGATTACGTCAGCCGTAAATGTGCCCGCGGCTGTCATAAATGCGGAAACAAGTGCGTTTACTTCCACTTCTGGGGCGTGTGGTCCAGCCCGCTCTGTTGCCCAGGGGGTGTGGTCAGGCCTGTGGCGTAAAAAGGTTGGGGACCCCTGCAGTAAGAGGACCCTGACATTGGTCACCTACATGGAGCTTCCATACCAACATGAACAGAACACAGGAAAGAGATTTCCATGCTGTTAAGGTAAGTGTGAAATGAGCTTAGGTTTCGATGGGCACAAGAAGAAAGTGTTATTTTTTTAAACTTAAGTGAGAACATCTGGCCGTGAATTCAAAGGGATAGATATCCATCACCAGGAAGGCAGGGATGTACTTAAAGACTTTCCTAATAGGTTTTCTGGCCAACCACTCTGAGTCAAAAGGCAAACAAAGTAATGAGATGACTTATGCTTACATTTTCATGGAGAATTAACAGCACATTCCTTCCCCCCCCCCCTTTTTACAGCAAGGATTTGGTAACATTGATGGAGAATACTGGCTGGGCTTAGAAAACATTTATTGGCTGACAAATCAAGGCAACTATAAACTGCTGATAACAATGGAAGACTGGTCGGGCCGGAAAGTGTTTGCGGAATACGCGAGTTTCCGAGTAGAACCGGAAAGCGAGTATTACAAGCTGCGCCTGGGTCGGTACAACGGCAACGCTGGAGATTCTTTCACATGGCACAATGGGAAACAGTTCACTACGCTGGACAGGGATCACGATGCCTACACAGGTAGAGTTGAAAGCAACAGTGGATTTTTATGAGAAAAGACAGTGGCGATGCAATAAATCGATCCCTAGAGAGGGCATCCTAAGGGACAACCCAAAACAAATTCATCAATAAACCCAAGAGGTTTTGGCTAGATTTCTTTGGAAGGCATTCTGCAAACAGCCAGCTCAGACTTGGCTTCTACCTTTCTGGGGATGGTGAAATAGACCAGGAAGTGGGTTGGGCAAAACAAGAACACAAAGCAGGATTTTTGTGTAGAGACGAAAGGCTGGAAAAAACTTCTCAGAAGGTTTGATAAGCAATGCAAGGAACCAATCATGTGGTTACTGGGGAATAAACAAAGGGCAGGGATGCTAGGCTTTAAATCAGGGATTCTCAACCTACGGCCTGTGGGCTGGATGCAGCCCACGGTGCCATTTCATGTGGGCTCCACATAGCTTCCACCACACCTGGAAGTGCCATGTAGTGGAGGAAGGGCAAAATGGCTGTCTGGCCCCCAAAGCTTCCTGAGGGAGCGTGACCCAGCCCCCATCTTAAAAAGGTTGACAATTCATGCTTTAAATTGTCAGCCCATTACTTCTGGTTGATACTAAATATGAAGTTCCTTCATGGCCCTAGAACAGTGATGGAGAACCTTTTAGAGGCTGAGTGCCCAAACAGAGGGGTAGGGCGAACTCTGTGCTAGAGGGAGGGAGGAAGCGCTCCCATTGGGCTGCTGGGCAGAGGGGTGGAGCGAATTCTGTGTTGGGGGGAGGGAGGAAGCACTCCCATTGGGCAGAGGGGCAGGGTGAACTCTGTGCTGGGGTGAGGGCTCACTGCGAGTGCCCTTTCTGGCACACCTGCCATAGGTTTGCCACCACTGTCTTAGAAGACTTGGGGATAAGGGGCCCTGCTCTGGACCAACCAGCAAGATTCTTGCACACAAGAAATGTGTAAATTTGATGCATGCAGTGTTAATCTATCCCATCCATTTATTCATGGAGTGATGCTCTTATTTTTCGTTCAGGTAACTGCGCTCACTATCAAAAAGGGGGATGGTGGTACAACGCATGTGCACACTCTAACCTCAATGGCGTCTGGTACCGAGGAGGACATTACCGGAGTCGTTACCAGGACGGCGTCTACTGGGCCGAGTTCCGCGGGGGCTCATATTCCTTGAAGAAAGTTGTCATGATGATTAGACCGAATCCCAACACATTCCATTGAAAGGAAAGAGATGCCTCACGGGATCGAACAAAGAAGCAACAACAGATGCGTGTGTTGTCCAGAACAATCGTCTCAGCAGCAAAGAATGTATCCTATTGTACATTGACTGCTATTAATCAAGGACTTGTACATTGTATTTTTCAAAAACTGTTCCAGAACTTAAAAGAATAAGAAGCATTTCAGAATGCCACATTTTGCACCACCACCCCAAAAAAATATATCTTTCTTTCTTTTTGGAATTATCAGGTAAAATGGACTATAGAAAACTGAGATGCTAAGAATACTGCCACGTCATATAAATATTTTTGTATGTTCTAGATATTCTCAAATACCGAAATATTCAAAACTGTACAGCGAGACTTTTTAATAATAATAAAAAGTTAATTTGACACAGGAAATTATATCCTTTGAAACGATGTAGTCAGAACCATTTAACATTTAGAGCCCTTGTGTTTAATTTAATCTTTGGTAGCTGTTGACTTAGGCCAGAAACAGACATTAGGTACAAGTCCATGACTGGAAGAGGGCGTGTCACAGCACAAGTGTCTCGCGCCATTGGGATTACATAGATTAATTGCTTTAATTTGGTGATTAGTCTGCAGGACTTCAGCACAGGAAATTGTTAAATTCTAATTTCACAAACATGGATAATCCTTTTTTTTTTTTTACCCAAGGCCTTATTAGAATGATATAACAGGTTAAACTAAAACCCAGATAGATACCCCCATTGCTCCCCTGCATGTTAACACACCACCCATTCTCCATAAAGTGACCAAATAAGTGTACATGTTTTATTGCAATCTTGGACATTTCTGAATTCATTTAGGTTTTACTCATTCATTGCACACATTGTAAATAACACAAGCACACATCTTTACATAAATGACAGTTTTAGGATTATTTTGTACTCTAAGAGTGATGACCTAACATTCAACTGTCATGGCAGCAACATAAGAGAGCTATCCAATTTTGCGGGCAAATGATGGATACAGATATAAACTTATTTAAACTACCTTTATCCACTAGACTCATGATGGTGAACTTTGGCACGCCAGCTGTTTTTGGACTTCCAAAAGCCCAAGTCCCTGTGAATCCACACAAATGGGTTTACTGCATGTTCTTGGACTTCAATTCCCAGAACCCCAAGTCCCTGTGAATCCACACCAATGGATTTACTGTGCACACATGCAGTAAACCCATTCGTGTGGATTCACAGGGACTTGGGCTTTGGGAATTGAAGTTCAAGAACAGCTGGAGTGCCAAGGTTCGCCAGCACTGCACTAGACTATGATCTTTGGGACAGAGACTGAAAACCAGAACTATTCTTGTTGTATTTCACTATTATTGCCAAATATCATATTAAAAGAGAATTATACCATCATATTTATAAACAAGGCCCACTGTAGAAACTTGAATTCTTGAATTCTAGTATTCTGCTGAGGTAAGTTTCAAGATTAGATTATAGGAACAGTGAAAAACATAAATTGTCCAACTCTTGTTACCTCATTATTTCTTTCCTAATGTACAATGTGCATTAAAAGTTTTGGAGTCCAATGTAGCATGTCTTGTATATAAATTAAAGTAGGGATTTTAATATATTATCAAGATTACCCTTATAATAATGCAAAAAAGTAATAAATGCAACAAACCCCATTTTGATGTGTTTAGAATTTTATTATTTTTCTATCAATGCCGTAACAGTTTGAGGAAGTGATTAAAAATCAGATGGAAAAAAACATAGTTTTGGAAGTCTTTGACTAGAATAACTGCAAAAGAGAATTGACTATTTGGGTGGAAGAACTCTCTCTCGACAGCCAACTGTAGGGCGGAAAGGACACAGAAGAGGAAGGGTGGGGTAAGGATAGACTTGCAAGAATGTTAGTATCTGGCAGGTGAACTAAGAGAGAATGGTTAAAGAAGGAAAGGTGTGAGGGGGCGGGGCAAACTATGTGCTGGGGGAGGGAGGGAGCGCTCTCACTGGGCTGCAGGGCAGAGGGGCGGGGCAAACTCTGTGCTGGAGTGCCTGCATGGGTACCCACAGAGAAGGCTCTGACCGCCACCTCTGGCACACCTGCCATAGGTTCACTACCACTGGCCAGTGTGAAGAAAGAGGAAGCTAGCAATGAAGTGTTGCCTTCAAGGTGGCATAAGCTGAAGAGATGAGAAGACTGCATCAGACAGATGAGTTGGGGCAACAGCGTCATTACTCTTCTATTGATGAACGGTCGTTAAACAAAGGGGAATAACCTGAGCACTAGTTGTGGTAGTCATTTTGGTCACAGTTGACAAGTAATGTCAGAAGGGATTGGATCTGTTCACCATTCATGGCAGGTTACCAGAATATCATAGTAAACAAAACAAAGCAAAACGTTATAGCTCTTTAAAGACGAATGGAATATTAGCTGTATTTTAATGTTAGGATGAACTCACACAATTGTCAATAGATGCTGAAGTTTAAACGAATTAGCAAATCTTTAATGCCAGGTGTTTGTCTTGTATCCTCCTAACATTTGCAATTCAACAGGGTGAACATTCACAACTAATCTGAATAACAACCGATGATCGTCTCCTATTACCAGTTGTAAAAAGTCATTCGATCTGTATGTTAAGCAATCACTCTATACCAAGGGTGCCCAAACTACGGACTAGGGCCCAGTGACATCAGGGCGCTTCCAGCACTGGCAGCAATCTGGCCCAGGGGCGGCGGTGGATGAATTCAGCTCCAGGGGCAGATCCGGCCTACGGACCATAGGTTGGGACCCCCTGGCCGGATGGAAGCATGTGTGCCCTCCAGAAAAAGAGGGGTGGAAACACGGATGGTAGGTGGTAAGAATGCCTTCTGAGACATTAAAGTGCAATTTCAAACCCCCTCTCTCCCGATTCCGCTTCCAAAAATCCCACTCCTGGGAAATCCGGAGGAATGAAGAATTAAGTTTATTACACAGTACGGCTGCCGAGGAAGGCAGGAAGCCAGAAGATGTTTGCCAAGTACAACAGCAAAAGCAGTCTACCACTGTTTTGCAATCAAAAGATCTCAAAGGGCTAAGATAGAAGTAATAGCATGAGACGTGTATATCTGAGCAGAGACTTAAATCAGGTCTTGGGCAAAACTCCTCGGAGAAAACAAGTGATGGTATAAATCTCTAGCGCTGTCAAAACATTCTCTTCTCCTAATTCAAGGAGATCTTGCTAGCCGAACTGGAAAAGGTGGATTTGTTTGTATTCTTCCCTTGTTTCTTGTTTTGTTTTGCGTGGATGATCATGGGTGCAAGATAGATCAATTCTTACCGAAAGGTGCATGCAGTTTCTGAAGTTACTTTCCCAGCAGTCACTTGAAATCCATGTTGCCTTGCTACGAAAGCTTAATACGTACACATTTTAATATATGTGCAAAGCTATAGCAGTAAGAAAACATTTACAGCCATTTTAACTGAAATACGATAGTATCTTCTTCTATAAATGATTATCTTTTGACCGAGACCAGGCGTTGGCAACGTACGGCCCATGGAACCGATCCAACCCATGGCGCCAAATCATCCGGCCCGTGCCCTCACTCCAGCCATTGCCATAAATGCGTTTTCAATGGTCACAAATCAGTTAACGGTGCGGGGGGGGGGACACACCAGTCAGCCCCCCCCTCAACTATCTGAGGGAGTGTGACCCGGGCCCCCAACCTACAAAGGTTGCTGATCCCTGACCTAGACGTTATACCAGTGTACGTACATATATTTTAAAAACCCAAAAGTAAAGGTTATGTATGTATTTCTTACACGCTGGGCAAGCATAAGTCACCTTTGCATTGATCTTGGATCTATGGAAATGCACATAATAACCTAGAAATGACCTATAATAAGGGCTAGCAAGATGGCATTTTAACAGTAGCTCATAAACTAAATGGCAATACGCATACTTCAAGTGCCTGGCCAAAGGGGTTTGGATAAGACTCTGGAAGCATTCAAGAAGCCCTCAAAGGCAGCTGTTTCCTCAAACCATAAAAACTGTTTTCTATTCCACCAAAACTGGAGCTCATAATTTTGAATATGAATCTAGTGTCCACTCTCCCTTCCTTTCTTCATCTGTAATAAAAGACTACAGGCAGCAAAGACCCAAGAAATGTGCACGTTTCCTATGGTTGTTAATACTGCTTCCACAATTCCAGCCCGGTAAGTTAAAAACATCTAGGGAATATATAATAAACCATGAATATATTTTGGTTTTATATAGATCTATTCTGGTTATGGTCACTTTGCACTGGAAGCAATGTGCCCTTTTGGAAGCATCTCCCATTTATCTGCTTGTAAAGCCAAGACTCAAGTATGACTGAATGGAGAAAAATCTTACCCCAACAACATTTTTTTCTTAGAAAGACGAGTTTGATCAACAGGATCCATCAATATTTATGTCAAAGTAGAATTTACGATCAGGTCAGAGCAGCCGATGACCTTGGAAGTGTTTGGGAAAACTCCGAAGAAGCAATATGACGACAGAATTAAGTACCATGGGGCCTTTTCTGCATTACTCACAGCTCTGAACATGGGGAGGGCACTGGCAATGTTCTCCGATGTGAGGAATCATTGAAATATGAGCTAATTGAACCACGCAGGGTTGTACATATAGTTTCAATTAAATATCCCTGGGCTTACTTGACAGCCAGAAACAAGAAAGCATTCTGTTGAAGGTTGTACTTAGGAGGTAAAAAGCAGACAAATTTCACACTTACCTAAATAAGGGATACAAGGGACCATCTTTAGGCATCTGATGTGGTCTCGTATCCTCTTATAGTTATCCTCCTTCGACATTAAGTAGTCCAGCTTCTCAAAGGTGGCCTTGTCTTTGCGATTCAACAGCTAAGTAAGAAAAGATGAAGAAACGTATTACAGCTCTGAGAAAGGAAGCTTTCATTTAATTTAATGGTTCGAGTAAATTAAAGCTTGATAGAATGCCAGAAAGCATGTCTAGTCGTCTTCTTTTTAGGAGATGAAATTTTTGTTTAAAAGGTGGAAGGGCTAGAGGAGCTTTGAAATATGCTACAGCATCAGCTGACTCGGTACCTAAATTTAATATAGTGATTAATACATAATATTTTGAGGAGTACTATAGGACACTGACGGCCAACGTTGGTGCTTTAGCTGTTCTTGGATTGTTCTGGATTACCAGAAGTCCAAATCTGCAGACCTGCTGATCAGGGCTTCTGGGAGTTGAAGTCCAAGAACATCTGGAGTGCCAAGGTTGGCCACCCATGCTATAGGGATGTCTCCTCTTTTCATATCACATTAAAAGAAAGAAAACAGTGTCTTGTTTATTCACTTTATTTCTTTCACAATTCAATGTTTTGTTTTGTAGTATACATTTATTATAATAATGGCACACACCAGATGAATTATTTGCTATAAGCTAAAAAAAATAAGTTTTTATTAATGCTATTGTTTGTATTCTCCAATATTCAGATTAATTCCTCCATATCAAACGCGGCTCTCCAGGTATTCATGGACTTCAATTACCAAACGCCAAAGTTAGTCCACCTGCTGATCAGAGCTTCTGGAATTGAAGTCTAAGAACAGTTGTTATCTGCCAATAAATTAGAACAAATCCTGAGGATTATGCGGGAACCACCCAGCCATTCATGGTCTTGTTTGTGACAGCTTGAGGTCTTAACAAATGTGCCATTAGATAAGCTTCCGTCAGCTAGGCTCACACATTTTCTTGTTTAGCTCAAATTTCCTGCTCTATACGGTCAAATAATATTATGCAACGTAGAAAACTTATGTCTACCAAAATGGAGATAACAGAGGAGATCGACAGGAAAGCCTCGCTAGAAACCACAGACTGATATGTTATTGGATTATTCTGTGCAACTTCAAGATCTGAGGAAAGACGTGAGGGTTGTGGTTTTGGCAAGGAACGAATAGAATTACAAAATGATAGGGCCAATATTTGGCAAAAATAATAATAATAAATGTTACAACCTTGGCCAAGAAGGGAAAGTAAGCACCACCACCAGCAAACAAATCCCTCTGGTAGATCCACTACAGTGGGGTTCCTGGCTCATCTTCTTCCTTATTTCTGTTCCCTCACTACTTGAGCTAAGCCGTCTTCCACTGATTTTATATTATACTAAATTGTGAAAGAAATCTTCCTCACAGAGAGTAAATATTCCTCCCTTTGTGGCTAAATTGGTTAGGAAATTAACAAGCCACATCTGTTTTGAGAGAACATCTGGAATTAATGAAAAAGTAGGCTACAGTCTACGAAAACACACCCCAAATAAAACCTTTTTGTCCTTACAGCACAAAAATAGTGTTTGCTTTCCGCTGAAGTCTATAAACACAGGGTTCACCTTCTGGAAGTCAACAAACAGGTTTCAGAAAATGCATTAGAAAATGGCTGGTTGCCCTGGAATCAGAAACTGTCAAGAAATTGCAAGTAGATAAATAGGGACCACTTCCGTGGGAAAGTAAACAGTGTTCTGTGCACTCTGGTGTTGAGGCATGCCTGCCATATGTCCACAGAAACATCTCCAAACGCAGACAGCACTGGCTCTTTGACTATAACCAGAGCTGAGCACTGAACCCTAGAGTCAGATACGACTGGCTTTCAAGAAAGGGTGGTTTTGGGACCTTCAGGGTCGTTGACCTGAGTATAAGTCGAGTCCTCTTTTTGGACCTCATTTTGGGAGCTAAAAAAACTAGACTTATACTCGAGTATATATGGTACTTTAAAAGAGACTTCTAGAGGGCACATAGAACCAACTACAATAAACCAGAACAAGCCACTTTCTGCTGACGACTTTATCCATCTTGGATAAGAATTTATTTTGCTAAAGTGAGCAGGCCAGTGTTTTAAGCATATGGCTGGACAGGAAAATAGAGATATGGGCAGGATGGGAGCAAATAGGGGAGGTTCACATCAAAAGGGCAGGAGAGAAATGTGAATAAATAAATAATGAAAGCAGAGATTTCAGGTGGCAAACTGACTCCAATGTTAATAACGTCCTGTTTTCTATTTACAGCATATGTCACTTTGTACCATTCCTGCCCACCTACCTATACAGAGGACACTCACTTAACAAGCAGCTCGCTTAACACAAAAATTTGCATAACAAAAGGAAATCCGTAGAAAATAGTGGCTCGGCTAACAATTTTTTTCCAAACAGGTTAATTGGTTTTCAATTCACTCCAATGGGAGACTGTGTTTCAGCTAACCAATTTCTATTTTCAATGCATTCCTATGGGAAATTGCATTCAATGCATTCCTATGGGGAACTCCATTTACAAACTTTTCGTAGTACAAAAGGTCTCGGAGAAGGCATTAAATTTGTTAAGCATGGGTCCGCTATGTATACTTTCAGAAATGTGAACATCTCACATGAAAACTCTGAAACAAGCTCTACAGAAATGTTAGCGCATCTGTTGTACAAAATATACTATTAATTCTTTTTTATATAGATCATTAAGGTAATTATTCCCCAGACTCCAGATGTTTTAAAAAAAGGATTCTATCTTATTATAGCTGGAAGCACGCATCCTCTCCAAAGTATTCCATGTCACAAGAATGGAATGTTTTCGATGCTCAAAATGTAGCGGAGAGTTTGCTGTGCTCTAAACGCTATCCAAAAGCTGTTATCAAACTAGTTTGGCCTTTCCTCCCCATAGTTTGTCAAATTTATGGCTCGCATTGTTCAGAAATGTTGGTTCTTAAGCCAGTTCTCTCTAAAGTTCACATGCTTAGACATGTGAGGACTACCAGGAGTCACTTCCGTGGCCAGAAAGCCTCTCCGTCCAATTTATACACCCACAAACTCAAATCTCCTCTACTAGACTTGACACACTACAGCCGCGGGAGGGGTAGCAGCTCACATGCCAGGCATACTAATAAAAATCTGAATAATCTCTCCTTTTTAGTGGATGGCCAGTACAAAATTGTATAGCCTCCGACAGGATGAAACATGTACATTCGCGAGAATATCCATCATAAGAGTGGCAAGCAAAACTGAAAATATAGATTACTTCCATTGCATTTGGTCGTGTACAAACCACTAGCCATTTAAGTTCTTGGATCCTGGCCAATACCAAATTCTGTGGTGGTGTTTGACCACACAGAGCATCTTCTGTTACTCATCGGTTGTGTATTTCTGAAGCTTCCCCCTTAGAAGAGTGGCTACGTTTCCATCTTCCAGTGTCTCTGCGGAACTTAATGGAACTCGGCCGGAAAGCTCCGCAAAGGGGAAGTGAATATGTGGCAACTCAAATAAATGCCCATCTCTATCCAAATATTGATTCACAACTTTTCAAATACTCGCCTGCCAACCACCCAATTCATTGCAATGCCAAAAACTTGTTGACTCAGTAGTATAAGCTACAGACAGCTCCAGTCTTTTCTAAGCAGTGGCAGGCGCAAATGCCAAATTCTTGAGAACCGCTTTGCTTCCGGCTCACAGAGACGCAATGAAATGATAAGACAGTTCCTCTTCTTCATTTTAAAAGGTTCTGATGGATCCAAGAACTTCTGGGTTGGAAGGATTTTTGGGGAAGAAGCTCCACTCAGGGGATGCCCAAATGAAGCTTCTTTCATGTCCCCAAGAGCTGGGACAGAGACAGGTGTTCAATCCATTTTGCAGTACCCGGGTCTTGAACTGCCGACTTGCCAGCCTTCCAGCTAACATGGAGAGCTTTATAGCCACTGAGCCATTGTAGCCCTAGGGCAGTGGTGGTGAACCAATGGCATGCGTGCCAGAGGTGGCACTTAGAACCTTCTCTGTAGGCACCTGTGCAGTCATCCCAGCACAGAGTTCACCCCGCCCCTCTGCCCAGCAGCCCAATGGGAGTGCTTTCTCCCTCCCCCCAGCATAGAGTTCACTCCACCTCTCTGCCCAGCAGCCCAATTGGAGTGTTTCCTTCCTTACCTGTTGCTGTGTTGGCACTTTGCAATAAATAAGTGGGTTTTGGGTTAGCAGTTTGGGCACTCGGTCTCTCAAAGGTTCGCCATCACTGCCCTGGGGCCTATTTAAAAGGGGGCAGGAATTGAATGGCAGACTTTATCCCTCCTTCCCCATCTCTAGTTTTCACACGTGTGAAGTGTCATGGCATCCGCTTCAATAAATAATTTGCATTCCTGCTTTGCTCTTCCCAGAATCATAAAACCTACTGCCACCATCTCAACTTGTTGATGACCAGATACTATCACTTTGCTCTCGGTATATTTTTCCACTGCTGAGAAAACACTTAGAAACTTACAATGTGCACAAAGCATTAGTAAAGACAGAATAGCTCCCAACGCTGTCCTAAAACACCTACTTTCTGGCTCGCCGCAATGCAGAACAAGAATATGCCTAAACTTCCCGTGAGTCTAAAGAATTGTAGGAGTCACTTAATACTTTTGTCAACTGAATACTGTGAATTGCAATTTTAGAAAGGTTCTGAAAACTGGTATATATTTCAAACCATGGCTGGGCTTCCAGAGCTAGCACAGTCTGCGTGCCTTCAAGAAAACCACTATTCGCCTGATAGAAGAGTCTTACATGGCGTTCAAAATCCTGTGGCATAACATAAACAAGTTATACATTTCCATCTATTCCCTGGCATTAAATACCATATCTACTCGACTATAAGTCGTCCCGAATATAAGTTGAGGTACCTAATTCTAGGAAAATAGATTGACTCGAGTATAAGTCAGGGTGGAAAATGCAGCAGCTGCTAGTGAGTTTCAATAATTAAAATACATGAAAATATGGTAAAATTAATTAATTTAGGCATTTGTGTGGGTATATTTTTTGAGCTTTTATGGTAGTGTTCGTTTTTTAAAAAAATTGTATGTCTAAATTTGCATCACTGCGGTTTTCGGATCCTCAGAGTCACTGACCTGAGTATAAGTTGAATCCCCCTTTCGGAGTTCATTTTGGGGGCTAATAAATTAGACTTATACTCGAGTATATACAGTAACCCACCTTCTGTCACAATTTGGACAGTGTCTGCACCCAGGCTTGAAAAGAAGCAGAAAAAGGAGTGAAGAGAGAAAATGTATGCTTTAATAAAAAAAAAGCCTTGCAGATTTCAACACTCACAAAGTTTCGAGGCCCTCCCTGCCTTTTCAAAACCACAAAAACCGAAAACTCCAAGTGTTCCATTTGTACAAAATTTGGTTTCAATTCTAGAATTATTCCTAACATATTATTTGTTCCATGCAAAGCAAAGAGCGGTGATTCATGGGTTTTTGTTCCATAAGAACAATCCTTTGAAAGATGTTTACTTTCTTTGAAAGTACAATGGTTCCTTTCGGGATACACGTTTTAAACCATTTTTTAAACTTCTCCAGACTTCTGAATGTAGCCTTTCCATCCAAACCTAACAGTGTTCTTGGCTCACCCTCGTTTTCGTGATCACTTGGAAATAACTGCTACCTCAATCTTTCTCTCTCTAATTCAGGAAGGGGAGAACGATCCAAAGATATTTGACAGAAGAGAAGCTCTTTGGCAAACAGAGACGGGCTTAGTAGAATATCCAGAACAAATCACTTAGAATTAAAAAAAAAAAGGAGAACTCCACAAATATATACATAGCAACACAAATATTATTTCCTGATTTGTAGAACTTAAACATGGTTTAGCTAAAGCAAACATTAGCAAAAGGGGAAAGCAAGCAAGAAGGAAAACGTTTCCCGTTGAGGTAATGCATAATGAAACAGACTTAGGTAAAATTGCAGAAAATTACCCAGTATTCTTCTCATCAAATGAGAAGAGAGGATTCGCTTGAGAAAGCCTTGATGTTGGGAAGGGTGGAGGGGAAAAGAAAAAGGGGGCGGCCAAAAATGAGATGGCTAGATGGTATTGTAGAGACAATGGGCACAAAGCTGAGCGAGTTGAGGAGGATGGTAGAGGACAGAAGTGCCGGGCGGACAGTGGTCCATGGGGTCGCAAAGGGTCGGAATCGACTGTGTGACTGAACAACAAACAAATCCTTCCTCAACTGATTAGTCATCTGACCATATCAGGTTAAAATGTAATAAAATATTTATGTATTTATTTATGTATTTATTTAGTCGTATTTGTTCATCGCCCTCCTCTCCGAAGGGACCCAGGGCGATTTACAGCATATCATATCAACCACAACAATTTAAAATTGATTAAAAGACTAAAAAATTAAAAGATTAAAAGAAGCTTTAAAAAATTAAAAAAAACCCCTAAGCATCGAAGCTAAAAGGTACTGGGGGTCAAATTATCCAGCCGGCTGGGGATATTGATCCATCCATTCCCCAGACCTGACCTGCCAGCCAGGTTTTCACTCCTTTCCATCAGATAAAAAGAGGATTACAAAAACTGAATAAAATCCGATTAAAAGTAGAATTTTAGGACTCCTCATGTTTAATTAGTGTTTGTTTTAAAATAGATTTTTGCTGAAGCTGTTTTTGTTCCCATTTCTGAACCCGAAAGCCATGGTATGGGCTTATAAAGAAAATATAAATGTAAAGTACTTGAAAAAGATATTTCCATAATGTTATGCAGAGGATGAAAATGATGATGAATAGCTCGCATTACTGAAACATATAGAGCCAACTTAAGACACATTCCACACCATTGACTGAGCCGCAGTCTTGCAAAGCTGCAGAAAGAATCTGTAATAAGATACAGCCCATGAATAATGTTTGTGGAAAATGTCAGTGAAAGTGGGCATTGCGTTCGTTCAAAGACAGACAAAAGCTCCACAGAAGCTCCGTTAAAAGGAGAGAATTATTTTGTTTTCTTTAAAAATATAACAATGTTACTGACTAAATGGATATAAAGAGGGGAAATGCTTCAACCAGTTAAAACAAGGGTTCTCAACTTACGGCCTGGGGGCCGGATGAGGCCTTCGGCACCATTTCATGTGCTCCCCACCCACCGCTTCCGTCACACCTGGAAGTGCCATGTGTGGCAGGCAGGGCAAAATGGCCATCTGGCCCCCAAAGCTGTCTGAGAGAGCATGACCAGACCTTCAACTTGAAAAGTTTGAGAACCCCTGAGTTAAAATACGACCTATCCTTTTCCTAAATATAAGTAGCAATTATGGTGAATCAGCCACTTATTCAAATGAGTCCTCAAGCAACCTCAAAATGACCAAGATTACCAGTTTATACTGTTTACATTGCTTGTAACCAAATACTGAGGACAATGGAAAAGTGGTAGGAAAACCAAGGAAGGCATATCTCCATAAGTTTACAGCTATTTTCTTATTTTCTAAAATCTGCATATGTTTAAAGAATAAAGAGGAATAAAGAGTTGATTCTTCTTCTTCTTTCTTATGACTTCTTACTCCAATTGTCTCTTTCAAAAGGTTTTCCAAGGCAGGAGAATTCAGCACTTCCATAATGCTTTCAAAACCAGGGCTAAACTGATTTTCACACACAAAGACTTTGTTGTTCTATTAAGTGGAACTTTAACATTCTAGGTGTAGAAAACCATTTTCCCACCTCTCGCAATCACTCATAGCAATTAAACTTCACCTCCTCTCATTGCCATTCTCCATAAAACAAGGTAGTAAATTAAGGTTATAATAATAATTTTGTCTCATAGGTTAGTCTGGGTTGAAAGGATGTTTAGGTGACACCCGAATGAGGCTCCTTTCATGTCCCCAAGTGCATCAAAACCCGGCCTTCCAGTCTCCAGCTTAGCAACTTAACCACCAGGGAACTGCGATTAAGTAAGTCAAGGTCGCCATTGTTCGAAAGCCAGTGGGTGCCGCCACCCCCACCCCCCGTGGCCCAGTTCAGGACAGCCTGTGGCCTAGTACCAGTCCACGGCCCAGTGGTTGGGGACCCCTGGACTAGAGCATCTAAAATATATATTAAAAAAGGGGGGAGGAATATAAATTCCACAACAACTTACAGCCCAGGTTTTGGTCAGCCTGAAAATTGGTGCGCTTTGCAGAGCTGATACCACAGACATGAGGGAATGAAGGTTGTTCAGTTCTAAAAGTTTCTGGAGAAAAGGGGGAAAGCAGAAACACCACCATGAATTTTCCACGTGTGGCTGGAACATCTTTGCTCATGCAGCAGAATAAGAGACATTCCTGGGGCCTACATTTTATACTGTAAATGTTCTTACTGATGTATACATTCAAGTGAGCAGGAATCGGTGGGTTGAGAAGATACACCTGCAAAACACAACACTGAAATTGGGAAGCGATAAGCAGAATGACCGCAAAGTCTGTAATGAAATCGGAGGATTCAGAAGAGGAAACTGGGAGGAAGGGAACAAGTAAGGGGGATAGGAAGCGATTTTAATAACTTTCATTGGCATTCTGCAATTTATTATGCTAGCTCTGTAACGCATCCAAATTTCTGTTTATTTCGTGTTATTAATTCAATGTCTTGCCAGTTCCCAAGCATTTCTGTAATTCAATAAAATGATTTATTGTAAACATAAACTGCAATTCAAAAACGAACAGCTAATGTGCAGGAATAATCACTTGAGAGGATTCCCATCATGTTTCTGTAGTGCTTTTTTTGGAGGGAGAGGGGCAACAGTGGCTTCTGAAGGGTCTTTTACCATGTACAGTAAAACTTCATATAACACTAAAACCTGGTTCCACAAGTCTTGGTGTTATATGATTTTTAGTGTTATCTGATCCTCTATGGGATCCATAGAGATACAGTGTAACCACACAGGCTTTAGCGGTTGTTATCTGAAGCATCCCATAGGATCTTAATGTTATCTGATGCAATTCTTCCCCCCAGATTCCTTAATGTTATGCGATTTTAGTGTTATTCGATACTAATGTTATATGAGGTATTACTGTATGTGATTCGTGACCTCATTCCTTGAAACTGTAATATTCTTGGAGGTTCATTGCTCTTCAGGAAAGAGAGCTTAGGGCAGAGATGGTGAACCTTTTAGAGACCCAGTGCCCAAGCTCTAAAGCTGGTGTCCGTGCCACGGAGAGGTTGGGTGAACTTTGTGCTGGGGGGAGGTAGGAAGCGCTGCCATTGGGCTGCTGGGCAGAGGGGTGGGGTGAACTCTGTGCTGTGGGAGGGAGGAAGTGCTCCCATTGGGCTGCTGGGCAGAGAGGCAGGGCAAACTCTGTGCTGGGGCAACGATACCCTTGTCCACAGAGAGGGCTCTGAATGCCCCCTCTGGAACCTTGTGCCATAGGTTCACCACCACTGGCTTCGAGGAAAGCCAATTGGAAAGTGGGGGCAAAGAGCTAACAAGCGTCTATTCCACATATTAAATGATGCAGCAGTATTACAAGACCCTGGGTTACAAAAATGCGTAAAGGTTGCCCTTGTTCGAAAGTCAGTCATATCCGACTCTAGGGTCCAGTGCTCATCTGCTTCAAAGCCCAAGAGCCAGTGCTGTCTGCTTCTGCAGATGTTTCCTAGACACCGGAGCGCACGAAGCACCATTTACCTTCCCACAAAAGCGGTCCCTATTTATCTACTTGCAATTTCTTGCTTTTGAACTGCTAGGCTGGCAGGAATAAAAATGTTTACATTTTCCTTAATTATATGCAGCTATTCTGTACCTTTTTTGACAGTAATAATATGTCATTCAAAGACTGACATTCTGTAGATCAGGACAGTTATTTATAAAAACAAGCATATTTTTTTCCCCTTTGGGGACTAAAATTCTGCTGAGAAAATTCTTAAGAGTTATAATCAGTGATCAGCTTTTGGGGGAAACCACCTTCGGGGCTTACCATTTCACTGCATGCCACCAAGCACTTGGTGTGCATGCATGGCTACAGTACTTGACGCGTATGCACGGCCTCCTTGCTGTCCTCCCAAGCACGGAGGAGGAAGAGAAGCTGCTAGCCTGAAGCTCCCTATAGCCTGCTCCCCAGGGTAAGTGACTCACCTTTGGATGTGGTGTGTCTGTGTGTACTTTAATGTGTATTTAATACCGTTACCTATATTGACGTACTACCACAGTTCCTAAAAAGGCCTGGTGGCCTGGCTTGGGGTTTTTAAGCAAAGTCTTGGAGTTACCTCATCAATAAGCTACACCTGTGCTGTTCTAATTGCTGTTCCAACTGGAGAACCCTTAAGGAGGTACAGCTGTTTTACATTTACATTAAGGCATATTATCCTACAGAACTGGTACGATGACCATATATTCATCTTGCAACATGGTACTGCCCAGGCACTTATACTAACAGGTAAGTGACGGGTTTGTGTTTGGGGCAGGTGGGTGGGTTGATTTATGTTTGGGGTGGGTGTATTTTAATGTAATTTTTATTTATTTATTTATTTATTTGATTTATTTATTTACGGGTTTGTGTTGTGGGTGGGTGGGCTGAGGGTGTGTGTATGTGTGCTTATTTTTATTTTATTTTATTTCTTTGGCCCCACCCATGACATCATGACATCATGAGGTTAGCTCCACCCACACTGTGATGATGTCACTGTGGGGTAGTAAAAATTTTGACATCCCACCACCAGTTATAATCAAAAGTCTCATTATACATACCTCTTGTTAACTGATGTAAATCATACATCCTAACATAGGAAGGGCAGTATTGTCCATCCGAAAAACCTGAGTACTTTTCTTTAGCTACCTGTACTGACCTGGACTGTACAGAAGATAGCTTCCTTCTCAACAGTAAAAGAGGTGTGAAGAATAGATTAAAAGAAGCAGAAAGAATATGCTGAAAAAGAATGTTTTAGACGTAACAAAACTTACCTTTGCTATTTTCACAAAATGGCTCAATATTTCTGCTCTTATTTTTAGGGTCTGCGCTGTTAAAATTTCTCTTACAACCCAGAAACTGACCTATAAATAATATATAGGCAAGCTTTAATTTAGTGCATGAAACAGAGTTTAGTATTTTAGAAAGCTGGCAACTCTCATCCATCAATGAGAACAAAGTATGCAACTATTCAGACCACAATTCATGCAGATGTGTGTCGTTGTCGTCGGATGCAACTCGTATCCAAGAATGCATTTTTTCCCCCTGGGAAAATGCCATTGGTGTGAATTTGTTTAAGGTGGATCCCAGCTTGCCATGAAGTGGTCCACACACTATGATCATGGAGCCATCTCCTGAGACACACACGATTTAATATCGGGACTGCAATGGACTGCCACAGCCTTGAGGATATTATCAAGGTGCACCTTCACAGCCAGTCCATCTGGCATGGCCTCTAACTCCTCCGTGACCACTGGGAATTACGAGTTCCTCCTCCGCTCATTTTGCCGTTGAGCCCAATAGGATGGTTTCCAGTGGCATTTCCTCCACAGAGGGAAGGAAGCACTCCCATTGGGCTGCTGGACAGAGGGGCAGGGTGAACTCTCTGCTGGGAGAGGAAGTGCTCCCATTGGGCTGATGGGCAGAGTGAACTTTGTGCTGGGGGAAGGGAGGAAGTGCTCCCATTGGGCTGCTGGAAATAGGGGTGGGCAAACTCTGTGCTGGGGTGATGACACACATGCCAACAGAGAGAGCTGGGAATGCCACATCTGGCACACGTGCCATAAGTTCACCCCCACTTCTCTAACCCATTCTCAGAACTCTTTAATTCTCAGTAAATTCCTTGCACACTCAGCCCTGGTTGGAAGGGTCTTGAGATTCAATGCAAGAAAATCAAAACAGGTTGCAATTCCTTACAAGGCTGGCACCTGTCCAGCATTGCTGCAGGAAACAAAATATTTCATCATCCTTTGATAATTTTTTAATCCAACAACTGCCCCTATCACAGCAATCCATTGTATGATACAGTGACAAATTTAATCCTTACTGATGCCCGACAGGTAATGTTTGTTCATGAGCTTTAATTAAATTTTTTACCTGATTAAACCTTCTTGTAAAGGCAACAACATTAGGGGCAAGGATGTGTTTCTCTTTCTTATTCCATCCACAGCTTGATAATTCCTAGGGAACACAAGAGAAATACCATTGGAAAAATTCTGTTATTTCTTTTAAGTGGTTTTTTTTAAAAAGCAAAGAGTAAAGCTGTCCATAAAGAAAACATGGTTAATGAAGAAAAATGTTTTTTTCAACCTACAATTCGTGATAGGCCAAGTTTATGACACATACAGGGAATGGAAAACAGTGGTGGCGGAGAACAGGAGAAAGGATTTTGAAGCATGTCCAGACCAATCCTGTACAGATGCTCTCATGGGGTATATAACACACCAACGTTCTCCTGCCTCTAGGCTGAGCTTGTTAAAATTTGTCTCATGGGGATTTACTTGCTAGTGAACAAAATTCTTCTTTTACGAAAATATCATGCATTACCTGAATTGGAATTCCTCACGTCACAATATTGAATGATCCCCAATTCTACAGTGATGGTTCCCTATTTTCTTTTCTGTATCAGACTATCCAAGCCCCTCTACTTCTTTTGGGTTGGTTATTTCCAGATCAACGTCATCTTCTTCTTCTTGTTCAGGGATTCTCAACCTGTAGTCCATGGGCCAAATGTGGCCCACATCATCATTTAATGTCCCCACCACCACCACATCAGGAAGTGCCATATGGAAGGGCAAAATGGATGTCCAGCCCCCGAAGCTGTCTGAGGAAGCGTGACCCAGCCCCCGACTTAAAAAGGTTGAGAACTCCTGTTCTTGTTTTTCCAAATCCGAATATTGGTGATCATCAAGCCATGAAGACTGTCCTGAGAAAATAATGCCTTTCATCTGCCTTCCGCATTGCAGCATCACCCCCATAGTACCACTGATCCAGTTCCACGAGTCCCTTTCTGGTCCTGAGCCCTTTTGCCATGCCAAGTCCTCATCGGCCCCAGGCCAGGACGGGTGAAGCTGCAGCCCTCCATCAAGATAGATTCAAGTGGGACCATTTAATCCACTTGGGGACCATCACCCTTCCCTGTGGACTTTGGCACTCAAGGCCATTAGTCCTCATGGTTTTCAGTCCTCAGGCTGTAGATTAAGAACCCCTGGCTTACTCTATTACCATAGCCGGGTAACCTGGCCATATAGCAAAACGCGTTAGAGTGATCTTAAACAAAATGTCCCATTCCAGCTCACCAAGCACTACAATGCTTATAAGTTGCATTTCTTGCTTTACGGTTTCCAGTTTGCCTTGATGCGCACTTCTCACGTCCCATGCTATAACTATTTGTGTTGCTATATCAGACTTTCCTTTCACTTCTCCTAGAGTTGTTCTGTGCTTATGAGAAGGGTATGCTTAATCCATACTCTATAGCAGAGGGGCTGGTACACAATTCACGCAATTCATTCAGCTGGGAATAAATTGGGAGGGATTAAAAAGTCCCTACTGAAATTTTTTTAAAAAGAGATGTAAAGCCATTAATTTTCACCAGCGGGAACTTTCACCAGCTGCATATTCAGCAGAGATCTTTTAACAAGGATTATTTTGTGCATAACTAGAGAGAATCAGCAAATATTGTCTCACTCCGTATCGAAAGCTTCTCAGGTGATGACAGGGGAACCCTCTGGAAAGCCAAATAAGTTTTATTTGACTTTGGGTGGTGTACCACAGCAGTGACAGGGCAATGAATGTCTGTATTCAGCCTCAGGAGCATGGAAAGGCCTTTATGCTTTACTACCCATCAATTGCACTCTATGTTTGGCCATGGGTTGCCTCAGAAATATTTTTAAAAATGATGTTTCTATATAGTGGAGGAATCACAACCATAGTCTAGAAGACAAAATCAAATCTACAGTACAATTAGGAATGGTACTGCCAGCAATGTGATGTCTCAAGATACATTACAATGCCCGCTACGCACAAACTACTTCTGTCATACATTAAATGTATCATACTCGGGCTTTTTAGTTATAGGTAAAATATTTGGTCTCGCCCTTCTTCCATCAATAGAGAGGGTCTATTAGTGTTTGCCAATCTTTGGGTTTTGGGTTTCAATTCCCAGAAGCCTGAATCAATTCCCCAAAGTACTGATCAGCCAGTGGACTGACTTGGGGTTCTGGGAATTGACGTATCGCTGTGGGGCATAGGCCCCACACTGGGAACCTCTGGTCTAGTGAAAAGACATAGTTCACCACCAGTGTGGGGTTTTTATTAATTTAAAGTATGACAAAATTGTATGGTCATCAGCCACCCCTTATCTACCACTTTCCAGATATATTTATTAATTGCACAGTGGTTTGGACATCAGATGAGAAGAGAGGATTCACTTGAGAAAGCCTTGATGCTTGGAAAGGTCGAGGGCAAAAGAGGAAGGGGACGGCCCAAGATGAGATGGCTAGATGGTATTGTGGAGACAATGGGCACAGAGCTGAGCGAGTTGAGGGGGATGGTGGAGGACAGGAGTGCCTGGCGGACAGTGGTCCATGGACCCCGCAGAGGGTCGGAATCGACTGTGCGACTGAATAACAACAACAAAAATTTCTATACACATAGACGAAATAGAGATTTGCAACCTAGCCGTTTGAAAGCAAGAAATTGCAAGTAGATCAATAGGGACCCCTTCGGTGGGAAGGTAAACAGCATTCGGTGCACTCCAGTGTCTAGTCATGCCTGCCGCATGTCCACAGAAACATCCGCAGATGCAGACAACGTTGGCTCTTTGGCTATAAACCAAGAGATTCCGCTCACTGCTGGTTGAGACTCTCATTTTTGTCCCAATCCAAGTTTGCTAGCCTTCCACCCCAGAGTTTCTCAGCTTAGAGAAGCAAGCCATGACCCACTGAAAGATCTGGCTCCGTATGGAGCAAACGGGAGTGTGCGTTTTCTTGGCACCTTCGCGTCGTACTCTGGAGACAGTATGTCTCGCCTATGCAGGGGGAAAAATATATCTCTCTGATGTATTTCGGCTGATTTTGCTTTAAAGTGGATGCAGAAGAACAGCGAGCACTGAACCCTAGAGTCAGATAGGATTGCCTTTCGAGCATGGGTGACTTTTACCTTTAGAAGTACCATACACCTAAAACAGTGGTGCCCAAACTAAGGCCTGGGGGCCAGGTGCGGCCCCCGACACCAATTCATCCGGCCCACGAAGCCCTCGTCGCTCCTGGAAGTGGAAGTAAAATGCCCATACAGCAAAAAAAGGGGAAAATAGAATTTAGACCCGTGTTTCCCAACCTTTAATTTTTGGACTTCCAGTGACATCCAGACCTTCTCAGCCCCATCTGAGTGGTTTCCAACATGGGGCGCACGCCCCACAGGGGGATTTAAATTCCCAGAAACCTAAGTCAGGACATTGGCTGATCGGTGCTTTGGGAGAATGACTTGGGCTTCTGGGGAACTGAAGTCCAAAAATTAAAGTTTGGGAAGCACGGGTCTAAATTCTATTCTCCCCCCCCCTTTTTTTTTTTCCCTGTATGGGTGTGTTTTACTTCCGCTTCCAGGAGCGATAAGGGCTTCGTGGGCCAGATGAATTGGCGTCGGGGGCCACACCCGGCCCCCGGGCCTTAGTGACCAGCTCTCTGAACCACATGATCGGCCCACGGCCCAAAAAGTTTGGGCACCCCTGACGTAGAACCATGCATTTAAAATTGCATAATTTAAAACAGAAACAGTTTACTACGGGGGAAGGAGAGAAATGATGGCTAATTTCACATTTTTTATTTATTTATTGCTTTCCCAAATAGATCCTGCAGCTCAACTCTTCCGTCAATAGCTCAAGTTACCGCAAATCCGTTCAGCATTTATATTCAGACCAACTACGTAATACAGACAGCATTCTGGAAACGAGTTAACCAGATTACCCACTCTAAATAGTAACTCTTTTTTCTGTTCTTTTTATAACCACAGACCTTACAAGCAGGTTTCTCAGGGATGTCCCCCCAGCTTGAGCAATGGCAACACGGAGGAAACTGGGGAATCTGATCCGGATTAATGTGTGCACATGTGATAGAAGTCCGACAGGAATCCAAAGGGCTACATGTTTTGGAGATGAGAAACCCTCTTCTCCAGACCCCACCCAGGCTTCTAAATCAGGGGGTCTCAACCTTCTCAAACCAAGGCCCGCGTCATGTTCTCCCTCAGATAGCTTTGTGGGCCGGGCGGCCATTTTGCCCTACCTGACACATTTCAGGGTGTGGCGGAAGCAGGGGCGGCGGCACATGGCTCGCCTTTGGCGAGGAGGGCAGCATAGAAATATAAATAAATAAATAAATGAAATGGTATCGTGGGCCACATCCAGCCCCCAGCCCGTAGGTTGACAACCCCTGTTCTAGTGCCCAACATATATTTGTTGTTACTAACGGCACCACATCGCACCTGTCAAGCGAGACTCATGTCCCTCCCTAGGGATGAGCAGATGTCCGGTGGACTAAGTGCATGCAAGACATCGGTCCATACAGTACGAGGCATTGAGGAGCTTGAGCCTTGCCACCCGACAATGTGTGACATTACAAATGAAATCAGTCTTGAAGTGGGCGGTGGTAAAAATAGGAAAAACAGGCCTGTAAATATCAACAAGAACCAATGCGCCAAGAAAAAACAAGCACATCTGTGCCTGGCATATCCGGTCGAAGTTTATGTTTGATTATTTAGGAGCAGGTTTTAACAGAACAGCTCTTTCTGCGACAAACATATTTCCTGACTACTATCTGGCGATGTGCCATGAGGGCTGGAACGGAGAACTTCCAAATTACATGCTATTCTCATTAGCCCTCCAATCTGTTTTATGCTTTTCAGCAGCAAAGTTCCCCAGCTGATTATGAAAGAACACATTACACATATATACCTCCATATGTTCATTACTAGTGATGACAGAAAGAAAGAGGGCAGAAATTGTTATTTACACAAGCAAGATCAGAAACACCTGTACAAAGGCAAGATCACAAGAGTGCCACAAAGCCAAAATGTTGTTTATGCGCATAGTGCCACCTCAGCACAAACCTTTTTAATTTGGTACGCAAACAGAGATTAGCCGTGCGACCCATATTCAAATTACAGAAAGATGCAAACATTGCAGGAGGAAGGCAATACCTTTATTGGATCACTAAAAATTCAAACGTCACGAGCTTTTGAAATCAAAGATTTCATCTTCAGGCATGGCAAGATGGATTTAATTTAGCTATCTCAGGATATATTTTTTAAATACCATTCCTATTTTGACTCTTTATATCATGAGTCCTAAAAAATGTTGGAAAATAAAATTCAGCAATATTGCTACAAATGCTTTGAATGAATAGATGCCGAGCCTTAATGTGGGTTTTTTTTTATTAACCATCTTTCAGCACTCTTCTGCTTTATATTAGAAAACAAGCCAACCTTCATCTTTGGCAGTTTTTAATATCTGGACTTCCTCGAGTTTCAGAAGGCTGTCATCGTCTTTTCCCCCATTTGAATGACTACAGAGTGTTACTAATGAAAGGAACAGTTACTGGATAGATAGCATAAAATCTCTAGGAAAAACCCAATCTTGCTCTCAAACATAGTGAATTATTTTCTATTAGAAACATAATGTCAACAAAATAAAGGGCGAGGTAATTTGAAGATGGAACCAACGTGATTAATAATAAATAATTTTGTGTGTGTCAGAAATTATTCTGGGTTGAAAGGATTTTTGCTGGAGAAACTCATGCCGCAAATGAGGCTCCTTTCATGTCCCCGAGATCTTTTCCCACCAGTGGTCCCTATTTATCTACTTGCAATTTCTTGCTTTTGAGCTGCTAGGTTGGCAGGAGCTGGGACAGAGACAGGCATTCATTCTGTCAGACAGTGGGCCTCACTTCTGAATGAACATGTGAGGAACTGCACTGCGCATGCAGTTCCAAATCAGTCCAGATGCGTATCAATTGATTTTTCAGCTGGCTCTGACTAACTTTATTTGTTGGTTAATATTTCCTTTACGGAGTGTAAATCACACATGTTTCAAAGTCAACACAGGAATTCAACCCAGGAACGTTTCCCTTAGAAGGTTACTGAAAAGTTAAATTAAGAAGCTGAATGTGCAGAAATTTGTTTTTACACTGTCGCGCCGTGTATTTTTAAAACTTAAAAATCTATCTATGCTGCCCTTTCTCTATTGAGAAGGGGAAACTGTTCAGGGCGTTATGTAAATGTACCAACACTTTTTTATATGCTTCTTTTTAAAAAATGAAGAGAAGTGGCAGCCAGCACCATTGTACTGGATGAGAAAACCAGCTGTCGCCTTACATAACCCAATCTTGCCAGGAGTTCAAAACTCCTCCTGCAACATATTCTACCCAACTTCCCTCCAGGCATCTGGGATTTCAAATGAATTTATCTTAAGACTATATCTATAAATTATACTAAACAATTGCACGGGAATAAAAGAGGGAAAATAGTTCACCCCAGAAGTATACTTGACATGGTTTTTCTCCCAGGACTGTAAAAAAAAAATGATCACAAAACAGTACTTGCTACCGGCCTTCCGCCTTAATAGCCGTGGCAAATTGCATCTCTCTCTCTCTCAGTACACATAAATGTGCCACTATTACAGGTACTAACTTAGACACTCCACCTATTTCTTTAAATATTGTAGGAACAATATTTAACCATTATATATGGTCACATGAATTCTTATTTTCAATTACCTTTCCCAGGGATTTCTAGGTCTAGAACAGGGGTTCTCAAACTTTTTAAGCTGTGGGCCGGACCAGGCCTCCTCAGGCAGCTTAGTGGGCCAGACTGGTGGTTTCCCCTGCCATAAACGCTGTGGGAAATGCATCCACAGCTGTCCTAAACATGTTTAGGATGTTGGGATGTGGGCGTTATGCCTGTGCCTCACCACTGCTGAGGGAGCTGCACTGGCTTCCAGTTTGCTTCCGGGTGCACTTCAAGGTGCTGGTTATTACCGTTAAAGCCCTACATGGTAGTGGACCAGGATACTTAAGAGACCGCATTGTCCCAAGGATATCTGTCCATCCCACCAGAGCAGACCGGAGAGGCTCTCTGGTTGTGCCATCGGCTAGAGAGTCGCAACTCTCTGGCACTAGAAGGAGGTCCTTCTCGGTGTCCGCCCCGGCCCTGTGGAACCTCTTCCCAATAGAACTACGCCTCCAGACGGAGCTGCTGTCCTTCAGGAAAGGAGTGAAAACCTGGCTGGCAGACCAGGTCTGGGGAATGGATGGATCAATTTCCCCAGCTGGCTAGATGGTTTGACGCCCAGTGCCTCCTAGCCACAATGCCTAGTTTTTAATGTTAAGTTTTTAAGCTTCTTTTAAAACTTTTAATTTTGAACTGGTTTTAAATTGTCGTCGATATGCCGACATGTTGTGAATTGCCCTGGGTCACTTTGGGGAGGAGGGCGATAAACAAATTTAAATAAATAAATAAATTTACAGCTGTTGTAAATGCGTCTGCTTCCAGTGGCTGCAACGATGTGGGCCACATGAAATGGAGCCGTGCATCAAGTCCAGACCACAGGCCGAAGGCTGAGAACCCCTGGTATAGATGACTCAGAAGTGGTGTACAATTCCCTTTTTACTGGGACTTTCAGGGCCACCCAGGTTGGTTCTTGGACTCCTACCCTCTGGACCTGCAGCCAGGTATGCAAACCACGGAGCTACCCAGCCAGTTGCAAATTGCTTAGGATAGCTTATAACATGCTCCAGTCTTCACTAGATTTTACCAGCGCTCTCCAGAATGAGATGTGATGCAGTGACGTACATTAACACATCCTGCTAATACTCCAGCTGTACAAATCAGGCGGAGGCACATTAAACAACTATAATGCAAAATAAGTGTGCTCTGCATGGCTCAGGAGAATACAGTTTTGATCAGCCCGACACATTTCATTTTTCCAGTTTTTAAAAGAAAAATGCCTTGATATCTACGAACATGTGGCAGTCGTTACTGTCTGTAAAACATCCAACGCTTTGCTTCGTCCTCTGGAATGCCTGCCTGTGTGTTCAGCACTGGAGAAATCTGACATCAGAAAAGGCCCCGCACTGCCTTGAGGACAGCTGCTCTACATGAGTTATCCTTACACTTCATGGCACAAATGCCATGTGGGAAAGCAGCAGGTGGCGCTTGGCCCACAAGTGACACGGCTGTTCCGTTCACTTGAGCCAAATGATTTGGCATTTGTTAACAGGTTTTGGGGTGGGAAAGCCATAGCTAGTTTGACACTCCAATTTCTCTCAATCAGAGTTCACGCACTTGTATATTGCACATTTCATTATAGGTGGCAATTTGAAAAGAAGAAAGCTAAGATCAGAGTAATGATACTTTCATCTCTATGCCCAAGTAAACAAACTTTGGTTCTAAGAGGTTGGGATTTAACTTCCTGCCACGACATGTCCAGACAAAGTTGAATCACAAAGGTCCTGATCAAATTTGCGTCACTGAATACAGCTGACTAGGAAATGTAATTAAGACAAAAAGAGATGACAATGCTAATATGAACTTTACCTTCATATGCTAATCTGACATATGGAAGCATTACATATGACATGCAGTAATACCTTGGATAACGTTTACCTTGGATAACACTAAAATCGCATAATGTTAAGTCATCTGGGGGGGGGGAGAATTGCATTGAATATCGTTAAGATCCTATGGGATGGATCGGATAACAACCGCTAAAGCCTGTGTGGTTACAATGTTTTACTGTATATGCTTTTATCCTCATTTCCCATGTTTTAAAAGGAAAGTTTATTTATTAATTATAAAGTAGAACCTCAAGATATGAAATTAATTCATTCCTCAAGGTTTTTTGTACCTTGAAAAATTTATACTTGAAACACAATTTCTCATAGGAATGCATTGAAAATCAAATAATGTGTTCCTGAGCTCAGCAAAAAGCTATCACCACCCCGTATTTTTCTGTTCAAACCTCTTTCTAAATTGGCGAAAACATGATGAAAAATTCCAAAGTGCACTTTTAAAAAGAGTTTTGAACAGAAAAAAGAAATTTGTTTTTTTCACTTTTTTCTGAGCTCAGGAAGGTTTTCAATGCATTTCAATGCACATTTGACACATTTCCAAAAGTGCCCTCTAGTGGTCAGCTCTGGTAATTACTGCTTCAGTCCTGACTCAGCTGTTGAGGGGAAGGGGGATTTTCGGCACTTCCTGGTTGCGGGGAAAGCTTCTAATGGTGTCAAAGCTTGAGAAAAATTCCAACAACGGAGTGGAAATGCTCTGAACTCCCTCCCACCACCTTGGGAAGCATCGGAAGATCCCAAAAAATGTTCATATCTTGAAAAAATTGTATCCCAAAGCATTATTTTTTCAGGATTTCCTTTTGCATCTTGAGTTTTTTACAAGTAGAGGCATTCATAACTTGAGGCTTTACTGTATAGCGATCTGTAAACTCAACAGAATGGGGAGGAGGTGGGCAGGAGAGGGGAAAAGTCAAAGTTATTTTGCATATGTATGAAACCAAAAAGAAGATCCAGGCATCAATAACTGGAATCCTTAGGGGATGATGCTAAAAAACAACAGCTTGAAACCTTAGCTACTCCCTGACGGTGTTTGCAGTTATAAGGTAGATGGCCAAACGGTCTGATTCTGCATAAGGACACTAGCTATGCGGACTAAACTCTTCCTTCTTGTACACAACTGGCACTTCATTGAAGTTTGCAATTTTAAAAGAGGCAGTTGTGGAAAAAAGTGTGTTAGCAATGCTGTCAGCTACGATTTCGTTGGCCCACGGCACACTTGCGCTAAGTACAGATGTAAGCGATTATATATATCAGCGCTCTGACATCATTCAGTAGACATTTTACCAAATTAGTCACTTCTCATAATAATCAGGGAACAGGGCAGCTATATATTACAACATTCTAAGACTTTAATGTTTTCCTTGCTGAGTGGCCAACTTTTAACTCAGCATCTACATGGCTTATGAGAAGGCCGGAGTTTTCATTAGTTTAATTTCTAACAGGGAACAACTTTCTCGCTTGGAGCTACAATTCTTTGAATGGTCTCGTACAGTGAGGTATATAAGAATTCTGGGCCTCCAATGGCCTATTCCAGGACAATTTCAAGATCAGCCCATAGGTGCCAACCCTCAAGGTATAAGTCAAGGGAAACTGGCTCTTGCTTTTCTGTTCAGTCCTAACTTCTGAATTGGATAGCAGTCATAAAAATAAGAGTCATAAAAAAGGAAGAGATGCATAATTATACCCCTAGCAGCACATGATGCTGGAGTTTGTGACTGCAGTTGGGGTCTGGCTAGGTTATCCTGCTATGGTAACAGAGTAGACCCTACTGCCAGTGACTGAACGCTGAGTGTCAGGAGGTGGTTAACTAACCTGACCACCCTGAGAACTAATTAACCTTGGGTGGCAAAGTCCACAGGGAAGGGTGATGGTCCCCAAGTGGATTAAATTCCATTTGAATCCATCTTGATGGAGGGCAGCAGCTTCATCCATCTTGGCCTGGCTAGGAGGAGGACACTGTGTGACAAAAGGGCTCAGGACCAGAAAGTGACTCATGGAACTGGATCATTGGTACTATGGGTGTCACGATGTGGAAGGCAGATGAAAGGCCTCTGCATTATATTCTCAGGACAGTCTTCATGGCTGATTGCCATAAGGATTGCCAATATTTGTATTCAGATACGGCAGAAGAAGAAATTGCTCAATCACAGAACTAGAATTACAAAGCCAATGACTCTGAGCAGTCCTATATATATATAGGGTGAGCCAAAAGTCGAATTATCCAACAGTGTAGATCAAGGGTTCCTAAACTAAGGCCCATGGGCTGGATCCAGCCCCCAATGCCATTTCATGTGCCCCCCACCCCTCCAAGGGCATTCGAGAAACAAAATGGCTCCCCCCTTTGAAGCTTTTGGGATAAAATTGCCACCCCCATCCTGCAGGCACTGCAAAATGGCTGGCTGGCCCTTGAAGCTGACCTGGCCCCTGGCTTGAAAAGGTTGTGCACATTTTGATGACCGGAGTCCAGCGGGTGAGTGTGTGGGAGAAAATATTGGGCTACACAAATTGTTTAATCTAGCAATGATCTTCGTATGTTCGTATCACTTAGGATCCACCTTGACATGATATATAATATATTCTTGAATGCTGTAGTCCCTTCCTTTACATGAAACTGTCAGATGGCAGGAAAGGATTATTTATTTGTTTGTTTGGATTTATATCACCGCCCAGGCTGAGTTCCAGCTGACATCATTTTCCCTTTGAAAGTTCTCCCTCCCTCCCCCAAAAAGTTGCTTTTTGCCCCTGGAGTCATTTGCTGAAAATAGTGCCTACGTTATAAGTAAAAAAAAAACCAATGCTGCCATTTTAGAACGGTTTCTGGCACATACCTCTGGTTGTATAGCTTTAAATACTGGCACGTCCATCAACGTAATCTGACTCTGTAACAGAAGTTAAAGGAAAACAGCTGTAAATTTACGAACACCGGAGGTAGCTCACGATATTTACAGTTGAGACAAAAGACCTGAATGTTAGCCAGTCTCCAGGTGGTATGCACATGCTCTCCAAAAGAGCTCACTCTGTCACACAGGACTCGGGTCTTGAACTGCTGATGTGTTAATTTTCAATCCAGGGCAGTAGCCAGGATTCTAGATTTGAGGGGGGTGGCTAAAAAATTTCCAGGAGGGGCAACAATGTCACACCCACATATATAACATCGGCATCAAGGGGAGGGGTGGGGGGCTGATGTTAGCTCAGGATGGTTTTTGCCGCCGCCGCCCCCTCTGGCCCCCTGGTTACGACCCATCCAGTTCAGCATCTTAACCAGTAAGCCACCACAGTCTTTGCAACTGTACACTGGGAACTAATTTCCTGATGTGCAATCACAAACAGTCCCAGAAAACTTGTTGAAAGCCAATTTAACAGAGAAATTTGAATTAATATTATTTTTAATTATCGTATTTCTATTATCCACCCCAAGGTTAAAGCTACCGATGCTACTCACTGCAAATTCCTCCGGGGTTACTTTCAATACATCAAATACAACTGCATCATAACTTTTATGGGCATAATCCGAACTCCGGCCTTCCAGAGAGTCAGAACTGCTACTGCCCTATGGAAAGAGGGGGAAATGGGTTTGGAAATAAATATTTGTCATATATTACATAAAAGTAAACATTTACAAGTGTTAAAAAGCAAAGATTAACCATTAAAATCAGATTTTTAATTTTTTTTACTGATCCTGCTCTTTTAAGAAACAAAAACTAAATGAATGCAAGGAGAAAATATGCAAATCTTCCTCTTTAATGTTTAGGGTATACACTTATATCACTTGCTACAGTAGATGCTACTTAAAGTTCTTGTTTTGTTTTTTAATGTTCCTCTCTTGTGAGTAACGGAGTAGCAAACCCCACTTGCTTTTGCTGCTAATTGTTGCCTCATTCTTTCTCAACCTGTAATAAGGTGCATACGAGTACTCTCCAACGTCCTCATCCTTACCCATTCTGTTAAGAAACACAGGAAAGATAATTTTGCCATCCCTTTACTGCAGTTTTTCTTGAATGATAATGTTTTCATGGCACTATATTCCATTTAGAGCTAAATAAACTGACTGGGTTGAGAGAAAAACCTACTTAAGACAATGAGAATGACAGGATAGGGCAGTGATGTGATCATATGATGCATGCCATAGGTTCACCACCACAGGGATAGGGGATACCTAACTGCTGACTGCATGGTACATATGTAAATTTGGGAATAATCAGGGGAGATCAACTATTGGCAAAGGTAGCAGTGAGTGATGTTAGATCTTTCTTCTTCTTCAGCTGCCATATCCATTCCGGATATTGGCTATCATCATGGCCATAAGTCTTCCTGTTCTTAACTCCTCGGAACAGTTCTTCTGAGGACGTGCCACACCGGTTTCTCAGGTTCTTCAGCCATGAAGTCCCTCTACAACCAGGGCCTCTTTCTTCCCAGGGATCTTTCCTTCCAGAGCGAGTTGGAGTAGTCTATACTTTATGTCGTTCCTCACGATATAGAAAAGGCATTAGAGCTTTCTTTGCTTAATGGTCTTAAAGAGTTCATGTTCTTTATCCACCGGGCACAAAGCTTCTACAATAGCCACATGGTCAACCCATGATATCCTTAGTAGCCGTCTGTAGATCCACATTTCAAAAGCTTCAATTCTCTTTTCAGATGCTTTAGTCAATATCCAAGCTTCGACTCCATAGAGCAACACTGGGAATACATAACATCTCACTATTCAGATATTTGTAGTGAGTGTTAGATCCCTTCCATTATAATTTTTTTATTGAACACGATTATCGTGCACTCATACTTATGACATACAAAAAAGGTCAAGTTGCAAAACTTAAACTACAATGACCTCATAGCAAGTGTCAGATTTTTATGAAGGTAGGCCTTGCTTTTTCTATTCATATTTTAATTTCTTCCTCAATTAGAAGAAATAATCAAAATCCTTTAGCCATTGAATCTGAAACCCTATGCATACTTGCTAAACAAAAAGTACTACTAAACTCAATGAACATGCTTATGATTCTTCTGTAAATCACTGAAACACACGTGAGAACAAAGTTTAGAAAACATACAATAAACAGGAGAAACGGTTTTAAATAAACCCTGGAACTGTCACAGCTCGATCTCTATTACACTTATGGTACACCAAAGTCTTTAGTCTGAGCTTTTCCTTCAGATTCCTGGTATGTTGATTATTTACTGTGAGCCAATATGGAAGTTGAAAGCAAAAGCAAAATTGTGCTTTAGATATGTTCAACCTGAACTTAAAGACTTAGCCATTAAGTTAGCATGCTAGGGTTTTTTCTTGGTTTTTTGCTGATTTACTGTAACTTCACAATACAGTAATTATGTCAGATGCCAAAGAAAGCAGGTGAGGAGATTCTTGCAGTTCTGAACCGTGTTTGAAATCCTGACCACAAGACTGCCAGGGCTATTTCAAAGATTTGTAGTACAGTGACTTTATTTTTCAACACCCCTATGAATAGTCCTAGAGTGGCTAAACTCAACCTACTATTCAAATTGCACCTGTATAGTGGTATTGGTGCTGTCCTTATAAGTTTAAATTAGAGGTTCCCAAACTAAGGGCCGTGGGCCGAATCCAGCCCATGGCTCCATTTCATGAGGGCCACCCATCACCCCTCCAAGGGCATTTCAAGTTGTTGGGACAAAATGGCCACACACACCCATCATGCAGGCAGGGCAAAATGGCCGTCAAGCCCTCGAAGCTGACTGGGAGAGCGTGACTCAGCCCCTGGCTTGGAAGAGTTGGGAACCCCTGGTTTAAAGCATGATCCAAATTAAGCCCTAAGTGCACGTATAAATCTTTGAAGATATTATATGTGAACATGTGTTTGACTGTCTGTAAAGCGGTTTTGGAAGAGTTGTGCACTAAGCACTATGGGGTGGTATATAAGTGTAACTGCTATTGCCTAGGCCTGTGATGGTCCAACCTTGGCACTCCAGGTGTTCTTTGACTTCAATTCCCAGAAGCCCAAGCCAGCACTCCTGCGGATCAGGGCTTCTGGGAAACGAAGTCCAAGTACACCTGGAGTGCCAAGGTTGGCCATCACAGGCCTAGAGTAATTTTCCAAAGAGGAAGAGGGAATTGTAACAATTACAGTAGTTATTAAATACTGAATATGAATGAAAAGGCACTGTTGTTCCTTGTCCAGGGAACTCCTTCCTCCATCTTCTAATTTGAGGGTGCACATATTAGAAGATGGAGGAAGGAGCTTACGGGAAAAGGAACAACATTAAATGAGGATATAACTGAGGAACTCAACCTCCCCGATGTCACTTGGAGGAAGTGACAACAACAGTCCTCAAATAATCTACAATTTCTGTTTGCCTTTGGAGAAATAAAACAAAAAGCAAAGGAAGGAAGGAAGGAAGGAAGAGAAGAAGGAAAGAAAGAGAAGGAACGAAGGAGAGAATAGAAGACAAGAGAAGGGAAGAAGGAAGGAAGGAAGGAGAAAATAGAAGACAAGAGAAGGGAAGAAGGAAAGAAGGAAGGAGAGAAGACAAGAGAAGGAAGGAAGGAAGGAAGTACCTCTGGAGTGGCGGAGGTCACTGTCACGTTGGCCATGAGGCCATTCCTTTTATACATACTCTCTTTACGATGCAGGAAAATTGAACTCAACCCCCACGGTGATGCAAGATGATGGATGGAGAGGCGCTGCAAAGCAAGTACAATTTATGAGAAGCTGGCTGAAAAAAGAACCTGGATGGTTTAAGAGAGTCTACCAGTGGAGAACACAAAAACCATTATTGAAGCGAGATGAAGGAAACAATTTGCAAAATGTACCGTGTACCAGTCTGCCAGAATGCCATGCTTGCACACTTTATTGCCAATACGTATTGGAAATATAGCTACACTGGCCTATAAAACTATAACACCGCTTAATTCAGAGGCCACCTGCTTCTTTATGTTCCATTACATTTCTCAGGTTTGGCTGAACAAACGCTTTTCCCTTCATCTCTTTATGGAAGGAGGCCTGTTCCATCATTATAGACCTGTGATGGCGAACCTTAGCACTCCAGCTGTTCTTGGACTTCAATTCCAAGAAGCCCAAGTCCCTGTGAATCCATATGGATGGTTTACTGCAAGTACGTAAACCCAATTGTGTGGATTCACAGGGACTTGAGCTTCTGGGAATTGAAGTCCAAGAACAGCTGGAGTGCCAAGGTTGGCCACCTCAGTTAGACTCTCCATGTTGCTTCAGAATGTTGTTATTTTCTGCAAGCATGCTGACTGGAAAGCTGGCAGGCCAGCAGTTTGAGACCCAAGTACTGCATGATGGAATGAGTTCCTGTCTCTGTCCCAGCTCCTGCCAAACTAGCAGTTCGAAAGCAAGAAATGGCAAGTAGATAAATAGGGACCACTTCGGTGGGAAGGTAAATAGTGTTCTGTGCACTCCAGTGTTGACGCATGCCTGCCACATGTCCACAGAAATGTCTGCAGATGCAGATAGCGCTGGCTCTTTGGCTGTACACAGAGATGAGCACTGAACCCTAGAGTCGGATACAGCTGGCTTTCGAGCAAGGGTGATCTTTACCTTATTTTAAGCAGGTACTTGTATAATGGTATTTAATTTATTTGATAATTAAAGGGGGGCAATTTGAGAATGTTTAGACCAAGTTACACATCCCACAAATGACACTTTCCCCTCCAAGAAGCCCTGCTAGACAAACACTCAAATTGCCAACTTCATTATTAATCAATAAATTTTCAGGAAACAGAGACCAAATCCTGATTCTGCAACCGTTTACTCCAAGCCATTGCTTCGCAGCACACATTCTTTTCAACCATTAGTACCAGGAACTGGATGAGAGCGAAACATTTAACACATGAAATGTAACGTGTCGAGTGTATATAGAGCTTCTCGGACAGCTGTTTCAACCAACTGGAAGCCTATTGCGACCTATGACTCTCTTGAAGAATGATTTAGGATATTATTATTTTTTTGGCTGTGCGCATGAAGATGTTCACCATTAATGGCCATGTTACAACAACAGTTTCAGTTCTAGAGATATCTCTCACATTTGCCACAGCTGTTGCAGTTGGGAGCCAAGAGCATCTGTTTATAGATCCACTTAGAGCCTAGTCATTGACAACAGTCAATGGATTTATGAATAACAACTCATGCTTCACGTTCCAGAAGGCCGTGAATAAAAAAGCACCAAAAGGAAGACAAAATATCCTCCCAAATAAATTATAACTGTCTCTCACATTGAACTGGCTACAATTAATGTCGACATCTTTGTTTCCTTGAGACAGAAAGCCAAGTAAAGAAATCTACTGTTTTCTACAAATGTACTGTTATGCTGAAAAGACACCTGTTCACTGAACGTTTATAATGACAAAATAAGGGATAAATTAACCCAAACTATGTTTGAGAGGGAGAGTTTTCAATCACTTCCTGTGCTACAGGTTGATGGGGCAACTTTAGTCCCGTCCTTATTTCTGCATGTTCTATCCCAGCCTTTCAAATGTTTGTGCATGGCTCCATCTTGTCCGGTTCTTTCTTTTGTTCCATTTCTAACATTTTTTGAAGGTGGTAGGCGAAAGGTCAGCAGTTCAAAACCTGAGTACCGCATGACGGAATGAGCGCCCGTCTCTGTCCCAGCTCTTGCCAACCCAGCAGTTTGAAAGGAAGAAATTGCAAGTAAATAAATAGGGACCATGTCGATGGGAAGGTCAACAGCATTCCATGCACTTCAGTGTCTAGGCATGCCTGCCACATGTCCACGGAAACATCTGGAAACATAGACAGCGCTGGCTCTTTGGCTTTGAAACAGAGATGAGCACTGAACCCTAGAAGCGGATACGACTGGCTTTTGAGCAAAGATGACCTTTAACTATTGGGACGTGGCACATGGAATCATCTTTTCTGTTTGAAACTAACTGTATATCTAATTGCTTTAATCATGAGTTGTCTACAGCTTTTCCGCAGCGTCAGTCTTCCAATAGAAAGGCCTCAGGCTAAAGATCCTAACATATGTTATTTAGATATCTGTGCACAGTCAAATGGTTTCTGAACCTTCAAAACCTACCCAACATGTAAATATTTATTTTAAAAACTAGTTAAGAAATGTGAAGTATCTGTGTCTTTTTTCCTCTTTTGATATTACAACTTCACCCTGTGTTTAGGTAGAGTGAGATTCAGTGGGGTGTCTTAACCACTTGAGCCGCCGTACTAAAGACACAGGAATAGGAATACTGACGGCTTTTATCTCAATATATGAGATAAAAGTGAGTTAGTGAACTGGGAAAACTTAACAATATGGCTTTCATATCAGAGTCACTCAGGACTTCCTTGTCTCTCCTCTGTCCGCCTCCTGGCTGCATTTTGTGTGTGTGAGGATACAAATAATACTCTCATGAAAACAAAGTAAAATTCCATATGTGACCTTGCACCTAATCCAGCTCCAGTTCTGGCTCTCAGTGATAAAAATAAGCCAATGAAATGATATGAAGAAGCATCACAAGGCCTTAATGAGTGAACCAGTAGAAAATGAACCAATATAATTTTCCCTAATGCTCAGCAGAATGTTTCAAGAAAAGATTTCGGCTCCAGAACCCTCACATTAAAAAGGTTGGATGTTCCTTTCAAGCAAATGGCAATATCGCATATGCCGTGAATGATTAAAACACACTTTTAAATTGTGCTTCTTAAAGGGTGTGATTAGTGGGATTTTGAGCAAAGATGCTGAAACAGCCCTTTCCAGAGGCTTCTCTGAGGTGAAGGATACCCACATCAATGTATTCTACTGAAGTGAAGTGTTCTTATAAAAATATCTTCTTCTGCTGCTGTATCCGAATACAAATATTGGCAATCATCCTGGTGATCAGCCATGAAGACTGTCCTGAGAATATAATGCAGTGGTCTTCCATTGGCCTTCTGCATTGCAGTGTGACCCCTGTACCACTGATCCCTTTCTGGTCCCGAGCCCTCATCATCAGCCCCAGGCCAGGATGGATGAAGCTGCTGTCCTCCATCAAGAGGGATTCAATAGGGATTTAATCTACTTGGGGACCATCCCTCTTCCCTGTGGACTTTGCCACCCAAGGCCCTTAAGTCCTCAGGGTTGTCAGGTTAGTTAACTGCCCGCCTGACATTCAGTGTTGAGTTGTGGCAGTATGGTCTACTCTATTACCATAGCACAGGGGGTTCCCAACCTAAGGCCTGTGGGCCAGATCCGGCCCACAGTGCCATTTCATGGGGCCCCACCCCTCCAAGGGAATTCGAGAAACAAAAAGGCCACCCCTTTGAAGCTGTTAGGGCAGAATGGCATCCCCCATTATGTAGGCAGGGCAAAATGACCATTTGGTCCTTGAAGCTGAGTAAGAGAGGGTGACCTGGCCCCTGGCTTGAAAAGGCTGGGAACCCCTGGCCAGACTGAGTATAAAAGTATAGCCAAACCTATTCAGAACCATCCATTGTTCTCTGAAATGTAAATTGAGGTTAGGTGTTTCAGCTGGTAACAGCAAAAATGCGTACATATTTCATGACACAGCCTCAAGATTATGAAAGCATATGCCATTACAAAATTAGTTCAGTCTTTAAGATTAACATGGCTACTACCTATCTACATCCCTGCTTACTGATGCCAAGGCATGCACTAGATGTCAATAATTCCACAGAAAACCTAGACAAGTTAATAATGGCTTGTTTAAACCAATGTTATAATTCTGGAGCAGTAAAGCAGATGAGCACAAATAAAAATTGTAACTGAAAACAGAATTTAAATAATGTGACATAATTAATTGAAGAAGTACTGGGTCACATCTTGGTTGCACAATCAAATGTGTGACCAGGCATATTATCAAGACATGTCTTAGCATCCTTTAAATTAGCCAAACAATTCTTGGCCATTTTGTAGATCTCTTATATGAACATCAATAAGATTTTGGCCAGTAGCCTTGAACCACTGTCGAAAATGATTTTGTTAGAGAAATGGATCAATCCATTTCACTTGTAATGAAATGTGAAGAAACAGGTCCTAGATTGCGCTTACAAAATTAGTGTCTTCATGACTTTAAACAGATTACAGCAATTAAAAAAAAAATGACTCCTGCAGAGCCTAGTAAATCACATCTGATTTATCTTACGTCACCTTGGTCTAACCAAGTAGAATTTAACATCTAATACAATATAACAGGGGTTTGCAACCTACGGCCCACCGGGCTGGATCTGGCTCATGGCAGCAAATCATCCGCCCCATGGCAATGACCCCAGAAGCAGAGTCTTCTCACACAGCTGGAAATATTTATGACGTAATGCTCAAGGTCCAAAAGCAGTGATGGGATGTCCCCGGTTCCAGACGGTTCCCTGGAACCGGTAGGACCAATTCCGGAGGGTTCTCCAGGAGGGGAGTCCACTTTTGGGGCGTCCGGTTCCGGACGCCTCACCGAAAGAATTTTTTTTAAAAAAAATCGGAGCTAAAATGGCTCCAATTGACTGCGCATGCGCAGAAACTCAATCTGACGCATTGCGCATGTGTCAGATTGAGTTTCTGCGCATGCGCAGTCAATTGGAGCCATTTTAGCTCCAATTTTTAAAAAAATTGTTTAAAGTTTTCAGGACGGCGGCGGCGGCGGCGGCACCAGCCCTCTGAGAAGGGCACCTCCCCCGTGGTACGTTGAGGGCTGCCTGGGCCGTCCGCTGCCGACAAGCCCCATGCCCTGGGGACGCCCGGCGCGGCGCACCGCTGACGCCTCCTTCTCCGCCGGGCGGCTGTGGGCTGGGTGCCTGCAACCGCCGGCGGCGGAGCTGCCGCTGGCTGCATTCCTGTGGCCTCCTCCTTGGGCCGGTCCCTTTTTAGCCCAGCTGCGGCGCCTAGCGCAGGAGGAAGTTGCAGGCGGCGGCGGTGCGGCATGGGGACGGCCCAGGGAGGCTCAGCAGCTGCGGCTGGAGCCACCGCCAGAGCCACTGCTGCCCGCCGCCCCTGGCCATGGCCGGAGCCGGGCTAAAAAGGTACCGGCCCGAGGAGGAGGCCACAGGGGTGCAGGCAGCTGCGGCGGCGGTGGCTGTGGACGCAGTCGGGGTGCCGGGTCCCAAGAAAGGTAAGCGAGGGGTAATTTATTTGTGTTTTGGGTGGGTGGTTGTTTTTATTTTATTTATTTATTTATTTGTGTCTGGGTGGGTGGGCTGAGAGGGAGGGGTGTGTGTGTGTATGTTTATTTTTATTTTTTATTTATTTTTATTTTTGGCCCCGCCCACAACATCATGACGTCATGATGTCGGCTTCGGCCATGACGTCATGACATTGGCCACGCCCATGACGTCCGTGATGTCATGGCGTGGTAGTAGAATTTTTGTCATCCCATCACTGTCCAAAAGGTTTTGAAAAGAAGACTATAAATTTCCCTAACCTTTCTGAATGTTGTTCAGAATTTAATAACTTCTTGGACAAAAGGTACTAGTAAAAGGTAGTAAATGTTTATATAACAATGACAAAAAGGTACATATTTTACATTTATGTGACAGTCCACCCACTTAAATGCTTCTGCAGGGACCGAGTTCGATTTTGCAAAATGAGAATTACTTAACAGCATTGCCACCTCGTGGTCAAATAGTAGAAATGCCTGAACTGAAAGAAAGGCAAACAAGTGTTACCATAAACAAGGGGTCCCCAACCTATCGCCCACGGGCCAGACCCAGCCCACAGTTGCCATTCCAATGATTGCCAAGGACCAATATTAACAGCAACCATTCATAATAAACCACAAGCAGGGGTGGTAACCCTGCACTGATGTCCATTTGTGAAGCTGTCAGACCCAATTTCAGCTGCTTTCCTAAATGTGTCCCTTCAGATGTTCTTCCAGACTGTATCAATATGTCATAGTTAGTCAGATTTTAACCTTGTAATCATGTTTCAGCATCAAAGGTTTTAGTTCAGTATCATATTCTAGTCCAGTGATGGCAAACCTTTTAGGGACGGAATGCCCAAACAGAGGGGCAGGGAGAACTCTGCGCTGAGGGGAGGGAGGAAGCGCTCCCATTGGGCTGCTGGGCAGAGCGAACTCTGTGCTGGGGCAATGGTAGGTGTGCCCACAGAGAGGGCTGTGAGTGCCCCCTCTGGCATGCGTGCCATAGGTTTGCCGCCACTGTTCTAGTCCCATCACTAACAAAAGGAAACTTTCTATAGATCTCTTATTTTGTTTCATTTTCCATAATAGCACAGAAGCAGCTTAACTTACCCATAATGTATTTCTTTTCCAGTTTTAAAGACAGGCGAACAGAAGTGAGGCATTGCAGCGATGCACCATTTCTTAAAATGAATGTTTCTGGAAAAAAAATTAAGATGTAACACATAAGGGGTCATTTTCTACTTCTTATATTGCCAGCCTTCAAGCTAAAAGAATCCCTCACCAGAAAAACTATTCTCCTTCTCCCTGTATGTATGGAGGTTTGTTATATTGTATTATGAATATTTCAAATTGTTATTTATATAATAACAAAAACATTTTTAAAAATACAAACAGGTAACATATATGATGTCATACACCATAACATGCAATATTAGGCAGTCCACTAGACACAGGATCTGCAAACTTGGCTCTCCAGGTGTTCTTGGACTTCAATTACCAGAAGCCCAAGTCAGCACTCCTGCTGATCGGGGCTTCTGGGAACTGAAGTTCAAGAACATCTGGAGAGCCAAGTTTGCAGACCCTTCCACTAGACAAATGTGATATGATCGCCGTGATGGCGAACCTTGACACTCCAGGTGTTCTTGGAACAGTTGGAGTGCCAAGGTTCGCCATCTATACTCCCACAGAACCAAAGACCTTGCTATGCTCAGCTGCAAAGTGGATCAGATAGATAGATAGTGCCAGAGCAAGACAGAGGAACAAGCTATATGACAACTGGAGTGGAAAAGGCACACGGCTCATGGGAAGGTTCACCAAAGACATGCTGCAACATGTAACTGCGCCTATTATGTGACATGAGGGCAGCAAGGAGAGGCTTAATTGGCCACTCTGATTGCGTCATCATGTAGCCCTCCAGAAGAGTACTCTAGACTGGTCAGGCATTATTAATTTTTTAATTATTAATTAATTTTTAATCTCTGAATTTGTATGGGTATAGTTAGGTTATCCTGTATTCATTACGCATGATTTTTTATTTGTAAACCACCTAGTCGGGTTCATCTGAGTAGGGCGGGATATAAATTTAAATAAATAAATAAATATTAAGATCGGTTGGCAAATGGGATTTGAGATCTTTTAGAGTTCACAGCTTCTTTTTATTAAGCACGTTCACAACAAAAATAGCTGCTGTGACCTTGCCGTTTTTGTGGCAGGACCACAAAACTATATCCAAGACTACAGCCAAGTCAACAATAGGAAATCAGTTCTACAGAGATGGTGGACAGAGACAATGTGCTCACAAAAATGTACCTGCCTTCCGCACTTCTTATCCTTGCCAAAGATGTTGAGCTTAGTGTGTCCAGGATGTAACAAATGCTACCTATTGCCCTTGAAGAGGGGCAACTATTCCTAAATAACTCCCCTCCTTATCACATGGTCTTTGACAACTGCTGCCAAATTTCAAGACTGGCTTCAGTTCTATCTGCTCTCACCATCTGACTTTGCTGTTAGTGAAAGCATTTAGGCTAACTGAGCTTATACCTACTTTCCTAGGAGGTAATTGACCATAGTGGGGTTTACGTCCAAATAAATAAGAGAGCGGTGTGGTCTTTACAATGATACAAATCATTCTGGGTTGAAAGGATTTCTGCTGGAGAAACTCCACTCAGGGGACGCCCGAATGAGGCTCCTTTCATGTCCCCAAGAGCTGGGACCAGTGACGGGCACTCAATCTGTCATGCAGTACCCGGGACTCGAACTGCCGATTTGCAGGCCTTCCAGCTAACAAGGCGAGCTTCTTAACCACTGAGCCACCGTAGCTCCTCTTACTCCTCAAACATATCAAACTAGGTATATATGTACAGTATAATGTCTCCTCCACAGGTGGCCTTATTTTCACACTGTTTTAAGTTTCTGTTTGGTGGTTTATCAGTGAACTACTATATTACCAAAACAAATCATCAGTGTCATAAAGATACATTGTTATAATTACAAAAGGTGCTTTTATGTTACTTTAAAAGTATGAACTGCAGCGTTATAGTTGCAAAAGTTTAGAAATAGCAATAGGTTGATGGTTTATTAAACTGTAGCTTTGAAGAATGTATCAACCATTCACCATGAATGTATCAGCCATGAATCCTAGTCTATATGTCAGAAACAGAAGACTGTTAACTCAAATTTCTCGAATTAAAATGTTTCCATCTGATACTACTTAAACAAGTTAATTAACAATACAGAGATGTTTTCTCTTAGCCTGGGGGTTTTCAACCTACAGCCCGTGGGCTGGACCCGTCCTGTGGCACCATTTCAGGAAGCCCGCGTTGTCACAACAGCCATGGATGCATTTTACAGCAGCGTTTACGATGTGGGGAACCACCAGACTGGCTTTAAAAGGTTGGGAACCCCCGTCTTAGCCAGTTACACACTCTGCAAAACTAGATATGGTTACTCATTAATCAGAATAAACTCTCTTCTGGTTAGTCCTCTTCCTGGGAAACTAATTTACAGGGACCAATGACCACACTAAGAGTTCATAGCTGCTACAGAAAGCTGTACTTTGATTTAAACAGACTTTGTGTGAACTGGGCAATAATGTTTTATCGTTCGGGGCACAATGCATAGCTGGTGGCTTTTCAGCTTGCAATAATTATAGGAGAAAGTCACAGGTGAAGGCATTCTGAACCTGCTGCCAGGAGATGAAATATGGACAGCCTTATAATGTTCTCAGGATACTGCTCCTCAGCAATATTGATTCCAGCAATACAGAAAGCTATAAATACAAGATGTTACACATGAGGAGACTGAGATTCGAGAGTGGGTTTCCTTGTTTTACCAATAGTACGTGTACCTACTTTCCTTTAGTCTGCAAACGTTTTAATGATTTCTTTAAAAATCTTTTTTAGACACACAAAAAGCCCAGACACTTGACTCGCCATGTTTCTAAAACTGTGTTGGCAATGCCTACAAATACATCAGATTTGAGAATTCCCATAATCTTCCAGGCAATGAGTCTTCTTTCGTGTCCTGATCAGACCCTAGACTGCCAAAATGAAGCCACTTTCTTGGCTTTGGTGTTGCCCAAACATAAGTCCTCATCGGTGCATTCTCTGGCAGCAATTGGCAGACCAGCACATGGGCCGGACTATGTGTCTCTCCACATTCACACCATGTGTTGTTGTCTACCAGCAGCCTCCACTTGAGCATGTTGGTCTTGCATTGAGGGACTCCAACCCTCAGCTTTTTCAGGGTCCTCAAGGTGACGTAGGTGAGATCTTCAGCTATATCCACCTTCAATGTTCTTCCTTGTCCATTTAGTGCCTTCCTCCATCTTCTAATTTGGTTTTGCTCTTGTGTAACCTCAAGAATGTTTATTCTTGCCATGAAGCTCTTCCTGGATCTAAGCCAGTGAACTTGAGGCTCATCTCCGTTCAGAGGATGTCAAGGAGGGACCTTCTAATGTTTAGTTCTCTCAGTAAGTATCTGGGGAAAAGTTCTATACTGCACCTTTGCTGTCAAGGCATCAGGTGTCTATAAACAGTAGCTAAAAGCTGCTGCCACATTCGCTGTTGCTATGGTAGTTCCAAGCAGTAACTAAAAATAAACAAGAGAAGGCATCTATACACCTTGCTTCGAAGGAAAGGGGCTTCTGGAAAATAAAGTTGGACTTATATCTGCAAAATAACCAATGAAAAGTCTCCCTAAACATCCTGTTCATCTTTAGCTGCAAAGGAGACAGATGACAAGGTAGGTCAAGAAAAAACTTTAATTGAAAGTAAATGTTGATAACACAGTTTGTTAAAGGCAAGACAGAATGAACAAAACTAAACAATGAATATGAACATATCAGATGGAACACCATAAAAACTGGAAGGTCACTATGGCTTACACTGTTTTTGCTTCGATGGGTAATAAATTAAAAATATATCCCATTAGCTTTAACGATTTTAATTTTAAATTTTAACAGTTTTTAGGTTTTTAGGTGGAAACTTCCACTTCCTAAGTCTGGGCTCTACCTGCCCAGAGAAGGATAAGACTAACATCCTCTGGCCGGGAGGAGGAATGGACTTCAGCTGTAGGAGGCGGCAGGCCTTCTAAATCCCTGCTGTCACCTTTACCAGACCTTCGTCCAACGTCCCCCGGATAGTTATGTTGTATATTGATAGTCATGAGGCACTTTTAGTCATTGTGTATTGATTTATTGTGTATGAACAATATGAATATAAATCTATATAATCTATATAAATTATAAATATAATTTATATAAATATAAATAAATAAATAAATAAATAAATAAATGAACATGTAATTTTGCATGTGTTGTGAACCGCCCTGAGTCAGTCCTGCCGAGTATGGTGGTACAGAAATTGAAATAATAAATAAATAAATAAATAAATAAATAATGATTAAAAAGTATTTTCTATTATTCTCATTCTTAAAATGAAGGGATTAAGAGTGGAATCTCCCAGGATCTGTACTGGGACACAGCACTTTCTCCTTAAAATTATCTGGACTTATGGATGAGTGTCAAATTTGTTGTTAACACCTAATTATAGTATTTAGTTAAGTGACAAAATTCCAGAAGGATCTCTTTAAATGCTTGGAGCAGGGATCATAATAGTGAATGTAGTTCCATGCCATCAAGTGTGAAGTGACAGTGGGTTGCCTATTTGAAAATGACAACCACGAGAAATGCAAATTCTGTGATGGAAATCTTTAAGAAAGGGATTGAAAACATAACTGCCAAAATCCTAATGCCTTTAGAGAAAACTATTATGCAGTTATATTTCTAATACAAGTGGGCTCTAAGCTCTTTGGGTCAGCTCTTGTTTTCAATTCCATTACTTGAACAGGCACATTTAATGGGAAGATGAGAGGACTGTTAAAATAAAAGGCTTTTACTTAAAGGCGTTGTGCAAATTTTTCTGATGAACGTCACACCATTGGTTTTTAATTTGCGGTTTAAAACATCAGCAATGTTTTAATTTTCTAGTTAGCTCAACTGTAGATAAACAGTTGCTTTAACTAAACCTGACTAACTTCTGAATGTGTCTATCTGTACCAGTTAAAATCTTGAGACCCAAATTAGTGGAAAGGCACAATATACATCAAATAAGTCAGGCACCTAGGTTGCCAGTATGTCTCCGGGTGCAATTCAAGGTGCTGGTTATTACCTTTAAAGCCCTACATGGTAGTGGGCCAGGATACTTAAGAGACCGCATCATCCCAAGGACATCTGTCCGTCCCACCAGGGCGGATCGGAGAGGCTCTCTTATCATTCCATTGGCTAGAGAGGCGCATCTCTCTAGCACCAGAAGGAGGGCCTTCTCCATGGCCGCCCCGGCCCTTTGGAACCTCCTGCCAACTGAGCTACGTCTACAGACAGAGCTCCTGCCCTTTCGGAAGAGTCTAAAAACCTGGCTAGCAGGGCAGGTGTGGGGCTCCAGGAATATGGGGTCCCATGTTGGGTGGCTGATCTGATGGGACAGCCACCCCTCCCTCACTCTTTTAAACTTTTTAAATCTTTTAAAACTTTTTAACCTTTTAAAAATTTTTAGATCTTTGTAAATTCATGGTTTAATTCTTTTTAAATTGATTTTTTAAAGTAATTTCGAACCTCAAGGTTTTAATTTATGAATTTTCTGTAAGCCGCCTAGAGTCAGGTTCGCCTGATTAGGGCGGGATAATAAATCTAAATAAAATAAATAAATAAATAAATAAATAAATGTGAGGCACTGAATCACTCTTGTCTTTGGGCTGCAGTGGTTCAGTGGTTAAGAAGCTTGTCTTGTTAGCTGGAAGATCAGCAAGCTGGCAATTTGAGACCTGGGTACTGAATGACGGTTTGAGCACCTGTCTCTGGCCCAGATCCTGCCAACCTAACAATTCAAAAGCAAGAAATTGCAAGTGGATAAATAGGGACCACTCTGGTGGGAAAAGATCTTGGGGACATGAAAGGAGCCTCATTCGGGCATCTCCCGAGTGGAGTTTCTCCAGCAAAAATAATTTCAACCCAGAATAATTTCTGACCCCAAATTATTATTATACTCTGTCTTTACCTACTGTAAAAATATGAGAAAGGTAGGGCCCAAAGAAGTTTTTCCTGACTGCTCCTTAGAAGGTCAAATAATAAAGATGAAGCTAAAGTACTTTGGACATCAAATGAGAAGAGAGGATTCACTTGAGAAAGCCTTGATGCTTGGAAGGGTCGAGGGCAAAAGAAGAAGGGGACGGCCCAAGATGAGATAGCTAGATGGTATTGTAGAGACAATGGGCACAGAGCTGAGCAAGTTGAGGTGGATGGTGGAGGACAGAAGTGCCTGGCGGACAATGGTCCATGGGGTCGCAGAGGGTCGGAATCGACTGTGCAACTGAACAACAAAGGTGACAAGAAAAATACAATATCACAATCAAGTAACAAAAGAATGAACTGAAGAAAGTCATTTTTTTGCTTTGTTCGTCTTTTGTATGATAAACATAATCTGTAAAATTTATTATTATACTGTATGCTGTTCTGTAAAAACAACACTATTGGTTTTCTTTTCCCATGACTGATTTCCCATGGAGTGATTTATCACAGTTTCCTTGGCTAACTGAAATATTGAACCCAGATCTCCATAATGGTAGTCCAACAGTCTATCCACTACACCACATTGGCACTAGGCAGACAAATATTTGCCTTAATATAGATGGTTTTTTCTCAGCAGGAGAATGGAAGCATCACAAGGACTTTCCCTAATCCCCCAAGTTCAACTTCATCAGAAGTACTGGATAACGGAAGACAGTAAAGCCAAACTGCTGGATGTTGGTGCCAGATGCCTAGATACAGTCACCGAGAAAGCGCATTATTATGACACTGCTTCAGATGAATTAGCAGCAGCTCAGTTGTGGCTGAGTAAAAGGAATCAACAGTGGTGTCTTATAGTAGAATCTCAGAAACAACCAGTTGAAGAAAATACTACCAGTTCTGTACCTGAACCTCCACGCCAAGGCAAAACAGACAACACGAACATCTACAAAGGCACACAAGATCAGCAGCATGATTTGAACGAAGAAAACAAAAAAATTTTCAGTGCAACATCTAGTTCAATATATGCCGAGGTGGTAGACGAGAGCGAGATAATTACTTATCTGGCAGATTTTCTTCACATAGATTTAAAAACCGAGGCAGAAGGAAATGTGACCATGGAAGACTTTCTGCAGAAGGCTGGTATCCAGCATTATGCAAGCAACCATACTGTTCAACAGGCAACATATAAGCTGGGCAAACAGTACACAATAATAACGGAAAGGGATGAGGGCTCTTTGAAGGAGACTGCAACTGTACTAATAGAAATTGATATTTCAAATATCTGCAAAGGTTTTGAAGAAATCGAAAAGTTAGCAACCTACCTGGGATTTATTCAAAGTGAACCAGGATTCAAAACAGACAGTTATGACCACACACCCGTTTTGGTAGAAAATATTTGAAGGTGTGACTGTAAAATCACTTCAAAGCATTTTTAATTGCCTCTTTAATGTTTAAACCCAATATTGTTTGTAACAGAATTGTATGTGGTTGGAAAATGCAAATTTATGGCAGTGGCACTCCGAACGTCAGCAGTGATCTATGAATAGCCCAGTTAACAGCTGCAAGAGGAGAAAGATGTTGAAGTGAGTCCCTTGAAAGAGGACTGCTGTAGCTGCCTTCTTCATGTCGAAGTTGCACAGGTGGCTGCATGGGAGTTGACTTAATAAATCTTTCTGCCAACTAACCTCAATCTTCTCGTTTAACAGAGGAGAAAATCATGCTGCCAGCAGAAAATATCTCGTAGACACATTTTCTCCCATTTACCACTAGCCATAAGCAAATGGCTTAAAATTATCTTCAGGTTCTTACAATTCAATGTACAATTTCTGTGCATGTCGAATGTTACACTTACTGAAATTCAATGGAGAGGGTCTGTTGGAGTTGCCATTTCTTTATTTAACAGTTTGGTGATTTCTGAATTAGTTAATCAATAAAAGTGGGTATCTATCATAATTGGATAGGATTTTAAAAAAGCATACTCTTTTATTATTCTGACTTTAAGAGCTATTAGCCACTTTTATTAAATTCCATTGGCTTGTTTTTGCCAAAATGACATATATACAATTAATCTTCTATGTGCAACAACAAAAATACACTGTCTACCAGTTTGATTTCTCTGACAATGTACGTATTGTTTAGCACCAACTAAAGAGCTTTTAAAAGTATTGTTTTCCACCTGTCATGTCTGGTCAATTCTATGATTAAATCCAAAATCTTGCTACTAACAGGTTACTCAAACTTTTCAGGCCATAGCAGAATAAAAGTGTCATTCATGTAACCTGAGCAAGATAAAACAGTCAATATTTCAGTCCTGGCAGCTTCCTTATAATCCACTATGCAAGCGAAACATCCATTTTTTATGAAATACTGTACAGTTCACACAAGATGCCAACATATATTTCTAAAGTCTAAACATTTAAGTTTGACAGGTGATCTGGCTGAATGCAAATTAACACCAATTTTCTAGGGCCAGGTATCCTGGCCCTATATGGTAGTGGGCTAGGATACCTAAGAGACCGCGTCGCCCTAAGAACATCTGTCCATCCCACCAGAGCGGACCGGAGAGGCTCTCTGGCTGTACCATCGGCTAGAGAGGCACAACTCTCTAGCACTAGGAGGAGGGCCTTCTCTGTGTCTGCCCCAGACCTATGGAACCTCCTGCCAATTGAGCTACGTCTCCAGTCAGAGTTGCTGCCCTTTAGGAAGGGGGTTAAGACCTGGCTGGCAGGACACGTATGGGGTTTGGGTCAGACAGGAGCATCAGCCTGTTGGCTCATCTGACCCCTCCCTCTCTCAAAATATGAATTGTTAATCTTTTTATCTTTGCTTAGTTTTTATTTTAATATTAATTTTAAATTGGATTTTTTTTATATTGTATTTTATGTCTTGTTAAACCTTTGTTAGCCGCCCTGGGTCTCTTTGAGGAGGGTGGCATATAAGTCATAATAAAATAAATAAATAAATAAATAAATAAACTTGCTCTTGTGTAGTCTACTCCATTACAATAGTAGACATGCAGTAAATACTAGGTTAATTGGGATGGGTGTTTGTTGAAAGGCATCAACACTGGAGCACTTATTTTTGCTGGAAGGGACAAGATGGCTACGACAGTACTGTAAACAACACAATTCCACAGTCATCTGTGGGTTGAGAACAAGGGCAAAGTTTGCCAAGGACAGGGGCACATGTACATGAAAGAGAAAAACCGCAAGAAACAGTTCACAAAATGAAAAACAGGAAAGAGTTTCAGAGCCTTTCGTTGTGAAAAGAAGGAAGTTCCTGGTATGATACCAAATTCACCTTTCTGCTATAGGGTTTGTAACACTGGTATGAAACATATAAGACACACCCAGGAATCAGCTATATAATTTACACAATGTCTGTCTACACGCACGTCAAAAGAGACAGAAATCAAGAAGATGGATAATGGGGTGTGTGGTAATCCACTCTAGAGAGATTTAGTAGTAGAGAACCATCATTCTGAAACAGTGACTTCTCAGGTTCAAGACGAGGATTGAGGTTGTTTATAGTCCAGAATCCTAATGGGACTTTATTCTAGAGTAGATGAAATCACATTAGTTTCAGTGGCAAATTGCAGCTAATTAAAAGGTGCACAGTCATGCACATGGCTATGTGCCAGCCACACAAATAGCACCTTATCATCTGCTGCAATTTATACAGTTTTAACTATCCCACAATAAAATCCCAACAGGATTTTGATAATTAAAAACAAAGTTAAGAAGCTCTGCATTACACAAGCACATGCTAATCCTGGGCAAAGGAAAGCATGGACTAATTACATATGCAGAATCCCCTCAAATCTACTTTTTTCTGATACTAAATCTAATATGTTTTATGCAACAGATTGATTTTTTTATTTCTCAAACTTTTAATGGCTTTTGACAGTTTTACCACTTGTTCTAATCACTATTTATCTGATCTATTTATCTACTTGCAATTTCTTGCTTTAGAACCGTGATTCTTAATCTGCAGCCCATGGCACCATTTCATGTGGCTCCCCACTGCCTCCAGCACATGTGGTGGAGGAAGGGCAAAATGGCCATCCGGCCCCCAAAGCTGTCTGAGGGAGAATGACACGGCCCCCAACTTTAAAAGGCTGAGAACTCCAGCTTTAGAACAAAAATATATTCAGGAGTCTGAATATTAGCATATATTCATAATAACCAGAGCATTATTGTAGAGAGCATGCTTTAATGGCCCATAGAATCAACAGGTATTTGATGAGCCCCTCCCTTCATCTTTCTCTAACTTCAAATTATCACAGTGCAGTTTCAAAATGCCTGTTCTTGCCAATACAAAGCAGTCAGTAATTTTATTGAAACAAATTATGCAACATGCAAATGATATAGCTAGTTACAGGTGAGAGTATATTTAATAAAAAAACTGCAACACAGTATATGAAGTAATATAAAATCAAGGTTTTATGAAATGGATTGAAATGTAAATTGAAATCTTTATGTTAATTATGTCCTGCCAAGTTTATTCTGAGTTTCACACACCCATTGCCAACACGTTTTACTTGGTATAAAGTATTCAAAGCTTCTCTAAAGCCACCTAGGTAACCCCATCGGGGGCTCAAATGCCCTTTAACTTATTTTGAAGAGTGTAAACCTGCTTTAATTGTGTGATCTAATCTGTAATAATTTGCAAGTCAGATCTACTAATTTCAAACAAATCTATTCCCTAGAAACTGCACACACATTTTCAGCCTCTTTTACAACACTGTTCACAAATATTATCTTACTATTTTTTAATGCCACTGGTTTCCCAACATTGTTTACAAATGCAGTACTAAGTGAATAAGCCCTCTTGAAATTAACTTGGGAGTAAACCGTTAGGAAACATTTTAATCATCCAAGCTCTATATATACTTCTTTTAAACAAGCCCCAACAATTATATCAAGAGTATACACACTGCTTAATTTCTTGAACATCTAAAACCAACAAAACACAATGAAAATCTCTATTACTGTACTCATGCTCAATTACACTATGGCATGAACCTCTTGCATAACCTCTTGCATGACAAAACCTGTACCACATAGCACCCTTGTATTAACGAAAAACCTGCAACCAATAACACAATGGATCTTGCATAGGGCATAATTCTGCGTGTTTGACATTTCTGGCAGTCTCATAAAGACTTGTGCTCTACACTACACTTAGAAGTGAATTTCATTAAAATCAGCTGCTTTTTACTAAATCAAACTACTAAGCCACAAATGTGATGCCAGAAAGATTTTCCTATCATGCTAATTGGCAATTCAGGCAGTTTACTCACAGAAAATCCCATGAGCCAATATTGATTCTGCACATCTGTTCTTCTTCAGATTTTTGTTAATATCAAGGCTGAATGGATGCCTATTCACACAATACAGCATCAGTCTATAAAAGGCCAAGGCTGCAAATCGTTGCATTGGAACACATTTTTCACACCCCCACCCCACCCAAGATGCATCACACTCACTATTAGCTCACACAAAACCCTCCATTATAATAAATCTTTGACAGGTTTTAAGTAGATATACTTTGTTCTTCAAGACAAAAGCTAGACTGCAGAAAGTTACCCACCAAGTAAGCAAAACAGCTTTCTGCTCCATGCATGTTCACTTATTTCATTCTGGTTTTTTTTATATTGTGCTTGAACTCTTGGTTGTTTTGCAATTTTTTAAAGCACAAAATCAAATTTTGGGTGATATTATTTTTAGCAGTCAATCCTGTGTATATTTTAAAGACGGAGAAGTGCAATTATTCCTTGATTAGATTTGCAGCAGAAATGTCTAATCCTGTTTACACAGTTGAAGAATATCAGCACAACACGCTTAGATCCATTTGTAGACAAAACAACCAAATGGTCTTTGCCAATTCTTTACCACCATGCTTCTGACAAATGAGACGTACCTTTCAAAAATAAACAATTACTCTGACTGTGTTTTATGCATGAATGCCATAAACATACAGCGTTCCACCAGTGTTTCTTCAGTAAAACCATTCATTCTACATATAAATCATTCATAAAAGCAGTGCAAAAAAAGTACTCTGGTGAAGATAATTTACATTTTAAAAACTATTCAAAATGTGCACAGTAGTGGCAACAGTTGATAGAACTGGAGGCCAACAAAATCAGGAAGGCTGTATTTCTCTGTTGTGGCTCAAGTTACCTAGGTGAATACATAATAGTGAGACTCTAAAGCAGTGGTGTCGAACCTATGGCACGCATGCCAGAGGGGGCACTCAAAGCCCTCTCTGTGGGCATGTGTGCCATCGCCCCAACACAGTTTGCCCCACCCCTCTATCAAGCAACCCAATGGGAGCATTTCCTTCCTCCCCAGGACAGTTTGCCCCACCCCTCTGTTCAGCAGACCAATGAGGTGCTTCCTCCATCCCCCAGCACAAAGTTCGCACTGCTCCTCTGAAGTACAGTCAAACCTCGCATAAAGAGCGCCTCATTAAAGAGCAACTCGCTTTAAGAGCAGAATTTTCTCTGAATGTTCACTTCACTTAACAAATAAAACCAACCAAAAACTCGCTTAACAAATAAATCAGGGTTCGCAATCCCCCCCACAACTGGTCACTTACAATGGTGTTTTGCTTAAAGAGCAAACTCGCTTAAAGAGCAATCCTGTGGAACGCATTATGTTCTTTATGTAAGGTACAACTGTATGGACAACAGCCTGTTGAGTTTGGGCACTCGGTCTCTAAAAGGTTCACCTGCTCTAAAGTCTAATGGTGGATGAATGGTGCTTTGCTACTGTCATGGCAAAATGGAAAGATGGAAAACAAAATAAAAGGAGCTGGACTCTTGGCTGAAAAGTTTAGGAAGGTACAACGGTTACAATGATAGCCTTGCAATGAGCCAGTCACCTCAGGTAACAGACACTCGGGTACTTTTGGGCAAGAAACAAACTGTCAGTTATTTGTTCTAAAACTGTGCCCTTTAAATATTATAAAAGACTAGACAAGCTATGGAAGTGAAGAGAACAGAAGGGGGACAATATTAGGAAGACTTTAAAATACAGTGGAACCTTGGTAAATGTAATGCATTCTCCAAGATGTTTCTTACAGCAAAAATTACTTTAAACTGAATTTCCCATAGGAATGCATTGAATGCAAGTTCCCACAGGAATGTACTGAAAACCAAAATACATTAACCGAAATGTGGTTTCCCATAGGAATGTATTGAAAACAAATCAATTCATTCTGGGGGGTAATCGGTAAACTGAGCCACTATTTTCTATGGATTTCCTTTTGTTATGTGAATTTTACGTTAACCGAGCCATTTGTTAACCGAGGTTCCACTGCACGTCAAAATTCAGATAATGCAAAGCAAAGCTGAATTTATAATACAATGTCCAGATTCTGTGTATCAAAGAAAAGCTGGTGGCAGAATTGTAATTATCTTGGGAGATACCGTCTGGCCCTCATGAGGCTCCCTATTTATAGGGATCTCCCAGGCTGCATTACGCAATAGCCTGAAAGGATCAACTAGGTGTCTAACAGATGGGGGTATACTATTTTCATTCTGGAATTGACCAGCTTAGGTAACAGATGCCGGGAAGTAAGAAGTTAGACAGATTATCTCTTGGCACAGGAATAACTACCTGCATACATGAATAGTTGGGTTTGAAGAATGAGGCTCCGATGACTGAGCTAGCACTGACTGGGACTTTATTTTCGTAAATATACAAATCAGAGTCCTCCTGTCATGCATCACAACTTAGGGCAGACAGTAGCTGACACACAGACGAGCCTGTCTTCAAGTTAGAGGACTGTGACTAATAGGATGGGAAAGACTCCCTTTGTGAAAATGATGATTCACCTGTACAGAATGGGTTGAAACACCGTACATGCATTTCTTTGTCGTTCCAGGTATTCTGAGAAAAAAATCTAAACACTTTGAACTGCTGCTCAAAGGCTGGGTGTGTTATAACCATGTTCACAGTGTGAAAGGGGCATTAGATAAGCTCATGTGCAAAGACACTCACTGTCATTGGAAGGAGGAAAGGCACCAAAGGGCAAGTTGCACTTTCTTAAAGCCCTGCCCAAGAACATCTGGCAGCATATTTAGGGAAGCAAAAGGTTAGACTAGATGGCCTTTTCTGGCCTAACCCAGCAAGTCTGCTTGTATGGTCCTATTATTCTCCTAAGAACAAATTCAGACCAACAATATATCACATCTCTAATGGTAAACAAACTGTGTGTGCATGAACCCATAAAATTAAACCTACATGTACGTGTGCCCATATAAGCTTTCCTCTGATCTCAGGATACCTGTCTTTCATTAGAGCAGGGGTGCCCAAACTACGGCCCACAGGCCAGATCTGGCCCTCGACACCAATTCATCCACCCCACGCCACCCTCATTGGTCCCAGAAGCAGAAGCAAAATGCGCCTGTACAGATTGCAAGACATATTTTACTTCCACTTCCAGTGGAAAGAACCACATGGCCGGCCCACTGAACCACATGACCAGCCTGCAGCCTGAAAAGTTTGGGCATCCCTGGATTACAGAAAACCTCCAAGGACAATTTCCAAAGGAAAACAGGTGAACAAAAAAAATATCAAGAGCTTCAACGCCTATCTCTTGGCTTAACAGGGACATTTTATCATATTACATACTGTATATTGATTAGCTCATCCACATGGATTCATCTGCCTTATTGCTACCATAAATGATTTCTCCAGCAAGACATAGTACAAACCAAACACTCTCTTGAAAGCATAACAGGCACATTCCCAAAAGCAGAAATCATTGTTTTAACAACTCAGCTGTCACTGATGAGAATCTGACCCTACTGCAGTCAGGATGTTTATCTTAATATCCCTTTGAAAGTTGGTAACTAATGTAACAAAATTGCCATTTTCTGTATCTTATTCCCCACACACACTTTTGATAACCAGAGCAGCCATGCATATAAACCTATGGCTTGACTTTGGTCTTTGTGCATTGTAAAGTCCACAAAAGCTCATGGGAAATAAAACATATTACTCTTAAAGGTAGCCAAGACTCTTTGTTCTCTTCAATGTTAAAGACTAACATGTCAAACTCATAGGAAGTGTTATGAATTATATAGGCTACTTCAAAATAAAACCAGTTGTTCTGTGTACTTAGATGCACATACGTGCGTATGTATAAGTTTCCTTAGCCACCTTGAGGAATATGCATACACTGTATATTACTACCATGCAAAATGCATATGAAATTATTATATTATACAAAATTATAGAATATTTTTTAAAACACTTTCACAGGACACAAAGGAGCAGACTAGTTACATTATCAAGTGATGCCTCACTGACTCTTAGATTGAGGGATAGGACCCAAGCAGTGGGGTTCCAAAACTCCAATCGCAACATCAAATTGAATGTGTACACCTACATCATCATCATGCAAAATAATACTATATCAGACAGTAAACAAAACAACAACAAGACAAAAAACATTGTGGCATCATAAAGACTAACTCCTGTATTTTAATGTGAGCTTTTGTGGATCGAGTCCACTTCGTCAGACATGAGACCTCATGGCATCAATGTATAATACTAATACTATGGTACTAATAGCAATACAGTCCTACTATCACTAGTACAGATATAATGACAATGGTGATAATGACACCATCACCACTGATATTAATGATAAAAAGATGATGAATAACAGCAATAACAATAATAGGGCCTGGCAAAGTGGACTTAATCCATGAAAGCTCACATTAAAACACAGTACAGGAGTTAGTCTTTAAGATGCCACATTGTTTTTGTCTTTTTTGTTGTTTTGTTTACTCTCTGATAAACAATAATAATGCAGGAGGAAGGCCCAATGTACTTACAGAGACATTTTTGGATTTACCTTACATATAAACAAACACGGAGATTTCTACATGCAAACACACACATGACTGTGCAGGCATGCATCAACATGCACATACATGTTGTGTGTGTTTGTTTGCGTGAATGAATAAACCACACAGTCCCTCTGCCTGCATGCATGGGGTCATACTCCATGGGTGGGTGGAGGGGATATCCACAGAGAGAGAGGCAGGGGGGGCACAACCCCTGCGTTTCTTGACCCCCTCCCCACAGATGGCCACCCCATAACAACAGAGGTGACCCTCTTTCGCCTCCAGGAGGTGGTCAGAGCCCACCCCCCTGTATAGAGTCTATGTGTGGGGGAAATGTGTGTGTAGTGTACATGTGGGGGAGTGTGCATGTATGAAATGTATTGTGTGTGTGGGAGTGTGTGTATGTATGGATAGAATGGGGGGAGTGTGTGTGTGAAATGTGTGTGTGGGAGTGTGTGTATGTATGGATAGAATGTGGGGGGAGTGTGTGTGTGTGTGTGTGTGAAATGTGTGTGTGTGGTTGTGCGTGTATGTATGGGGAGAATATGGGGAAGTGTGTGTGGGAAGTGTGTGTATGTATAGATAGAATGGGGGGAGTGTGTGTGTGAAATGTGTGTGTGGGAGTGTGTGTATGTATGGATAGAATGTGGGGGGAGTGTGTGTGTGTGAAATGTGTGTGTGTGGTTGTGCGTGTATGTATGGGGAGAATATGGGGAAGTGTGTGTGGGAAGTGTGTGTATGTATAGATAGAATGGGGGGAGTGTGTGTGTGTGAAATGTGTGTGTGGGAGTGTGTATATGTATGGATAGAATGTGGGGGGGAGTGTGTGTGTGTGAAATGTGTGTGTGTGGGAGTGCGTGTATGTATGGGGAGAATATGGGGAAGTGTGTGTATGTATAGATAGAATGGGGGGAGTGTGTGTGTGAAATGTGTGTGTGGGAGTGTGTATATGTATGGATAGAATGTGGGGGGGGAGTGTGTGTGTGTGAAATGTGTGTGTGGGGGAGTGCGTGTATGTATGGGGAGAATATGGGGAAGTGTGTGTGTGTGTGTGTGGGAAGTGTGTGTATGTATGGGGGAAATGGTTGTGTGTAGTGTGTGTGAAATGTATGTGTGTGTGTGTGTATGGCGAGAATGTGGAGTGTGTGTGTGTGAGCTGAGGGCCGACCCCCCCCTTTTCTCTCTGTGGGGCCTGCGGGTGAAGGCGTCGGAATTGGGGGGGGGGCTTTTAAGCGCGACTAAAGCCTCCTGAGGGGGCGGGAAGGGGCTCCCCCAAAGCCCCCCCCTGTCTGTGTGTGTGTGTGTGTGTGTGTGTGTGTAGGCCTGCTTCATCCCCCCCCCCACCTCCGTTCCTCACCTGCTGAGAGACCAGGGGGCGGGGCGGCCCCCCCACCTGTCGCCGCCGCTGCCCGCCCGCCCGTGGTTCCTCCTGGAGGCTGCCGCCCCCTCCCTCAGTGGTGCCGCCTGAGCCGCCGCCAAGGCCGAGCCGTGGGGGGGGGGGCAGCAGGGAGGGAGGGAGCTGTGGCGACGGCGGTGCGCGCGCGGGGCGGGGGGGGGGAGAAGAGCGCGAGCTGGGAAGAGGCGGCGGCCACGGCTGGGGCGTGAGACCAGGAGGGCGGGGGGAAGTGGGAGGAGCCTGGAGAGCGACAAGGCCAGCCCACCAATGGCAGCGCGTACCTAGGACGCCGGCCCGCCAACCGCGGGGAGGGGCGAACCACGCAGGGGGGCGGGGAGAGGCAAATGAGGTGTGTGTGTCTCTGTGTGTGTGTGGCGCCGCAGCTGCTCTTCAAAGGCGCAGACCTTGAGGAAAGGAGGGAGGGGGGGGGAGCCTTGGTCGGTTGGAACGGAGCGGCGCTTCGCGCAGGCGCAGGAGGGCGGCCGCCCTTTGGCGGGGATTCACATGCGCAGAGAGGGAGGGGGGCCAAATGGTTGAGGGTTGCGGGGCGACACTCGAGGCCTGTCTGTGGGGATGGATGCTAGTTGTTGACCCCCCACCACACACACACCTTATGTCTAGTTCCTATTCTGGCCTCCTTGGCCCCAGCTGTGGAGTGGGGGATGTGTGCAGCCACTGGGTTGTAATAATGGGACTTTCATTAGTACAAAAAATAATAATAAAAGGAAATAGACAAAATAACTATTTTTATTTTTGGGACAAAAAAAGAGCTCTGAAATTTTGGGGGCAGTTCAAGTGTGCAAATTGGGGCCCAATCTTTAGGTCCTTCACAGGTTAAATTTCATATTTTTTCAAATTTTCATATATTTGCCTGATTGGGGCAGGATAATAAATCTTAATAATAATAATAATAATAATAATAATAATAATAATAATAATAATAATAATAATAATAATAATAATAATAATAATAATATTTTGTGGATTGCAAATCCCTGCATCTGAATGTAGATGTATTCTCCAGAAAAGGTTATTACAGGAATAAATCCATATTAAAAGGTCTTGCCAGCCTCTTCCTTTGTACTGGAAACACAGTAACATGCTTTGAACTAATAGACGCAGGGCTGAAATTGACTCACAGGCCTTTGAAATAGACACAGGGATACTATACAAACTATACAAAGGGCTGGAATCAAAGTAACCTAGTTGTGAAATACATCCGATTTTTTTTTCAGTATGCACTTGGAATCAAATGGGTGATACTGTGTGTAGTTGGAAAATGGAGAAAAAATTGTTATGCACAGCTGTTCATTCAGAATTTAAATGGCAAGTGGCACCACAAAGTACAATTGCCGACTGCACCATTTCACTTCCGACTGGAAGCAAACAAAACCTTGCTCAAAAAAACCAGTCATAGCTGGCTCTAGGATTTAGTGCTCATTTTTGTTTATAGCCAAAGAGCCAGCACTGTCTGCGTCTGCAGACGTTTCCATGGTCATATGGCAGGCATGGCTAGACACCGGAGTGCACGGAACACTGTTTACCTCCCCATCCAAGTAGTCCCTATTTATCTACTTACAATGGCTTGCTTTCGAACAGATTGGTTGGCAGGAACTGGGACAGAGATGGGAGCTCACTTCGTCATGCAGCACTCGGGTCTTGAATTTCCGACCTGCCGACCTTCCAGCCATCAAGTTCAGAGTCTTAACCACTAGCCACCACAGTCCCACCGCATTAGTTTGACTCTGTGTTATTAACTAGAAGTGGTTGCTTGGAGCCTGATGTTAGGACAGCATTAAGGGTAGGACTGGAGGTCCTTTCTCCAGGTCATGTTCAGAGTACATACTAGGAATGGCCACTATAACCCCATAAGACTGGAGACCAAGAAACCTCAAGGAGGTTCACCACTTGAGGATCTCTCTGTCTCATTTTAGGATGCACACAAAGGCTTCCTTAGCTACTGCATTGTAAGGCAGTCTATGGTCTCTTTATTTCAGCACCTGCACTGTTGACCTGTCAAATTCTGTTCTCTCTGTAGTCTACCCAAACAGCATTTGTCTGCAATTATACCTCAAATTTGTAATTTATTGAACTACTTTTCATGTTTCATTCTGCTTTGTAAGCCATCCTGACTCATTCTTCTGAAACACACTGTCAGCAGAGTTATATTTTCAGTAAATAAGTATGTGCAGAAAGATTGTGGGATGTGACATTTGTAGCTGAGACACCCTTCAGACATTGAACACTCTTATCACACACTCCTAATAAGACACATTGTGAGGACAATAACAGAAATACAAATGCAGAACACATATACAGAGACATACATACTGTACTTATGTATGGCAGATTGATTGCTCTCCTAGGATCAGTCTTCAAAACAAAAGTTGTCAAGGTACTGTTAGAAAATCCTGCACTGAGCAAGGGGTTGGACTTAATGACCTTAAAGGTCCCATTCAACTTAATTATTCTATGATCCAATGAATGCTGGAGTAACAGAAGTCTCACATAGCTGGCTATCATAAGGAAGAATTAAGATTCTCATGGCTGTTAAAAGACATCAAATCATCCATTATCCGATGTATTAAATTTCAAATAAAAGCAGAGGGGAGAACAGCCTTTGGATTTTCCCCACCAGGAAGCGAAACATAGCCTGGCATTACCTCTTGAGCACTTACAACGTGAGTTGCAGATTTTTGGGCCATAGTTGTCCTCGGTCATTTATAAGTCAATCGCCTGTGAAAAATTGGCTTTATTAAGTCTACAGAAGAAACAGCAACATTTAACGTCAATGGGAGAATGTAAAAAAAAAGTGTAGCTGAAAGTTGTAAGCTGCTGCAAGTTTAAGACAAACATCAACAATGAGGGAACAATGTAGAGTAAATAAAAGTGGAAACAACAAAACCAGAGGGACTTGTTTCAAGAAGTTTCAACAAGACTTTTAAACAGAAACATTAACCGTATCTAATTCACTGAAGAAATATAGTTTGAAAGTTTAGGAACCCACAACAGAAAAGTTCATTCAATAGCAATCATCAGCTAAAGGGATTTTTATATTTTAAAAATACCCCCACCCCAGTCAAGATCTTTAACATAATTCTGTGTGGTTGTCTGTGATTATATGTCAATGACACTTTATTGCTGCACAATTTTATGAAGAGCAGCCTCAGCGCATACCTGCACCTTCCCATTACACCTTATCTAGTAGGGTGGGAATGACTTAGAAGCAAAAAGACACAAATGTCAACATCTCCAAATCTTGACACAAGAGGACATTACTTGAGCTAATCAAGAATTGAAGACGCAGCGTCTTGAAAAACAGGGAATGTTAGTTATGTGTTGACACGGCCCGTTACCTGTTCTGAACAGAGTTTTGGTAGCAAGACATTACATTGGTTGTAATGTAAATATTAGGAGAGGATCTCTGAAGTTCATTAGAATTCCCTGAGAGGACATCTAAATAGAATTGAAACAAAGATCCTGGTGCCAAAAAGATGAAGGAAAATGGTCCCCCCCTTTGTGTTCCAAGCACCATAATATGAAGCAGAAATGTACCCCCATCACAAATTGGAGAATGGGTGATCTTGTTTAGAATATGTTTGGGAGCAGTTTGGTGATGTGTTTCCTCTCTGCTTCCCCACTCCCTGTTCTAAAGGTCAGCATTGATCTTTTAAATCGTAAAACAAACAGGAAGGCTGATAAGCAATAGCAAAAATGAACAATTTAAAAAAAGAAAACCTCTCACCTTGAACGCATGCTGGAGTTAACGAGCACCTTAATTTTAAAAATGAAAATAGTGACACATTTTATATAAAGTTCTGGCAGTACTCTGGTAGTGAGAATTATCATGCTGTTTCTACTCCATTTATTATTAGTTTTTGTTGTTCTGTCTTTGGCAAGTCGTAGGTTGGCTTCTTTTTTCCCCCCATCAAAAGGCTTTGCAATCCAACCAATGTAGGCAAGAACATATAACACTGCATCACAATAAATAAATAAATACTGTCTGCAACTTGGTTTAATCCACGTGTCCTATATTAAATCAAGTGCACTCAATCCAAATCTGAAGTCCAATTCTGCCTAGGACATCAGGATCTTAAGTTAGCAAATCTCACCCTCTTGGATAGGTTCTTGTGTCGATGACGTGGGGTATATTTGCCACAAAGGTAGCAAAATTTTTCCAGTTTATTAACACAACTGCAGCTACTCATCATTAGCTCAAAACAGACACATAATGACCTAGCTATACTATCCAATAAAATGGTTTTGCACCAGAGACAAGCCTTTGGCCCATCTCACCTTATATACCTATTTCTGACCTCAGCTCACTGACTTGCCCAGCTGTTGCTGGAACATGCATGCCACCAGGGGACATGATTCAATTGAGTTACCAGCAGGCATAGTGGGAGCTGCATCTGTTATAATGTTCCCATGTAAAAATACATTACCCAGTGACCGAACATTTGAACAGCTATAGCACGCCTTAAAATCTGTACCTGATAGGCAAATTGTGAGTTCAGGTTTAGAATCCGCACACTTGATATCATGTAAATCACGTGTGTTATTCCCAGTAGCAAAATCGTTGTTGTTGTACAGCATAGCAGCTTTTCGGATGTATTTGTCCACTGGTTTGTTTGCTTCTCTAACCTGCTGTTCGTCTGACCAAGGAGGGCATACCACACAATTAAAACAAAACATATTGTAACAGGTAACAAACATAGAGATCTTCGCATGAAAATGCATGTGTGGGTAGGTGTAGTTCAGATAAAATCTAGAATTACCTAATGTGATTAGAATCCTAAAGAATGGTATGTCTAGGGTTTGAAGTATTAATGTGACACTTTTACAAGCCAAGTCTAAACATTGCTCACTCCAAGGTTATTTCTATTGCATACAGTGATTTTTTTTATTTTTATTTTACATGGCTTCTTGGAACTTTGTGATATTTTAAGACAGTTGCTAGTGAAATTGTCCTCATTCTTTGTCTATTCAGGATACCGTAAGGTTTATTATGATGCCCGTTATAGCCCATGGCAAAACCCGCCCACCCACCCGCCCCTTGTTAATTTGTCTTAATTATATTAAAGCACCCATAACAATGTCCCTATGTTGTAATCTGCAGGAGTGAACCAAGGGGAAATAATTCTTTTAGATTTTTCTGCCCCATCTAGTGGCAACAAATAAAATTGGTTCCATTAGATTCCAAGGTGTGTTCTAGAGAAGTTACTGTATATACTTGAGTATAAGTCTAGTTTTTTAGTCCCGAAAATGAGGTCCAAAAAGGAGACTCGGCTTATACTCGGGTCAATGACCCCGAGGGTCCCAAAATCGTGCTGGATTGAAACGTGCCGACCGACAACAAGATGGGGGAATTGGGCACGTCTCAAACTGGAGTGGAGAAAATCCTTTATTTCAACAACACTGGGGAACAAGAGTACCGTAAACACTCAAAAATATACCCACACAAATGTCTAAATTAATTAATTTTACTGTGTTTTCATTATTGGGGGTGGGGTACCTCATAAAACGAAGGCAAATGTTCACACCCTGTGAATCTTCCAACAGGTAGATAAACAAACTCAGAATACAGAGGCAGGCTGTGTGCTTTAGAAGCATTTTAATTTATAAACAGCAATTCCCATTGACTTTATACCATAAAAAAGGCAATTTACAAGCAAGAAACAAGAAATTCGTCAGAATAAAATAAAGCAGCACTGAAATATTCATGTCACAAAATCTAGAAACAAAAAAAAATATCTGAGTACAAGAGTAAAATATCATTTGAATAAATAGTCTAAAATATTTCATGCTATAAAATAATCCTTAACAGCAAGTTAGTTGCTTTAACAGCATCCGCTTTAGCTAGCTTCATTTACTTCATATGGTGATGAAGTGTGGAGTTTGTGAGGTTACCGGTTTAATATTGCAAAGTATTGACATTGAGGTAAGTCATTCAAAGTGTTCAAATATTCATGACGAAAACAAAAGCTATCCAAAACCAGGGGTACCCAAACTACGGCCCACGGGCCGGATCCAGCCCCCGACGCCAAATTCATCCGTTCAGTGACGCCCTCGATGCTCCTGGAAGCAGAAGTAAAACATGCCTATACGGCCGCATTTTACTTCTGATTCTGGGAGCATGAAGGGTATCATGGGATGGATGAATTGGCATTGGGGCCGGATCCAGCCCATGGGCCATAGTGACCAGCCCCCTGAACCATGTGACCGGCCCATGGACTGAAATTTTTGGGCACCCCTGCCATAAACAATAGAAGTTTACTTTAAAATACAATTCCCCCACCCCACCCCCTGGTAAAGCAAATGCAATTACATCATGCAAATCAGTCATGAGCTTCTCTTCTAATCAAATAATGTGTAAACAAACAAGCTTTCAGCAAAGTCCAAAGACTGATTTCACGGCATGCCAGTGGCTTTCAAACTGTCTCCCTCTGAAGCTTGTTTTCAACACCAGCCTTGGATTCTGAAGCTTGTCTGAGAAAAGAGAAGGGCAGATCAAAGTCTACTGGAAGGTACCCACCCAACGGAGATCAACAAGCCGTCCCAACCCAGTTGGTGAAGAACAACAATACTGAAAAGATATCTTGATACTGCTTGGAACAAAAAGAAGGTGGAGAGAGATGTCCAACTGGAGTTTGGCCAAAAGACTAGAGCAGGGCTTCCCATTTTGTCTCAATAGCTTCAAAGGGGTTGACATTTTATTTCTTGAATGCCCTTGGAGGGGTGATTGACCCCATGAAACGGTGCCGTGGGACCGATCTGGCCCATGGGCCTGAGGTTGGAAACCCCTGCCTTAAGGCCTCTGCTGGGGTTTACATGGACATACATGATGGTACGTCACTCCATTCAATGTACAAAAGTTGCCCCAGAACTGGTGATCAAACTTCAGTGCATACCATAAGAGGAGGTCCTCAAAAGCAGCAGTAGGGGAGAGAGGCTGTGGAGGACAAACGGAGAGACCTGTCCTTCAAGGGAAGGGCGAGGGCAAAGGGCTCAGGAAGGAGAGATGATGGACTACCACCACTGCCCCAAGCATCTAAGGCAGCCGCCTCACTCTTCCCCATGAGAGAGCTGGCCATAAATTCCCACCTCTTCTTCTTGACACCTCAAACTTCTTACAGTTGGGGGGGGGGAGCAAGTTGAAAGAACTAGAACCCCAAGCCTGAGACTGCAGGACGCATAATAATGGACTGAAACTACAGGAAGTCAGATATAGGCTGAATATTAGGAAAAAATTCTTAATGGTTAGAGCAGTACGACAACGGATCCCATTGCAGCTAATCCTTCCGATTTCTAGTTATAGACTGGAATATTAGAAACGACGGGCAGCTTTTGACAAATCTCAACACAAGCTTCCAAAGAATCCAAGTGCCGTCTTCAGAAACAGAGTTTTGAATACCACAGTGGCAATGTAAGACAGTCATGTTCTTTATCTTTAAAAATGGGTTATAACCCATACCCCCCTTACTGATACTGAACTGTGAGTCTCTAAGTAATAACACAAAATAACATTTTCAGCCCTGATGGAGGTTTATTTTTTTTTTAGCACTGTGAATGTTATTTTCCAGGCCTAAAACTGATGCCAGGGATGGCTGAGTGTAACAGGTTGTTTTAGCCCAAACGCCCATAAAAGTATTTGTTGAACGCAATACACGGCTGCCAAACTCTGAACATTGTGAAATGACTTCACTGAACCTCTGGTTCAGCGGCTGAGTATTAACTGTTGCTTACGACTCATGAACTAAATAGATTCATATATATATATTTATATTTATATAAAGGATTTTTCACAATTCCCAAATACTTTAAAATATATAAAAATTTAATAAATAACCCTGACCAGTCTAAAAGCACCATTCAAGGGTAAAATTCCCATAGAAAATAGATTAAGTGTTGCATATTTGAGTCCCTTTTCAGTGGCTTCAATGTGAAACCCCCATTCAGATGGATGGCAAAGAAAAAAGAAGTCATAGTAAACTAAACGAACATTATTTCAAATAATTTACGTTTCTGTAAAGGTAAAGCTCAGTCACACCATCTTTTTTCCAGCCACAGTTTTTTAAAAAATGTTATATTTTTTTCCTGTATGTTTGCTTGTAAGAGTTACTTCAGAGAACAATTTAATCCTATGCTGAAATAGATGAACACTTTTTGTATGTAGTTTCATTATTTAGCTTGGGGAAAACAGAAGAGGTGTTTTAAAAACTCAAATAAGCCCAAAAACTCTCACATTCAGAGATGGTTTATGTTGGCCCCTCATGCTGTTCTCTGGCTTGTGTACCCACAACTATCAAGGTGATGTGGATATAAAGCAGGGATTCTGAAACTGCATCCCATGGGCCGGATGCGGACCACCACCCCCTCCACCACACCAGGAAGTGCCAATGTGGTGGAGGAAAGGCAAAATGGCCATCCATCCTCTGAAGCTGCCTGAGGGAGTGTGGCTCGGCCCCAGGCTTAAAAAGGTTGAAAGGTCCTGCTATAAAGTTTAGGTTTTACCTGTCTTACTAAAAGTTCTCCCTTCGTGCTTTAAAAGATGGTGAAGCCTAACCAGCTTAACCTCTGATTCTAAATCTGGAGTTTTCAAACTGATTTGAGAATCATGGTTAGGGTTGGGAGACATAAAGGCAGCAGCTATGAGATTTTCAGAATTCCTTCAGCAAGACTTCTGGGTTAGGGTTTTAATCAAAAAATAATCCAAGTTATTGACAGGTGTTTTAAAGCTCTTTAGAGCTGGCCAATTCAGACTCCCAACAGAGAAATTGATGGGTGGGAGATATAAGGGACTATGAATTTGGTAGGTTATTATTTTTTACGGACTTGCTGTGCAGCACCTAAAGGACAAAGACGACCACCCATAATCCCTTACAACTCCCACCAAGTTTAGCCCTGCACACCTGGTTTCCCCAATCTTCTCCATGAGACAAAAACAGCTGTTGGGACTCTGAATTCTTTGGCTGATTTCTTAATTAAAATTTGACTTGGGTGATTCCTGCAGACTTGAGGAGGGAGGGGGGCTATAGATCACAAATCCTGAAAATCCCAATAGGTAGCCTAATATGTGCTCAATATCAATCATCAGTTTTTAATATCATCACGTCATCAATCTTAATATGAGGTGGAGGATTTATACTGGGGAAAGAGAAGAAGCAACGTTGATGTTCCTCATTTTAGAACTGTGACCCATATACACCGTGACAAGCCACGGTGTGGATTCTTGGAATCTGTTTTTTTTTTTTTTTTTGGGGGGGGGGGGACTGCCTAAAGCCACCTCTGACAACCTGCCACAATCTACAATCTGGAACTGTGGCTGGCTTCCAAACACTAGTTTGTTTAAACCATGGTCTATCGTGATGTCTACATTCACACCTGACTCTTGCTTCTCCAAAAGCCCACTTTAGAACAAGGGTGGACAAAAGGAGAGGAAGCGAAGTAAACCAGAAATGGGGGGTGGGGGAGGGTGAAGAGGAATGAACCAGTGTTTGCTCATCTGCCGTGCAGTTTGTAGCTGAAGCAACAAACCAGGCTTAACGCAAACCATAGCTTATTGTGATGTGTGAATGGGACTACAGTCAAGTCCCTTATGCCCCCACCAATAATCCTAAATAAGCAAGACTTGACAAATCTAGTAAAGTCTTACGCCTGAAAGCCTACAAATCAATGGCTAGGGTGGGAGCGAAGGAAATTCCACATGTTTCATTTTAAGATGAGCGACCCTGACTTCAGCTTACAGGAAAATTTGCCAAACCATGACCAGATCAGCATCTTTTCTGTCGCTAAAAAGCATTCACACCCAAATGCTGAACCAACCGTGAGGTCCTCTGTTGCTTAGTTAGAAACCCCACTTATTTACAAAGCCGAGTTTATTTACAACTTCCAATAGAAACTTTATGGCAGATAAATCGGTCAAGAGGGAAAAAAATTAACAGCTGCTTAAAACCACAAACATTAGCAAAAGTATAAAATTTTCTCGTCACAGTTTGTATATAGGTTAAAATATCTAAAGGATAAAAGGACACTCTCACTGATTTTCCCCCCACATTGTCTCTGTTGCAAAAAAGGTAGATTTAAGAGACTCAATTATGAACCAACCTGTATAATTTCACATATTTTTAATCCAACGTTCCATATATTTCACTGTTTCCCTCAGTTTCTGCATTTATTGTTAAGTGAAATGTATTTAACCTGAACCTATACAACAATCAGCACTGCAATCCCACCCGCTTCCATCGCCCTGGGCACAAAACCCCACCCCAAAATTCATTTAAAATAGTTCATCGCATGCTTTGAACCTGCGTGGACGTTAGATATGGACTTCAAATGGATAAGATTACCATGGAACCAAGATGGCAGAAGGCACGATATAGATGCCGCTGCATCTAAACCTGAAGCTTATCGTCTGCTAGTCTCCGGCGCAACGCATAAGCTCCCTAGGACAAAATCGAAGGAAGACTTAGCAAGGCTTGCTTCACACAAGATGTTCTCCTAGACCATTAATGGCCAACCTTGGCACTCTAGGTGTTCTTGGACTTCAATTCCCAGAAGCCCAAGTCAGCACTTCTGCTGATCAGGGGTTCTTGGAATTGAAGTTCAAGTACATCTGGAGTGCCAAGGTTCACCATCACAGTCCTAGACCCTGTAAGCTGTTCCTAGCCAACCCTTGATGCATTCATGAGTTTATGAGTTGCTTGGTCAACATACAAGCAACCATCCAAAGTTGGGTGGGAATGAAATGTACCTGTCAAATGCATCTTCTCTCCTGCCACCAAATGATGCCTGGAGAAACGTGTCTTGTGTGAACTGGCCTTTTGGTATGCTTCGTTCTCACAGAAAACTGATGTGAGATAAGCATGTTGTCTTTCCTCCTGAGTAGAACCCCCACCCCACTTGAGCTGCCTGCACACCGTATGAAGCTCTCTGATCTTTACAGTACTATATTATGGCTTGATAATTTTTAACCTCAGTAGGAAGGGAATAAGTGACAGACTGACATGAGCGCGCGCCGAGCAACTAAAAATCTTCCAAGGACGACATCCTCAGAGCGATTAACTTCTAGGTAATTAACAGTCCCATCACTATGTTTTGAACCTGAAGCCGGAACCTTGAAAACCTGTACAATCAAAATGATGTAGGGTTTTGGATAAGTCACTCTTTGGTAAACTAAAACCAGTTCAAACGACTTTAGAAATTAAGAACTATATATATATATATATTTAAAAAGTGTTTAAGACTGACACGGGGGTGAAAGAAAAAGGAAAACAAAGTTCACAGCCCCTCTTTTGTTAATTCATATGATTATGGAGTAAGCCAAGGGTCTTTAAAAGGCAGAGAGAGTCAAATTTAACTCTGCAGAACTTTTCTTGGGAGGGTCTCCCAAAAGGTAAGCAAAATTGTTTCACTACTTCAGCAAAGGTTTGATTAAAAACTCATGTCTCGCTTAACAAAGAAGGCAAAGTTAACGAGAGATATCACTTCCCCTTGGGAACATACGAATGCGCGAGGGCCCAAAGATGCCTGCCAACATCCAACACATGCGTGGTGGGGGTGTCACCTGTTCAACCCAGCTTGTCCTCCTGTGGCCCTGAACGATGCATCGTGCATCCTCTTGGTGAGGTTAAAGGCTGCAGTGGAAGAAGGGAAGTTGCGGCTTCAGTAAAGCACTGTGCGCAGCCCTTGGGGGGGCCTGAGTTTGAATTAATAGCAGCAGAAATGACAATCAGTGCCAGTTTGTGGAGGCAAAAGGAATCTCTTGGGCAGTTTCTGGATGAAAAAGCTGATTTGCACACACAGGTTTAGCTAAACCTCGGCCTATCGACCTTGGTTTTACTGTAAATGTAGTAACATTAATCTTCACTAGACTTTTGTGACAGTAACAAAAAAGCCCAGACTTACACTGCAAAAATCTGTTTTCCAGGATGACTAGAATCATGAAAGACTATGGTCATGCCTGACTCAAGGGTCCTGGTGGCAAACCTTGGCACCTCAAGTGTGCTTGGACTTCAATTCCCAGAAGCCCAAGTCGGCACTCCTGCTGATCACGGCTTCTGGGAACTGAAGTCCAAGAACTCATGGAGGGCCAAGGTTTGCCATCACTGCTCTAGGGGTGGTGGTGCTCACCTCTGTTTACAGCCAAAAAGCTGACGTTTCCGTGGCCGTGTGGCAGGCATGACTAGACACAGGAGGGAGCGGTGTTCCCTTTCTCGCTGTTTCCTGTTCATCTACTTGAAATTTCTTACTTTTGAACTGCTAGGTTGGCAGGAATTGGGACAGACAACAGGAGCTCACTCTGTCACACGGCACTCAGGTCTTGAACTGCTGACCTTCGTGTCCTTAAGCTTAGCGTCTTAACCACTATGCCATGGCAAGCCCACAAGCTTAAATCTTTGCCAATGATTTGGTAAAGGAAAACTGGGGGGTGGGTAGATTGTGCATTTTACAAGCTGACTGCATCCCAGGATAGTTTATGGGGATGTGTAACACTTCATATGGATGTTCACAAACTCTTGTTATCATATTATCCACCCATCTGCAGTAGAACCACAGCTGGATTTTCAGTGTTTAAAAATCTGGAATATCCATGAAAGGGAATGAGGGTTTTGATGAAAGCTTAGGAATTTGATGAAAGCTTAGGAAATCCCACAGAAGAAATGCTATACATTTCCAGAGTTAAAATTCACAGTTGTGAGGATTTTAGACTACTATACAAGAATAAAAGCAAAAGGCTCAGGGTCAACGTCTCGGAATTAAACATATATAAATATGTTAGAAGTCAGCAAAACACTCGCACATTCATTTGGCAAAAGTTTAAACAGATTCCCAGGTAGTTGTCTATATTTCACTCAGTCCTGCTATCTGCAAGCCGGGGTTGGGTGGGGAGCACTTACTTGAGTGGGAACAGTGTGAAACTATGAGTGAATAATTAGTTTCCCCCATGGCTGCCCCACCAAATCCCCTACTTTGCACCTCTGCCTATGTCTACATCCTAGCAAGTACAGGTAGCCCCCTAGATCCATGTGTTCAGCATCCACAGCTTCAGTTATACGTGGATCAAAAAATATTTAATTTAAACATTCTGAAATACGTTACATATGTATTTCTGTGGCGCATTACCAGAGCTGGCCACTAGAGGCCACTGTCGGAAATGCAAAATATGGAGTTCCCTGCTATTCATGGTTTCAGGTATCTAGGGTAGGTCTTGAAATGTGTCCCCTGCAGATACGGGGGCAACCTGTACAGCCAGTACCCATCTGGCTATCTCTTTCACTAAGCAAAGTGATCACATTCACCAAAAAAGGTCGTAGTCTGCCCAGCCTCATTATATTGTCCAAGTATACACTTAAAAACCCGGGGTGGGTAGGAGATACAAAGTAGAGTTTTATACAGTAATATTTGCCAGTTTATGCTTTTTGAGGTCTGTTCCTGACAAATAAGTCTAATCAGAAAGATATGTGATTTCCCCCCACTATTCTTAGGTTTCACATTTTTCTGTGCTATATTGACCTAAGAGGAAAAAAGTTAGCACCACATTAGATAAATACCAAATGTTTGGCAGAGAGTAAACACGATCCTTCTTGAAGATGTTTGTTGGCATTTTAACAAATAAAAAAATACTGACTAACCATTGAATTATGGAGAAGCCAAAAGAAGACAAAATAAAAGGCTTCTCTAATACAACAAGAGATATTGCTCATATTTCCCCAAGCATCATTACAAAAAGTAAAAATACAAGTGCTTCAGCTTCACTGGAAAATGGTAACTAGGAAGTTACAGGTGTACCTGAAAAACAGCTCTCTGGAAGAGATCCACTAGAACAGAGGTTTACAACCTATAGCCCATGGGCCGGATCTGGCCTGCGGTGCCATTTCATGTGGCACTCCGCACTCGATCCTGCAACCACTGTTGGAACAGCCTAAAAGATCCTGCCCTGGCTCCCATTCCTGCCAGAAGCAGCAAAAACAGCTGAAAACATGCTGTAAATACGCCTGCCGAATGCATTTATGACAGCTGCGGATGCGTTTTACGGCAGGTGTTTATGGTGAGGGGAAACAGATCGGCTGTCTGAGGTGGGCATGGTTCGGCCCATAGCGGGAAAACGTTGAGAACCCCTACACTAGCACTGTCCTGAAATATTGTAGATTTCACTACAACACCCCTTTTAGTTCACTATTAAGTCAACCATATCTATTCAAAGTGATTAAGGTAGGATTTACCAGGTATGGTTCTACAGTACAATATGAAGGTAGATTCTGAGGACAAGTAAAAACATTTAAAATCACAAAGCTACTCTTGGGTTGGCGCATGTAACAACACATTCATATATATATATAAATGTAAAAAAGTGAGGGGTCACCACATTGTCCAGTTTGTACTATAGACAAAACAGAAAAAAAAACCCTGCCAAACAATCCCCACCCTATGTTAGTACGTTTATGGCATTTGGTTTATGTATGTTATGGAACAGAAGCTGTTTTGAAAGCAGCAAACACCCCCACCCCACTTTAAAAGAGAGAGAGGATTATGAATTGAAAGCCTTTTAGAGCGAGGTTTATCTTTTCTTTTCCACTTAAGGTATTTCTACATTCACCCTCGACCAGAAGAAAAAAAGTGAGCATTTCATATAGGTTTATATAATATATATTATATAAAATTCAAAGATATCAAAGCAGTTACCGTATTTGCCAGTGTATAAGACGCACTTCCCCTTTAAAATACACTGGGACAGGCCCATGCTGAGCTACTGGGAAAGCATTGTCTCCGTGCTGCTGCCGAAGCGCTTCGGACTGTCTCCCACAGGGCGGAGAGGAGCTGAAATGAAAACTACAGAGGTGGCGTGGCCCTTTTAAGTTATGCCTTCTAAGTAAAGGTATGTGGCCACCAGTCCCGGTAGCCCAGCACAGGCCTGCACCGGGAAAGCAGAGTGCGTCTTATACTCCGATGTGTCTCATATACCGGCAAATACGGTATTTCAGAAAAAAAGAGAAAACAACACACAGACACTCAAACCCACAACTCAGAATAACATTATGGATGGGATTGCGGAGAAGTTGTAGATAACGTCCTAACACAACTTCTGTTTGGTTAAGGCTGCAATCCTAGCACATCCCAGTCTGGGATTAAATCCTTCTGAACTCAGGGGGACTTGCTTCCAAAGTAAACATGTACTAGGAACAGGATGCATAAAGGGCAACGCGTGAGAGATACATTTTCTTGTATACCTGCCTTATTTTAGCATTGTTTCACCACCAAAGCCTCAACCAATCCGGCACGAAGTGCATCGTTTTCTATAATTAATCCTGCCCTTTCGTATAGAAACCTTTAAGAGAGGAAACTCTCCCCGCTCCCTTCAAAACAAAAGCAGCAGCCTTCTAGCCAGAAAAAATGAAATCCATAAGACTTGCAAATATAATAATAACCACTCCTACCCCTGGGGAAAAAAATCACGACGCTATTACAAATCCTTGCAGAGCTGATGGAAACAAGAAATGCACCGGTCGATGTGCTTTGCTTAGGTCTGGTTTTTAATCAGACGTCTGCACATCCATGCTATAATCCAGGGTTTCTGAGATGGAGGCATCATCCTCCCTCTGTTCCGAATAGGCTTCTGTTCTTTCGGGAGACTCGACTCGGCTCCGTAATTCGGCCACGCCAGGATGGTTCTTCCTCAGGTGCTGGTTCAAGGTGCCTTGGAAAGGGAAGCACTTGCCACACACTTCACAGCGGAAAGGCTTGTCGTCGGTGTGGCCGCGGATGTGATACTCCAGCTGGTCTTTGCGGGTGTACTTTTTCCCACAGTACTTGCAGACAAAGGGAGTGATGCCCATGTGGAGCCTCATGTGCCGGTCTAGGCTCCCTTTCTGGTTGAAAGACTTCCCGCAGTAGATGCAGATTAGCCGCTCGCTGTAGGCGTACCAGTGGCCTCTCGAACTTCTCTCCCGGGGGCTGCCTTCATAGCCTTGAGGACCACCTGCTGTTTCAGGGTCGGCCCCTCGCATCAGGCCCGGCACGTCGCTGTGCGAGTGGCTGGCGGAGACCCGTTTCTGACGCCCGCGGCCTCTGAAGGAACCCAGCATAGATCTCGACGAGCTCGAATTCCTCAGGCTCCCGTAGGTTTCCGATATGACTGCAGACTGAGAGGCGCCGTGTGAGTAGGAGAAAGCATTCTGCAGCACGGAGCTGTAGGAGCCGATGCTCACGGCCACGACTTGCTCCCCATCCACCATTTCGGTGTGGTAGCCGTCGTCCCCCAGCGAAGAGCTATCCGAACAGCTCGGCCGGTCGGACTTCTCCATTTTCACTTTCACTTCCGCCGCCGGGCTCTCCCGGATGACCAAGTCCCCCGGGTCAGGGTCGCCTTCAATTTGAACCTCATACTCCGAAATGCTCCCACTACTCCCGCGATCTGAATGCCCTTCTTCTTGCAGCCGGCTGCGCAGCGCCTTGATGGGGATCGTTTCCATCCTCAGGTCGCCGGCCGACGCCAACTGCCGTCCCTGGGAGCAATACGGCGGCGAGATCTCGTCCGGGTTGGCAAAATAGCTATCGTCTTTCACCCCGTTGTGGTTTTCGGGGGCGTCCTCGGCCCCGACGGTGACGGAGTCAACTTCGCTGATCTTTGAGTGGATGCTCTCAAGGATCTGGGTGCACTTGTCGATGACACACTGCATCTGCAGGAAGCTAGCGGCCGTTAAGAAGCTGACGACATCTTTCAGCTGCAACGACATCCTTCCAGTGTAACAAAAAGCTAGCAGCTGCTCAAAGACGCCGGGGTTTTTGATGACCGATATGGAGAGGCCGCTCATGGTACTCAGCGCCGAATGGTCACGGAAGTACGGGGAACTGGCGGCGAGCACGGCTTTGTGAGCTCTGAAGGGCTGGCCCTGAATATGCACAATGATATCGCAAAGTTTCCCCTGCAGGCGAAGCTCGTTCAGCTGGCTCAGGACGGTATTGCTGTACTCGGGAACGTCAAATTGGATGAAACTGCTGCTGTCCATGACTTCTGCTGTTAAGCGTCACCTGCAATGGGGCACAAAAAGAAGTGGAAGTGTGTGTGTTTTTAAATAGGTCAGAACTTAATTGGCAGGAGGGTACTTTGAAAAATCGCACCCCTGACTGCAGCTTTAAAGCAGGGGTGCCCAAACGTTTTGGGCCAGGGGCCAATCATATGGTTCAGGGACCCGGTCACTAAGGCCCGGGGGCCAGGTGCAGCCCCCGACGCCAATTCATCCAGCCCGTGAAGCCCTCGTCACTCCTGGAAGTGGAAGTAAAACGCGCCCGTATGGACACGTTTTACTTCCGCTTCCAGGAGCGATGAGGGCTTCGTGGGCCGGATGAATTGGCATCGGGGGCCGCACCCGGCCCCTGGGTCTTAGTTTGGGCACCACTGCTTTAAACATTTACTCTGCATATGATCTACAAGTCGATGAGAACAAATATGTAAAGTGGCACAGAGCAACCTATTAGAGCAACATTGAGTGCACAGAAAGAGCCTCCTCAAAGATGGTGGTATTTTTGTACCACAATCAGGCAACGGCTACCTTGTATTGCCGGCTAATCTTCCTCACACTAGGTCAGGTGAAGGAAATTGCTTCCGGAAGTGCGTGGACCGGATGAATCGGCATGTGGGCCATCTCCAGCCATGGACTGTAGCTTAGGCACCCCTGATCTAGACTTTAAATCAGAGGTTCCCAACCTACGGCCCGTAGGCCAGATCCAGCCCCTAGTACCATTTCATGTGGCCCCTACCCCTCCAAGGGCATTCAAGAAACAAAATGGTTGCCCCCTTGAAGCTGTTGGGACAAAATGGCCACCCCCATTGTGCAGGCAGGGCAAAATGGCTGTCCGGCCCTCAAAGCTGACTGAGAGAGCACAACCCAGCCCACAGCGTGAAAAGGTTTGGGAACCCCTGCTTTAAACACGAGGCTGCCCTGTGAAAAAGACTAGAGTTGGTTGTTTCCGATGGTCCAGAGCTACAACCCTTGGATCTTATCAGCTGCGTTAAGCCTCTCATCCAAACAACTTTGGGATTAAGCCTCCAGTGCAGAGCTGAACCTGAGAGCAAACATAATCCAAAAGGATACGTTAAGCAAAACTGCTGATCCCAAGCAACACTTGATGTGAACCGGCCTGTTATGCAAGACTCCCAGGCAAAGGCTGGCAGAGGGTTCTTGCAATCCCCCGCAGTTCCTTCCTTTTGAGACACTAAGGTCATTTCTCAACCATTTCCTAGTCAACCTTGCTAGGCATGGGGCGTAGGAGGGGGAACAACCCATGCCAACATAAGTGCATGATATTAAGTGTAAAATGCCCATCGTGTGGAGACAGCTATAGAAATGGCTTGCGAGACCAGGGGTCCCCAACCTTTTCAAGCCAGGGGTCGGGTCTCGCTCTCTCAGTCAGCTTCAAGGGGCGGATGGCTATTTTGCTCTGCCTGTAGGATGGGGACGGCCATCTTGTCCCAAATGGGTGGCCATTTAGTTTCCCAAATGCTCTTGGGAGGGATGGGGCCACATGAAATGGCACCATGGGCTGGATCTGGCCCACAGGCTTTAGGTTGGGAACCATTGTGCTAGGCAGTGTCATGGTTACTGTTTGCTGTGCAAAAGAGTTAAGTAACATCCCCTATACATGGTTGCATAGCCTTACATTTCCGTATATATAAGGTGGTACACACAGCCTCCTCGAAGATTGTGGTGTTTTTGATCCACAAGCGGGTGTACCCTGGTAACGGCAACCTTGTGTTGCCAGCTAATCTTTCTCACACTGGGTCAGGCCAAAGGAACTGCAGAGTGAACTCACCAAAAGGTGCCTTCATTTTGGCAGTTTCACATCTGGCCTAGACACGGGAGAATAATATACAGTATGAACAGAAAGCCATGCAACGCCGGCTCAAAACCTTTCTTATTTACAATGTAGGGCTCATAACATCCTTCCCAGGCAAAACAGACTACACTTATCTTGACTTCTGCTTCACCTGATCTCAGCCATTAGAAGATATACACATATTTTTCTTAAAGTTCTGCTCTGCAAGGGCTTAAACATCACAGCAAATAAAGAGATTATAGATATCAATGGAAAACACAGCCATTTTGTCAAACTGATTAAATAGCTCTCAGAAATATTTTCCTCAGCCACTCACTATCTGAGAATGCTTATAACTGACATTATAAAGCCTATTTTTTTACTTCAAATACTGTACACAGCTATTCCTTCTAATGGAAAAATTAAACAGACTGTGTCCAAGTTGGATCTTCTGGGGAAAGAATAAAGCCCAATGGTCCCTTCTTGTTCCATACAACGGCTTTTATTATGCAGTTCTTCTCCTTCCCGTCAATGGGGAGAGAATTAGTATTATATATTTTCATATAATGATTATTAGAATTTAAAAAATATATGGAACATGAAAACTAATCTCACACACACAGACAGAAAGGGGCAGGGGAGCGAGACAGGAGAAAAGAGAGGAATCCAAAATACAAGTCAAATAGATTTATATGATGAATGTATAGACACCATTTTGCATACTAACTACTGTCCCTACTCAGAACCATCTGGTTGCCTAGGAATTAGAGGCATATGTACATTATCCTCAAAGGTATAGAACAATTTCAAAGCAGCTGCATTAAAACCAGAGTTTGCATTAACTGTAAGGTAAAGACACATGCAAAAAAACTGAATTGTTATACTTAAAAAAAGTCCATTTTTCAGCCTTAGAAATGTAAACCGTACAGTAAGATGCAAATCTGCTCTTTTCTGTATTAATATGGTACTGTAGACGCAATGAGCACAGAGCTGGGCGGATTGAGGAGGATGGTGGAGGGCAGGGGTGGCTGGAGGGCAACGGTCCATGTGGGGTCACAAAGGGTTGGAATCAACTGTGCGACTGAGGAACAACAAATGCTCAATATGCAAGGTTTTCTTTGGTAGATTTATATTCCTTCTACAGTGTGCAATGGGATCGTCAGAGAGTTCAGCATCTTACCACTTGAGTCACCGCAGTCCAGTTTTATAATAGTTGCTATCTATCTCCATGAGGACTAGTGGCTTGGTTTTATCATAAAAACATTTTCACATTTTTAAAAGAAGAATACTGTAGTTTGGATGCAAGTACAGTAAGTTCTATTTGTGCAATCTTCCCTGTAGTCAGATTGTGTCAAGAAATTTTTTTTTAGGAGATAGACTGAAAGTCAATTTATTTTTAGAGATCGCTGTGAACAAAAAAATAATTTTCCAGCCTAGTTTAAGCCTGGAAGGATTAAGGATTTATACTATTCATAGTATTCTACAGCATTATAAAAACCTTCCACAGAGTATGATGAATTGTGCATGTCAATTTTAAACCAAGACTGAGTCCAATACAGGTGGAAGTCTCTCTTGAGGGCATTACAGGCTCTCAGCTTTCCAATGCAGATAATTGGAAATAAAATAATTAGCTCATTTAAGTTTGTCTGAAGAATGACAAAAAGAGGTAGCTATTTTCCAAGCATTTTAATGAGAAATCACCCATTTAAATTTCTAATGCTCTTCCAATTTTTTTTAAACTGAGACTTTGTGAATGAGTTCCAAAACATGGGGTCCAGATGTTCTTGGACTGGAGCTCCCAGAAATCTTAGCTAGCAAAGCCAATGGTGAAGGCTTCTGGGAGATGTAGTCCACAAACATCTGGGGCTCAAGAGTTGGTAACCACTGGTCTAGACCAGGTTTCCTCAAGCTTGGCTCTCCAGATGTTCTTGGACTTCAATTCCCAGAAGCCCTGATCCAGCAGGTGGGATTACTTGGGCTTCTGGGGATTGAAGTGCAAGAACATCTGGAGAGCCAAGTTTGAAGAACCCTGCTTAGACTGTACTCAGTTGTGCATTCTGCAAGGAATGCCACCATCCAATTTCTCTTTACCAAACTAAGCATCATCCTACAGGAATTAGAGCACATATGTACAATAAGGTGATTTGACAATGTTCACTCCAGATTTACTTAATCTAAATTCAATTTTTAAAATTGTGTCAGAAGCAAACAAAGGTGCTTTCTGGGTTAAAAGGATTTTTACTAAACTCTGCTAAAGGGATGCCCCAAATGAAGCTCCTTTCATATCCCTAAGATCGTTTCCCCAACGAAGTTGATCTACTGTACTTGCAGTTTCTTGCTTTCGATCTGCTAGGCTGGCAGGAGCTGGGAGAGAGATGGGTGCTCATTCTGTCATGCATTACTCGGATCTTGAACTGCCGACTTGCCGACCTTCCAGCTAACAAGACAAGCTTCTTAACCACTGAGCCACTGCAATCCCATCTAAATTCACTTGCTAGGTGCATCGCGTAGTTGGAGTTAAACATTTAACTCCGTTTTAACTACCACCCCAAACCATTCTTTCTTTGGGGAGGAAAGAGGGGAAGCCGTAAAGTCATTGCTTGAAAACCAAGGCCGTGAACTCAGTTTTTACACCCCGAAAGACCTACAATCTAAGGAAGGAGAAGGAAAATTCTCGGCCCTCCAAAAGTTTCATTTCCTGCAGTTCCTCCCATTGCATTGCTCCCTAGCGGAAGTGCTGAACCCCAAAGGAGAAAAGAATGGAGTAATGTGTTATTTAAATTACTGTTATTTAAGGTACCTTCTCTAAGGCTGTGTAGCATTACCACCAACTATATGAACCATTACTTAGCAAAGTCAGCCTCACCTTATTATGAGTCTTCTTATATACAGCTGGATATTGTACAGCTCTGCCAACTATACAAAAAAATCTCCTTGTTTCAGTCTCAGGCTAAGCAAAAAGTGTGCAAAGCAGTACCTTTTGGTCTTGCAGGGAAAATACCACCAAATACACACAGCAGATAAAGCAGCCTTGAACATATGCACCCTTGTTTTATTTAACTGCTCTCCTTTTACCAGTGAGCAAACACGACTTGCAAAGAAAAGGGTGCACAATTCACCAGTCTTGCAAAAGTTATTTTAATTTTGATACTAGAACCCTAATTCAACCTCTATTCAGGTGTCAAAACGGACGTCTGGCCCACGAAGCTGTCTGAGGGAGCGTATCCCGGCCCCCAGCTTAAAAAGGTTGACAACTCCTGCCATAAACCAAACCATACTTAAATATGAACTCACCTGGCCATTCCAGGGAGAAAGAATACAGTACCTTCCACACAACCAACCAAAGCAATCCATAATAAACTTTAACACATTTCCCCCTTTCAGGCAATCAATGCAGAACAAATTGCTAACATGGATTTCTAAAATTTGGGCTGTTAATGACTTTTTTTGGGGGGGGGGGGATTCTAGCATGTATAAAGCCTGTTATAAACTGAAAGGATATACTGTATACATAATAGGCTACCTCACAGCATGGATATTTCTTCTGTATTAAAAAAAATTCTCTCTCTTCAGCAACTAAAAAAAACATCAAACAAAACTGAATGACTGCAGTTTTATCCACTTTCTGGTCTGACCTACTGATTCTGGGCACGGTACAGTGGAAACTAAGCCATAACTATGTTGTTAATACCAAACGCCATGCGCCATAAACTAAGAAAACAAGGATTGTAAACTTTGGGTTGCTATAAAAGCGAGGATTCTCGCATCTAGGGGTATGCCATGAATATAACTGACAGACTCCCACTCAAAGACGGGCTATTTATAAACAGGTTTTTGTTTTTCAAGATGACATCCTTTCCACTTTAGAAACTAAAATTATACTAAGTACACAAAATGAAATTATAGGCTAAATGTTTCGGTAGGAGAGGAGCACAAGAAACAGGCTACGATTTAGCACAAGTCTGATCGCAATAGGTGCACGTGAGGTCAGCAGCCATGGGAGCAAAATTAATTGCACCGTTGCCAGCTGAGCCCATTTGCTCATTATTTTGGCAGATCCTGCCCAGGGATTTACACCTACGCACGTGCTTGCAACACCACGTTGCAGTGACACTGCTTACCCCCAATTCAGTTCATATTTCACACGCCACCCTGCCTGCAGCAACTACCGACATCGGCAGAACTTTGCCTCTTTCCAACAGTTTGCCAAACCAACACCCTGTAAGCTAAGGACGCGACCTCATATCATAGCAGGCTACTGGGCCAGTTGGCATAATAACCAACTGGTGGTGGTAGCCTTGAGGCTTTCCCCTGGTGAAAGCAACTAAGGCTCTTTAACTGGGTAGAAATGTCAGGGGTTGACATTTCAATACAACCCAATGCCTACTTAAGCCCTGTCACTCAATTATGATAATATTCTATTCTTGAAATGCAGGGAATCTGACAAGACACAGGGGCCAAATACTGAAGCAACAATAGTTTCCTTTGGCCGCTGAGACACATGCAGAACTCATAAAACCACTCAGCTGCCGAAATTCTGTTGCTGTAACTTACACTGTGAGGACTCAGCAGCCTGGCCAGATACTTAACTCACTGAGCTATCCAACCAGCCACAAGATTTTTTTTTTTAATGGCAATTAAAAAAATAGTCCATCTCGCTTTCTTCTTTCCCTGTCAGACCTCAATTCTCCCACGTACTTGTACTTCCAGCTGTCAAGTCAACCTATTTCACAGGTTCATTTTGTGCACATCGCTATGTAGCAACAAATGCTTTTCAACTTGCGGTAACTCTAACAGAGTTTCCGAGGTGCGTGAGATGTTCAAAGAAGGCTTTCCATTGGCCATACCCGTCTGTTTCTGTGGCCAGACACATTTGAACCCAGGTCTCCTGGCCTGACACTCGATCCTCTCTACCACACTGGCTCTCTTACAAGTACATATATAGATCCATGCTGATATTTACAATCTACTTTTCTTGCATGAGCTGCAAACAGCACAGATCTCTTTCCCTCACAAACCCCCTGCCTGGTACATAAATCTGATAGCAAGGGGCCAACCCAGGGTCACCCGATGAGATTCAAGGCTTGAAAGTGGGCTTCAGCAGTGAGTGTTTGAAAGGGGATTTGTATTAATTTGCCTAAAACCCTGGAGGGTCCTTGCAAAAGGCACTAGGTCAAGGTCTCCCTTGTTCGAAAGCCAACTCCACTTACAACCAAAGAGCCATGCTGTCTGCATCTGCATGTTTCTGTGGTCATGGAATGTTGCTACCTTTCCTGCCAAAGCAGTTATTATTTATCTACTTGCATTTTCTTGCTTTCAAACTGCTTGGTTGGCAGGAGCTAGGACAGACAACAGGCGCTCATTCTGTTGTGCAGTACTTGGGTTTTGAACTGCTGACCTGCCAACCTATTGAACCCTTTAACCAACTTGGATTCTCACCCTCCCCCCCCCAACTAAACCACCTTATAGGTTGGCAGGGGGAATCTCTCCCAAGAAAAACAGAGGATAGGGAAGGAAAAGAGGAATTTCTACCTACGGGAGTGAAGAGGAGGGACACCACCATTTCCTTCCCCTCTCCCTGTCACCCTATCTCCAAAACCCTCTAGGTCAGTGATGGTCATCCTTGACACTCCAGGTGTTCTTGGACTTCAATTCCCAACATCTCAAGTCAACACACTATCAGATCAGGGCTTCAGGGAATTGAAGTCCAGGAACATCTGGAGTGCCAAGGTTGGCCATCACTGCTCTAGGTCTCCAAAAGGGAGATCCCTATTTAGGGCAACCTAAGTGTAGCCTTCACTCAACTCTTCCTTCCTCTGGACCCTCTCCTGAGAAACACCTTTCAACCCAGACGCCCCACAGCCCAGGAAACCCAAACCATCTTATAATAATAATTTCGTGTCAGAAATTATTCTGGGTTGAGAGGATTTTCCCTGGAGAAACTCCACTCAGGGGTCCCCTTTTGTGTTCCCACGATCTCTTCCCCCTCCTTGCAGTTTCTTGGCTTTCGATCTGCTAGGTTGGCAGGAGCTGGGACAGACGACAGGAGCTCAATCCGTCATGCAGTACCTGGGTCTTGAACTGCTGCCTTGGCAGCCTTCCAGCTAACAAGGCAACCTTCTTAACCACAGAGCCGGGGAGGGGAAACTCGACAAACTCCTATTGATGGGGACGATTCGCCATATACACCCTTCCCAAGGTGGATCCCTGTGTAGGGCAAATCACCCCCTTCTTCACCCCACTGAGAAAAACCCTTCAACCCAGACAGATGCCTCCCCACTCCTAAGAGACCCCCCAAACCACCTTCTACGTTGGGGGAGGAGGAACCTCTCTCCCCCAAAAGATAGGAGGTCCCCGTCCACAAAACCACATCTTCCTGGGTTTCCAGAAGGGGAGATCCCTGTGCAGGGTGATGGCTAACCTCGGCACTCCAGGTGTTCTTGGGACTTCCAATTCCCAGAAAACCAAGTCAGCACTCGTGCAAATCAGGGCTTCTGGGAATTGAAGTCCAAGAACACCTGGAGTGCCAAGGTTCGCCATCACTGATATAGGGCAACCTGAGCCCCTTCTTTACCCCTGAGAGTAACCCCATAGATAGCTCCTTCTGCTCCCCCCCCCTTGGGGTAAAGAGAGAGGCTGAAGGAACCCTTCCCCCCCCCGCACCCCTCCTTTCCTCACCTGAGGGGGGCGTCGGGGGTCTCCTCACATGGCGGGTCCGCCGGAGGGGGAGCTCGGTGCGGGCCCCCCGAGGGCCACCCTTTTTCCCCCCGGCTGACGCCGCGTCGCCTCTCCGAGCGCCCCCCTCCCCTCAGCCAGCAGCGTCCGGAAGCGACGCCTTCCTTCCTTCCTTCCCTCTCGTTTTCCCCCTGAAGACGGAGCACTTCCGCTACCGGGGCGCCACAGGCGGTGGGCGGGGTCAAGAAGAATGAGGGAGGAGGCGGGTCAGGAAAGGGCGAAGCCACGCCCCCTTCCCCTGGCCACTTCGCTCCTCCCTTAAGCTACCCGCGGCTCGCGGCCCTCGAGTCTAGTCGCGCGTGCACACGGAGGCTTTCGCGCAGGCGCAGTAGCCCGAACCAGTGAAAATAACCGTTAGCCGAGTTCCCGCCACTCTTCTCTCTCTCTTTTCACACCTTCGCCCTCAGAGGGCAAGAAGTGCAAGAATAGCATTACATACATTACATTATTTATTAAATAAATAAATAAATAAATAGATAAACAAACAAAGAAACAAACAATCATATCATATATCATATCATATTACATCACACCCATCTGGGATAATCTCCCACTCTGGAGAATTACAACAAATTAAAAATTATATATTTTTTTACAAATAACAATATAAAATTAAACAATACAACACAAAAATACAATAAACCAAACAGAATAAATTATAAATAAAAAGCATTAAACAATAATAACACCCCCCCAAAAAATTTTTTTTAAAAAAAATGTATTATCATCAGTTGACAATAAGGCAGTAACAGTGACAGAATCAAAATGAACGTACACAACACAGACCCTTGTTAGGGATGGGCTAATTTATTTAGCAATCTTCTTACTATTTGGCATCATTAAATAAGATATTTATTTTACAGGCATATCTTCCTGCCTTAGGTTTTCGATTCAATTTATAGGCCACTTCCAATCCCGGGACTCAGTAATGAGGTCTTATTATTTTGTTGTATGGTATTGTTGTTTCTTCGTTTAATTATTTGCACACTGCCCAGAGTGGGAAATGTCCCAGATAGGGAGTATAAAAATAGAATGAATAAATAAATCCCAATTTGCATAACTGAGATCGCACACACCCGTTTCTAAAAAATACTCAAATAAGCCACATTTTGTGATGATTTGCATTGTAAGACTTCCATTTCCAGATCCAATCATTTCACAATTTGAAGCTCCCCTGCAGCCATTTGTTCTTGTGTCCTTCCTTTCTCCCAACTCTCGCCATCCCATTCGCTGGGATTATAGATAGGGGGTCTGTGATGTCACAGAGGCAGGGAAGGCAAGAGTTTAGGCCAGGGATTCCCAACCTGCAGCCCACAGGCTGGATCCGGCCCACGGCACAATTTCATGTGGCCCCCAAAGGGCTTAGGACCAGAAAGTGACTCATGGAACTGGATCACTGGTATGGGGGTCACACTGAGAACCAGATGGCAAATGGAAGACCACTGTGTTATATTGTATACTGTACATTGTCTAATCGATTATTTTTGTATTGGGTACTAGCTATTGATTATACTGATTTTATTGTTTATTCTGCTCTGAGTATTGTTTGTGGATTGTTTTCTGTTTATAGTTTATATATATGCGTGACTGTGAGCTGCCCTGAGTCGGATATCCTGTGATTGGGTGAGAGATAAATATAACAATTAAATTAATTCCCAGGACAATCTTCATGGCTGATCATCACCATGATACCCATTATCTGAAATTGAGTATGGCACTTGAAGATGTCCCCTTTGTTTCCTGTGTACAGTACCTGTGTTTCCTGGAATCAGAATAGCACCAACAATGAGCTTAGTTTATTTTGAGCACACTATGGATGCATCACACCAGTTGCCTTCATTTCTCTCCTCACTTAAATGTTTTATCTGGGGTGCAACTGAGCTCAGCATGTGTTCCAAATTTAAGACATCTAATCCAGTTCTCTTTTTTCCCTGTGCGAAAACTCAGCTAATTGAACCGGCTTCCACTTTTGAGGTCCAAAGTTTACAACTTATTTCAGCCGAGCATCAGATTCTTATAATCACAAACTCCTCATGATTCTTTAGTTTCTCAGGGGATATGGAGGTTACCAGGATCATTCTGTCGGTGTTTACATTGTGGGTCTCTGTTGCATGAATTCTTTGTTATCTTTTGGAAGGAGATAAGCAAGTATTCTGCATCCTATTAAAACTGGCATGTACTAAGTCTTACTATGGCTCGGATATTCTTCTGCTTAGAAGTTGTAAACTTCATATAAATAATTGCAACAACAATGCTGTGTCAGAGAATGTGAGAAGAATCTCAGAAATACCAAGTGGATTCGGTACATGAAAGCTCACATTTATATACAGAAGTTAGTTTTTAAGGTGCCACAACATTATTTTTTTTTGCTGTTTTGTTTACTCTCTGATACACTTCATTATGGAAAATAAAGGATTTCACTGCTCCCAGTTAATCATATAATCATATGAGTCACCTCGGCGAGTGGGATGCAATATAAATCTGAATAAATAAATAAATAGATAGATAGATCCTTCTTCTTCTTCTTCAGGTGCGGTACCCATACCCATTCTGGATATTGGCTATCATCATAGTGATGGTCTTCCTGTTCTTAACTGCTTGGAACAGTTCTTCTGAGGATATGCCACACCAGTCTCTCAGGTTCTTTAGCCACGAAGACCGTCTACGTCCAGGGTCTCTTTCTTCCCAGGGATCTTTCCTTGCAGAATGAGTTGAAGTATCCAAAAACACAACAAACATGCAACAAATCTTCTGTAATCCGGATTGCTCCAGTTCAATGTTTTGCCTGGCCATCCATCCAACCAACCACTATATACACTTTTCTTGAATAATCTATTGTTTACATTCCTTCTTTGAAGAGTTTTCCATTTAAAAAAAACTCTGCAGAAGTTCCATTCCTTGATAAATCCTTATTTATTCATTTTGTTTATTTAATATTATGATGCCTTTCCCTCAGCATCTTACAATATAAGAAAAATAGTTAATCCTAAAACACAGTAAACCATCAACATTTAAAAAGTAATTAAAAGCATTATAGTACTAGATCACAAACTCAACATAACTTTAAGAGATTTCTTCCTGTAAGATTTTACCTTAAGAATGAAAAGAAACTTGAAGGTCTAGTTTGTACTAATATATGCTCCTTTATTCCCCACTGGATAAAATTGTCTTCAGTTTTGGTTTGCTTAGCACCCAAATTTGAAATTTTGCTTCTGGGTTTGGTGATATCAACTTCTAGATCAGTGATGGCCAACCTTGGCATTCCAGGTGTTCTTGGACTTCAATGACCAGAAGGCCAAGTCAGCACTCCTGCTGATAAGGTCTTCAGGGAGTTGAAGTCCAAGAACACCTGGACTGCCAAGGTTGGCCATCACTGATCTAGATCAACGTGAAGACCAAGTGTGACACATTCAAGATGTAAAATTTTCATATTTATCACAAAGCAATGCAATTTCAGCTTTTGCCACAAACCACATTCGACTTCCTAGCTATTAACTTGAAAACAGCAAATCGTAAGTACAACGGTCAACATTACTACTTCCTCTTTTTGAAAAAGCACAGGAAAGCAAACGTGTACAGGGGTTCAAGCCATCAGCATGAGGGTTTTCTGAATGAATGAATGCTGACTTTGCTGGGGATTTAGAAAAATGCTGGGTTTAAGTTAAAGTGTGTCTACTCTGTTTGCAGAGCAAATATTCTCAGGTCCAAAGCAACAAATGTCAGTTGTCACAGCTGGTATGGAGGGCAGGGATGTTGAGAATGGATATTTTTTTTAATGTTCTGAAAATAAATGTCTGAATTTGGATACTCTGGTAGATTAAATTCCACCTGGTGTGATTATAGGATTAAGTTACATATCGTTCACACTCTAGTAGACTGGACTTTGGGAAATGTGGCATTTTCTTTATACTAACTTGAGCATGATTGAACGTACGGAACTGGCTGTCCCTGTCTTTCTGTTGAAAGTCTAAAGAAGTCTGAATTGCAATTATTTGGGACTGGAAAACTATGAGACTTGTGAATTTTTTGGTCCCGATTTTTGTGTGGCTCAACAGCTGAGGGACGTCCCCTCTGAGTTCTTCAGAAATTAGTAAACATCAAATTACTTAAAAAGCCGCTTTAACAGTCCTTTCTACCTGAAAAGCACAAAGTTGTTTTAATTTGTTCAATTCTATTTATTGAACTGGGTTTAGCTAGTAAAGACTCCCTTGCTTGAAAGCCAGTCGTATCGAATTCTAGGGTGTGGTGCTCATCTCCGTTTACAGCCAAAAAGCCAGTGCTGTCTGAATCTGCAGACATTTCCGTGGTCAAGTGGCAGGCATGACTAGATGTAGCAGAGCATGAACTCTTACCTTTTCCACCGAAGCAGTACCAATTTATATACTTGCAATTTCTTGCTTTCGAGCTGCTTAACCACTATGCCACAGCAGTCCCGTTTTTACCAACCATTATTATGGTCTAAGACCAGCATAGTACAGCAAAAGGAACAAAAGTTTAAATGAGGGTACTTAAAATATGTTTTAAACAGGAACGTTTCTGCTCAGAGTTAAGGAGTAGTAAAATTAGTACAAAAGATTAATGTTACAACTACTACCAAGCCTATGATCTAGTGCAGTGACGGCAAACCTTAGCATTCCAGATGTTCTTGAACTTCAATTCCCAGAAGCCCTGATCAGCTGAAGGAGTGAAGTAGTGAGAAAGAGGAAAAGAGAAATTGCAAGTTGATAAACAGGTACCACTTTGGTGGGAAGGTAAACAGCATTCCATGCACTCCGGTGCGTAGTCACGCCTGCCACATGACCACGGAAACATCTGCAGATGCAGACAGCACTGGCTCTTTGGCTATAAACGGAGCGCTCCCATTGGGCTGCTGGGCAGAGGGGTGGGCGGGGCTAACTCTGTGCTGCGGACATGGTGTGCATGACCACAGAGAAGGCTGTGAGTGCCACCAGTGGCAAACTTGCCATAGGTTCGCCACCAATGTACCACTTTTCTACCCACGAGTGCCTCCAAACAAAACAAAATAAATCCAGGAAGGGGGGGAAGGCAGGCAACATTTATTAAAACGTGTTATACAAAAGAGCAATGAAATCTTCTATAAGAAGAAAACAATGAAACAATAATATCACATTGAATAATGCTGTACATTGTTAGGACAGCAGTTTAGAGAGATATCAAATTCGCCAACCTTTGCAATATAGGTAGAACAGTGCACAGGAGTTCAACAGGATGTGAATGTTAATATTAGAAGTGACAATGCATATAAGGGTAAAGTTTTGTAGTGGAATAAGAAATCGTATCACTCACATAAATAGTTACGTTTATTTGAGAAATGCAAGGGAACCTGAAAATGTACAAGGAAAGCAGCCACATCTCACTGAGAATGCAATTTTCAAGCAAAATAGAAACGTGGCAATGTTGCCACATCAAAACTGTTAATATACAAAGATTCCTTCCTTTCCCCCCATCAACGGTCCAATGTCTACAAGCTTGTAATTCTAAGTATCAAAATTAAATAAAACTATCTGCTTGATAAAAAATGTAGACTGCTTCAGCATTCCACTACCGTAAATAAAAGATATTTTCTTCAAAAATAGAGACTCTCAAATTTAGAAATAACATCTTCCTTAAAACATTCAACAACCTATAAGATCTGCCGCACTGAAATACAAAGATACCCGGAATGATAATGGCAAAAATTCAAAGGTTTATGTCAGATGTAACCAAAGTTGTTTCTCCCATTCCAGCAAAGATTAGGATTTTAATAAAATTGTCAGCAACTCATAAAAGCCAATGGGGTTGGTCAAGATTGTTTGGGCTTACCAACCATCCCCAAGCAGGTCTATTTGGAGCCAGAAAAATAAGGATGTATAATTATTGTATGCACATCTTATCACCTAATAAGAGATCTGTCTTGATTAAAGAGCAAGCGGTTCCCTCTCTGGAATCAGATATCCAATTATTGAATGTAAGAAAAGATATTTTGAACATTGTTTGCTCCCACACCAAGTTGCTCACTGTCTCAACTAGGTTTCAACACACGTTCTCTTAGTTGTTATACCCTATTCAGTGGTGGTGAACCTTGGCACCTTGGCACTCCAGGCGTTCTTGGGCTTCAATCCCCAGAAGCCCAAGTCAGTACACCTGCTGATCAGGGCTTCTGGGAATTGAAGTCCAAGAACAGCTGGAGTGCCAAGGTTGGCCACCACAGCATCTGCTTAGACTGTTTAATCTATCCCAGGGTTTCTCAACCTTCGGCCTCCAGATGTTCTTAGACTTCAATCCTCAGAAGCCCGAGTCAGTACACCTGCTAATCAAGGCTTCTGGGAACTGAAGTCCAGCAACATCTGGGGGCCCAAGGTTGAGAAGCTATTCTATTGGCCATGATATGGATCACTAGCAGGGAAATGGGGATATGGTCTAGCCAGATGTCTTCCTAGAAAGTCTCGTACATCTTTTCTACTCATTTTATGGAGATACCAGGGAAGAAAGTCTCAATGGATGAAGATGGTCAAGGTTGAGAGGCCTGGAAGAACTAGGGCAGAGGTGCCCAAACATTTTGGGTCACATGGTTCCTCCCACCCAGAAGGAACATGTGCAGGCACAGTAAATGCCCGGCATGCGCGTTTTACTTCCGCTTCCAGGAGCGGCGTGGTCCAAATTAACTGGTGTTGCGGGCTGGGTCTGGCCCACAGGCCATAGTTTGGGCACCCCTGAACTAGATACTGGATGTTACATGTGGCTTTTCTACACATTTCAGTAGAGTGATGTGTAGACTTTTAAAGAGGAGAAACACGTCTAACCCAGTCGCAGTTGTTGGGGAACGCCACTCCCCACCCACCCCAGTTTGCAAGGAAAAGTTACATTTGCTGAACTCCTTGTATGTACCAGAAAGCAATTAATGACACAAAAAGTGGACCAGCAGTAGAGTCCTGGCAATCACTGGACTTTCCTCCCTGTTGCTACGAGATGAGCCTATTTACTTTCTGCTTTAGGTTTGATGGACCACACGAAGGTAAGCTAAAAACTTACCAAAGAAGCCAAATCATTCTTTTTTTAATTCAACCAACACAAGTTTACAAACAGTAAGATGGTTTCCCGGGTATTCTAAGGCAGTAAGATTTTTTTTTTTAAAAAAAACCCTTCTTTATTTCAAAGACACAAAACTAAAAGCGGATCATTAGGACTGTAGTTTTCGCTACGCAAACACCATGCTTGTGTAAACAAAAACAAACAAACAGCCCAAGTTTCTTATAGAAATTTCAAGGCTAAAAGTAAACCAGACAGACCAGACAGACGACATGAATAAGAAACAAACCAGAAGGAATATATATATATATATCTTTTTAGTTCTTGAAAAAAAAAAGCATTTATAAAGGATTTTTTTGTTTGTTTTTCCTTCTTAAATACAAAGTGCTTCTGTACATTTAGCAGGTTACAGTGTTAGCAAATAGATCTCTGTGGAGTTACCTTGTTCAATAGGGTTCAAGTTGGGTCACAGTCGTTGTCGGGCTGGGGGTTGGTTACACTAATTTGACACAAAGGAAACAAAGAGAGGCTTGCCACTACCCAAGCGCATTAGGGAAGGCAAAGAGTCCAGAAAAGTCAATACACCGAATCAATGGGTAGACAATACAGTACGTACTTTGATTACTTTTCCTTTCCAAACTGACCAGGAAAAAATTGCAGTGCTGTTTTACTCAACAACCGAACCCATCTACAGTCAAACCTTGACATACGAACAGTTCGACTTACGAAAAACCCGTGATACAAAAAAAAAATCTCGGAATTCCCCCCCCCCCCGAGATATGAATTTTAATTGGATACGAAAAAGTATACAGTGGACTCTAGTGGACATTTCTGGTAATGCAATGCATTTTTCATTGTGTTTTGAGATACAGTAAAACACAGGATAGCGATTGGATTGGATAACGCTAAAATCGCATAACGTTAAGTAATCTGGGGAGGAGAATTGGAATCAAATAACGTTAAAGTTCTATGTGATGGATCAGATAACAACCGCTAAAGTCTGTGCAGTTACAATGTATCTCTGTGGAGCTTTAACGTTATCCGATCCATCCCATACGATTTTAACATGGATCGGATAACACTAAAAATCAGATAACACCAAGACTTGTGGAACCAAGTTTTAGCGTTATCCGATGTTTTACTGTATGAATTTTTTTTGGGTGTGAAAACTCCAACAGAACGAATTAATTTCATATCTCAAGGTTTGACTGTATATATATGTGTGTGTATTTTTCTTTTTCAAACATTTTGATTTTACACAATGTCTTATCATCTGAAAAGACTGCTTAAACTAGGAAATTCAGAGATGACCTAGGAATAGTCACCCCCCCTCAGTGTATAAACAATGGGGTAAAATACAAGGTACGCCAACGCTGTCCGCTCCTTTCCTCCTTGTCGTATCTATTCACCTTAACAGTGGATATGCAGAAAGGTAGGAACAGACGTGCCTTAGCATTAGAAAACCCTTAATGGTCTTAGCTCACTTTGCCATGAAATATGCATGACTGACTTAGAGTACACAATTCGCAACAGATACCTCCCATCTTATCAAATAGCAGCACCAACGCTTTGAGTCTTCCAATGAGCCTCCATCTTGTGCATTCACCCTGTAGCAGGGGTGACGAAAGGAGGGTTGCGTGGGGAGGGGGAAAAATTTAATTCTTAAAATTAAAAAAAGTAACAACTTCTAACCACTTCTGGTTACAGGGGGAGAAAAATCCAGTGTTTTAAAATCCATCCTCTGCAGACATCAAACATCCTAGTTGGAAACCTGGAAGGTGCTTCAAGTTTGGAGATTTCTACGCAGCACTGTGGAGAAATGTCCAGCAAAAGACATTTTGACTCCAGTTTCCTAGCTGTGTACCTTCTTGTAAAGAGGGAAGCTAAGAGTGGTTTCTTAGGCGTCCACAGCTTCGATTGCTGGTGCAGCAGCTGATCCAGCAGAGGAGGGTCAGTACCGTAAAGCTTACTTTAGGAACCCTGGAACCGAAGAATCAGTAGATTGTGCTCGTGAAGTGTAACTGCCTAAGCAAAAACTGGGCAGACGCCTGCCCTGAACCGCAAGGGATGGCCAAGAGTGTCCTATGCCCTCCTGGAAAGCAAAATGCAATTTTCTCCACTGCAGCACCTCTAAGTGAAGTTTTGTCTTGTTTTAGGCACAAGGTGGGAAGTTTGGGATGGGAAAGGCAAGAGAGGGGGAAATGAGATTATACTCACATCTCTAAAGCACAGCAGTTTCCCAAAAAAGTTAAAAATAAGCGTGAGGCAGAAGTTCTCTGCCAATCTAAACAAGCTCGGACAGATCGGAAAAACCAGTCACCCGTTAAAGCTCTTGGTCCCCCAAAACTTGTCTTTTAGGAATCTAGCAGCCCTTTGGTCCTGAAAATCTAACTGTAACTCATGCCTTTGTTTTCTGACCAATTTAATGACTCGATTACTGCTGAACAGGATTAAAGAAGGCAGCCAGCCTAACTGAGGAGGTGGTTGGTATTTATATGCAGATTTATTCAATGAAATCGAAAGAGTTGGGTGAAGGGGCGGGGGAAGCTGCTGAGATGAACGGAAAGTGAGAATGTCCCTCAGTGTAGTTCGGACAAGGCTCCCAAGTGCTACTAAAGCAGCAGAAAAGAAACATAAAATAAATTAAAACAATTAGATCCATACCAATGAACCACTACTCCGACGACCTTCCTGATTTGCCAATCCAGGTAGCTTGATAATGTTGTTGTGGAGATCCGCGCTCTTATTGCTCCACCACCCGTGCCACAGAATTTGTGTTAAATCTTCTGGCTCTCAGAAGAAATAGTACCAAGCACGTATTGCGCAAAGCCCCCTTGCTAAACAGTAATGTGAACTCTCTTCTCCCGCCCCACATCGCTCTCACCCCCCCTCTTTTCTTCAGTTCATCTCAGTCACAGTCTGCTCCACCTTACAGGCTTGGTACGATTTGGAGCAAGAGGTGACGTGCCGGTGAAAGCTGTCCCGCCACATGAACCTCTTCCCGCAGAGGTTGCACTCGTACGGTTTGATGCCCGTGTGGATCTTCATGTGGCCCACCAGGTGGTGTTTCATTTTGAACTTCTTCCCGCACACCCCGCAACCATACGGCCGGAGGCCCAGGTGCATGCCCATGTGGCGGTCCCTCTGGCTCTTGTGCGTGAAACTTTTCCCGCACTGGCAGGGGTAAAGCTTATCGGAGCTCGAAAAACTGGAAAGGGCGTTTTCCTCCTTGATTCCTGAAGTGAGCTCCATGCTTTCACCGTAGCCGGCTGCCTCCTGCCTCGGCAGAGCTAGAGTCCCATCCGCCCGGTCGCCTGAGAACTCTTCCATGGAAGAGCCGTAAAAGTCGACTTGCTCGTCGTAGTTGCCTTCGTGGGCTCGCCCACCAAACTCTCGTTCCGGCTTTCTCTCGGAGACGCGGAGGTCTTCAGGAATTGACGTCTGGGCCGGGCGGTCCCCCTGCGTGGCATTTATGGACTCAGAGACTTGGTGCTCGTCGTAAGGGCCATGTCCCTCCCCACCTTCGCAGTCTTGCACAAACCGCTCCGTTTTCACGTGGACCCAGCGCTTGTGGGACATGATGCTGGGCTTGCTGTACAGCGGCCTGGAGTACTGATACTCAACGCTGTCACTAGCGCCCTCTTCTCCATCCTGGCTGGTCATCCCCGTGCTCAACTGGTCGTGGTCCGTCGAGGAGTTGCTAGGAAGGTATTCCTGTTCTGTCAGCTGAGACAAGAGCTCGTCTTTTGAGCTTTCCTCTTCATTTTCCCCGTCCCTCAACTCTTGTACTTTGTGGAAGTCCGTTTGCCCGGCAGACCCAACTTCAAAGTTTTCTGCCAGGCCATTGTAGTTGCTACTGCTTGGGGACTGATGGTCGCTCATACGGTTGAGCTTTTGACAGAGCACAGAGGGGTTGCCTTCCAAAACCTCTGTGCACTTGTCCACCACGTGCCACATCTGGAGGAAACTCGCCGCTGTGAGGTAGCTGACGATCTCCGGAGCGGGCATCACCAGCCGCCCGGTGTAGGTGGACAGGAGGATGTTCTCAAACACTCGCGGGTTCATGACGTCCGGCAGGACGATCCGGCGGCTGTTTTTCAAGAGCACTTGGTCGCAGAAGTAAGGGGAGCTGGCGGCCAAGACAGCTTTATGGGCTCGAAAGAGGTGACCCTGGACAATGATCGAGACGTCGCAGAGCTGGCCCTGCTGCCGCTGCTGGTTCAGCTTCTGCAGGATGGTGCTGGAGAAGTCGGGGAACTCCACTCTGAAAGAATTTGTCCCGGGCTCCATTTCACCAGCAGACTGCAAAAAAGAAGACAACACTGGCTTCAAAATCAACGTAGCTCCACCTAAGATGAGAAGCAGTAGCAGACGCTAAGAAAACTAAGCAAGAGAATGAGCGTGCATAGCCTCTGGACGGAGATGAGCCTCAAGTCCACCAGCTCAAATCCAGGAAGAGCTTTATGGTAAGAACAAACATTCTTGCACCGGGCAGACATCACAACCAGGCTAAAACACCTATGAAAAAATTCAAGCTTTAAATAAGAGAGTGAAGAAACCACCTCTCCTTGAGGTGTCCCAGGCAGGCAAAGGACCAGCTGGTCTGGAACCCACAAAGACCATCGCTGTGGGAGAAAGGACCTCGGCTTCTATTGAAGAATCTCTCATTGCCGTGGCAACGGTAACTTGGCCGGATCTCCAGGGAATGGTCCAAAAAGCTTCCTCTTGTGGTGAAAGGAGAGCGAAACAATTGCTTTCCAACGAAAGCAAGCTTTGAAAGGGTAAAGGTCACCCTGGCTAGAAAGCAAGTCATATCCAACTCTAGGGTTCAGTGGCCACCTCTGTTTATAGCCAAAGAGCCAATGCTGTCTGTGTCTGCAGATGTTTCTGTGGACATGTGGCAGGCATGACTACGCACTGGAGTGCAAGGAATGCTGTTTACCTTCCTGCTGAAGTGGTTCCCTATTTATCTCCTTGGAATTTCTTGCTTTTGAACTGCTAGGTTGGCAGGAGCTGGGACAGAGACGGGAGCTCACTCCATCATGCAGTACTCGGGTCTTGAACTGCTGCCCTGCCAATCTTCCAAATGGTGACCTGGTCATTGTATAGATTGCCTTATAATTAAGGCACAGCATCCATATATGGAATCCTTATCACATGTCATCAGTAAAATCACAACCCTACATATCACTAGGTAAAGGTCTCTCTTGCCAGTTGTATCTGACTCTAGGGCCAGGTGCTCATCTCCGATTATGGCCAAAGAGCCAGTGCTGACTGTGCCTGCAGACACTGTGGTCATGGGGCAGGCATGACTAGATGCCGGAGCGCAGAGAACACTGTTACCTTTCCTGCTGATGCAGTACCTATTTATCTACTTGCAATTTCTTGGCAGGAAATGGGACAGAAGACGGGAGCCCACTCTGTTGTGCAGCACTAGCGTCTCGGACTGCTGACCTTCCGATTGTCAAGTGCAGTGTCTTAACCACCAAGCACTCTCTAGGCATGGCTGCCACAGGTCCAGGGAAACGTCTGCAGACAGCGCTGGCTCCTTTGGCTGTAAACACAGATGAGCACAGATCCCTAGAGTTGGCGACCCTTTTGTGGGTAGACTGCTAGTGCACGGGGAGGCTCTATTAATACCTCCCGGCAGTGACTGGTGAACCTTGGCACTCCAGGTGTTCTTGGACTTCAATTCCCATAAGCCCCGTTCAGCAGGAGTGTTGACTTGGGCTTTAGGGAATTGGGAGTCCAAGAGTACCTGGAGTGCCAAGCTTGGCCATCCCTGGTTTAAGGAGCCAATAGCCTTGCCTCAGTCTGGTCTTACCTTGAGCCCAGACTGACACCCCCCCCCAGCCCCCACCTCACTTCCATTCCCAGCCTCTCCACCCCGACCCCACTCCTCCCTCCGCCCCAGCAGACCAGGTGGGGAGACTCCTTCCTTACCTGTCTGGTTGGGGAAGGGGGGGGCAGGAGCCTCAACACGGGTCAGGGCGGCCCGTTCACCTCCCTTCTCACATGGTGGGTCCCCCTCCCCAGGCGAGGCAGCCTGGCTTCTCTCCTGCCTCCCCCTCCCCTCCCACCGACCACCCAGCAACCGCCTTCAGCCCCCTAAGCAACCAGCCAGCCAGCCAAACCCGGAAGTGCCAGGCGCTTCCTTCTCCTCCCCCCTCGCCTGCCAACTGCGCGTGCGCGGGCCAGGCGCCTGCTTCCGGGTCACGTGGACCTGGAGGAGGCGGAGGAGAGGAGGCGGCGGAGGTAAAATACCATAGAGATGAAAGCTGGCGGAGGGGCAGAGAGTCCCCCTCTAGGCTTTTATTTGCCAATACAGTAATACCTCATATAACATTAGTATCGAATAACACTAAAATCGCATAACATTAAGGAATCTGGGGGGAAGAATTGCATCAGATAACATTAAGATCCTATGGGATGCTTCAGATAACAACTGCTAAAGCCTGTGTGGTTACAATGTATCTCTATGGATCCCATAGAGGATCAGATAACACTAAAAATCATATAACACCAAGACTTGTGGAACCAGGTTTTAGTGTTATATGAAGTTTTACTGTATTAACATATCAGAGTATACAAAACAAAACATAAATAAGTAAGTAAATACATACATACATACATACATACATACATAAAATGTTGTGGCACTATAAAAAACTAATTGCATATAAATTAAAATTAATTAATAATAATAATAATAATAATAATAATAATAATAATAATAATAATAATAATAATAATAATAATAATAATAATAATAATAATAATAATGTAAAGTGTAAAGATGCAGGAAACAGGAGATACCTTTACTGGATCACTAAGAAAAACACACGTTGTGCGAGCTTTCGTGGTTCAAAACCCACTCCTTCAGCATATAAATTGAATAAATAATAATAATAAATAATAATAATCTTCTTCATCTTTACAATTTGAATATGGATCACAGGGCGAATCTTCCTTGTTTTTCCTGTATTTAAATGTGAGCTTTTGTGGACCACAACCCACAAATACAGGATTTAGGATCTTTTAAGGTTTGCTCTGTTTTGCTTACTTTCTGATATGCTTGCACAGACTTAACAACAGCTACTACCACTTCAAACATTTTTTTTTAATATGTGGACTCCTATAATCCAGATGTGAGCATGGCGGCCAGCTGTCCCTGATGGCTGCGGGCTCTGGGATTTGTAGTGCAAAAACAAAGAACACTCCCAAACTCTGCTTTTACCGATTGTGACTACAGTACTGTGCTGTATATGTATTTCTTTATCTGGGACTATGGGTGAATGCATAAGGATGTCCACGAATCTATGCAACTGCATCTCTCTCTCTCTCTCTCTGTGTGTCAGTTGATCAGTCTATCTGTCATTCAGATCTGTTGTTCCCAACCTTTTCAAGCCCGAGGCTGGGTCATGCTCCCTCAATCAGTTTTGAGGGTTGGATGGCCATTTTGCCCTGCTTGCATGATGGGGTGGCCATTTTGTCCCAACAGCTTCAAAGGGTGGCCATTTAGTTTCTCAAATGCCCTTGGAAGGGTGGGGGGGGGCAAATGAAATGGTGCCATGGACCAGATCTGGCCCATGGGCCTTAAGCTGGGAACCCCAGGTTTAGATAATGGTAATTAAACAGCCTCACTCCTCAATCAAGAGATACACTTAATCACTTAAATCATTATACATTTACAGATAGAGTAGATTAGATTAGATAGACAGACAGATAGATAGATTAATTATATTATACAGTCAAACCTCGCATAAAGAGCCCCTCGCTTAAAGAGTAACTCACTCAAAGAGCAGAATTTTCTCTGAATGTTCTCTTTGCTTAACAAATAAAACCAACCAAAAACTCGCTTAACAAATAAATTGGGGTTCGCATTCCCCTCCCACAGTTGGTCACTTACAATGGTGTGTCGCTTAAAGAGCAAACTCGCTTAAAGAGCAATCCTGTGGAACGCATTATACTCTTTAAGTGAAGTACAACTATATTATATTATATTATATTATATTATATTATATTATATTATATTATATTATATTATATTATATTATATTATATTATATTATATTATATTATATTATATTATATTATATTATATTAATAGACAGAGAGATAGATGCTATCCAAAGTGCTGAACCTTTTTTTTTGGGGGGGGGGACCTAGTGTCTTGAGTTGCTCCTGTAAGATCTAAATTAAAACTGTGACAGGTTCTCCAGCCTCCAATACCCTGTATGTGACATTGTGTGTACAAAGAGAGAACATCCATAAGGATGGGATGAGAACATGTTATTGGACTACAACTCCCATCATTTTATTGGACTATAGCTAGCATCAGTTATCATCCTTGGCTGTTGTGGCCAATGGGAGCTGCTGGCGGACAACAACGCCCTGTGTGAATGTCGAGAGAGACAGAATCTGGCTCATTTGCTAGTCTGCCGATTACCACCAGAAACATGTGCCGACATAAGTTTGGCTGACAACAAAGCCAAAAAGGTGGCTTCGTTTTGGCAGTTTAAAGTGACCTAGAGATGAAAGAAGAATCCCAGAACTGAAGAGCATGCGCAAAGATCCTGGCACACAGAAACGTTCAAGGACTGCCACAGGCTTGTTTCCCACAAGTTCAAAGCCATGATTTCATCTCTCCCCAGCTGCTGCGAGATCCTGCGCATGTTTAGACGTTTGCTCTTGTGCTCACTTGCTACAAGGCCGAATCTGCTGTTTCGCACAACACATTTCTGGAGCATGTGCGTGAGGAGAACGCCATCCAGATACGACACTTGATCTTCACTCCCCCAAGCAAGTGGGATCTCCTGTGTGGTCCATTCATGATACAGCATGCTGAGTATACATGTGTACGTGCTATATATCATACCTGTCAACTCCTTGATTTTTTAAAAGCTCAATGAATCATAACTGTATAAAAAGGTCTTTGAAGCAAAGACCAAACACGCATCTGTCTCAATGCATTGTTTTCTAGCTTAGAAAACCTCCGAGAAGTTCATGAGCCTGGCCTGCAGGTTGGGTGGCCGTGCTTCCTGTTTCACACAGGGAAATGCTCTGTTCAAAAGCGTCTGAGAGATCAGTCCTCGAGATGAAGGATTTGGCTGTTTGAAGGCTGCTCAGAGTCCAGCTTGAAGATCAAGAATGCCATGAAGCTATAAGACCAGTAAAGAAGAGTCAGCTGAAGTCCATTGCCATCTAGGTCACAACTCAGCTGTTGTGAGGTATCATCAGTATGCAGATGATACCCAATTGTATATCTCGGCCTGTGGGAACACTAGTGATGCAGTGGAAGTCCTTTCCAGGTGCCTGGAGGCTGTCAAGGTCTCGATGGGGGACAACGGGCTTCAGCTGAATCCTGGCAAGACTGAGTGGCTGTGGGTAGGGGGTCCTGCGTTATCTCGGGAGCTACCATCTTTGGTTCTGGATGGGGTGGCTCTGCCCCAAACAGACCCGGTACGTAATCCGGGGGTCCTCCTGGACTCACGACTACTGCTCAAAGAGCAGGTGGCAGTTGTGGCCAGGAGGGCCTTTGCACAACTTTGTGTGATTCGCCAGTTACGGCCATTCCTAGACCAGGACTCCTTGCTCATGGTCACACATGCCTTAGTCACCTCCAGGCTTGATTATTGTAATGCGCTCTACATGGGGCTGCCCTTGGTGACCATTCGGAGGCTACAGCTGGTCCAGAATGTGGCTGCATGAGTAGTGTTGGGGTGCGGGCGTTATGCCCGTGCCTCACTGCTGCTGAGGGAGCTGCACTGGCTTCCAGTTTGCCTCCGGGTGCAATTCAAGGTTCTGGTTATTACCTTTAAAGCCCTACATGGTAGTGGACCAGGATACTTAAGAGATCGCAACATCCCAAGGACATCTGTCCATCCCACCAGAGCGGACCGGAGAGGCTCTCTGGTTGTGCCATCGGCCAGAGAGGCGCACCTCTCTGGCACTAGAAGGAGGGCCTTCTAGGGTTTTAAATTGTTGTCGATGCTGACATGTTGTGAATCACCCTGGGTCCCTTCGGGTAGGAGGGCGATAAACAAATTTAAATAAATAAATAAATAAATATTAGTCTTGGAAGGTCTTGACTAACAACACCAAAACAATGTGCCACTAAAGTTTATTCAGGGTTTCCACATGTACTCTGGTTGGTCAAACAGCACATACACTCACTGGCTGCTGTCTGATGACCCACAACACTACCAGGTTCTGTGCCGGTGCGTGTAAGATCAAAAGAACAATCCTGGCAGGTCATTCAGCTAAATCAGGAGTTCTCAACCTTTCTAAGCAGGGGGCCGGATCACACTCCCTCAGACAACTTCGGGGGCCGGATGGCCATTTTGCCCTTCCTCCACCACATGGCACTTCATGGTGTGGTGGGGGAGGGCCCCCCACATGAAATGGTGCCACGGGCCGCATCCAGCCCACGGGCCACAGGTTGAGAATCCCTGAGCTAAATAAACCACTAACTCTAAATCATAGTCTTATTGCAACACTATTAATCTTAAGTACTGATTCTACTACTCCTTAACTCTGAGCAGAAATGCTTCTTTTAAATATATATATATTTAAGTACCCTCATTTTAACTTCTGTCTCTTGATACATGAAAATATGGTAAAATTAATTAAATTGTTGGCACATCTCAATCCAACGTGGTCCTAGGACCCTCGTGGTCATTGACCCGAATATAAGCCATTTCCACTTTTTGGGGCTCATTTTTGGGACTGAAAAACTAGGCTTATACTCAAGTATATACAGTACCACTTTGGTGGGAAAGTATAGAGCATTCTGTGCACTCCCATGTCTAGTCATGCCTGCCACATGTCCAGATCTGCAGATGCAGACAACGCTGGCTCTTTGGCTATAAACAGAGATGAGCATTGAACCCTAGAGTCAGATACCGATTGGCTTTTGAGCAAGGGCGACCTATGCTGGTTTTGGACCGCAATAAAGATTGATTGGTTGATACTCAAACTTTGTTTATCAATATCTTCTTCTAGCTATACTCCACATGAATGAGCAGCTTGTCCAAGGTTAAACAGACTGGCTCTTCTGGGAAACTTCTGGTTCATGTACTCAAACCCACCCAACTTCCGCTCAGTTTGAGAGATGCAGGTACATCCAGTGGTAGGATGTCAAAAATTTTACTACCCCACCGTGATGTCATCACAGTGTAGGCAGAGCTAACGTCATGACATCATAAGCACGGACACGCACACACCTCAACCCACCCACCCACAAAACACACCCGTAAATAAATTAAATAAAGTAAACAAAAATAAAAAATACATTAAAATACACCCACCCACCCCAAATACAAATCAACCAGAGCTTAAAGCTTATTCTGGCTAATCTTTCTCACACTAGGTCAGATGGAAGGAACTACAGAATGAACTCACCACAAGATGGCTTCATTTTGGCCCTTTTCAACTTTTCAACAGTTAAAGAAGTTAGGTTCTAAGTCTTTGCCTAACCAGTTCTCTAGGATAATATGCCTTAATGTCAATGTAAAACAGCTGTACCTTCTTAAGGGTTCTCCAGTTGGAACAGCAATTGGAACAGCACAGGTATAGCTTATTGGTGAGGTAACTCCAAGACTTTGCTTAAAAACCCCAAGCCAGGCTGCCAGGCCTTTTAAGGAACTGTGGTATTAGGTCAATATAGGTAAAGGTATTAAATACACATTAAAATGCACACAGACACACCACATCCAAAGGTGAGTCACTTACCCTGGGGAGCAGGCTATAGGGAGCTTCAGGCTAGCAGCTTTTCTTCCTCCTCCCCGCTTGGGAGGACAGCAAGGAGGCCGTGCATACGCGCCAAGCACTGTATGCTTGCATGCACGCCAAGTGCTTGGAGCACATGCACAGTGAACCAATGAAAAGTTAAGCCCCAAAGGTGGTTCCCCCCAAAAGCTGCTACCGGTTCTCCAGGACACTGGGGAAAGTTACTACCGGTTCTGGTGAACTGGTAAGAACCTGTTACATCTCATCACTGGGTACATCTCTTTCTCCTACCCCAAAGTCTGTACAGTAGATGGCGCTGAAGACTAATACAGTAGAACACATTACTGGAACCATTTTGTCATTCAATATATACCTGTAGTCTTAGAATAACACAGGGGCAGTAGAAGTCTGGGTACCTTATTTTAGTCAGTAAATAATAATTGGATAACGGAGAACCGTTGCTATTGTGTTCAGGGACAAAATGTCCCACGGAACCTTATACTTGTTTTGAAGGATCTTTTTTTCTGGCAGTTTCAATGCCTATTCTTCATATAGATTTATTTTCAGTACAATAGAGACATAACATAACACATAAAAAGCATAAATAAAAAGTTATTTATTTATTTAGATTAGGATTGGATATTATTGGATGATTTTATTCAGATCTCTTATATATATATTATGATGTGTGTTGTACATATATTTTTAAATGTATTGTAAGCCACCCTCAGTGGCATTTGCATCAAAAGGGTGGGGTACAAATGTAAACAAACAAACAAGCAAACAAAATAAATAATACTCGCATACAAGGAAAACCATTCAGAGAAAACAAACATTTTATTTCTCTTCTTTCTAATGGTGATACCCTTTTCTCGCCAAAAGTACATAATTTCTCTCACTGGTGCATGTCCATTCTCGTTCAATAGGACTCTTAGTTATTGGAACAAGAAACTAATAATTTATAACTAGTTATTTGGAATTAGTTGCTTTCACAATCAAAGTGGTACTTGGCAAAATAATGTATTTCAGAACCTTACACACTTTCAGTTTAGATCAGAGGAGGCAAGGAAACAAAAGGAATCAGAATTCATCAACACAGCAGAAAGAGGAGCAGCGTAAAGGGATCGATGATCTTCTTTCCTTCCATCTCAAATTCTCTTCCTTCCTTCCATCTCAAATTCTCTTCCTTCCTTCCTTCTCCGTTTCTCTTCCTCCCTCTCTCGTCAATTTCTCTTCCTTCATTCTCAATTTTCCTCTTTCCCTCCCTCCTCAATTTCTCTTCCTTCCTTCTCTTGTCTTCTCTTCTCTTCTCTCCTTCCTTCCTTTCTTCTCTTGTCTTCTATTCTCTCCTTCCTTCCTTCCTTCCTTCCTTCCAAATAGAAGCAACTGAATACTGTAAACCAATTCTTATGTCTTCCTTCCTTCCTTCCTTCCTTCCTTCTCTTGTCTTCTATTCTTCCTTCCTTCTCAATTCTCTCCCTTCCTTCTCAAATTTCTTCCTTCTTCCCTCCCTCCCTCCTCAATTTTACTTCCTTCCTTCTCAATTTTTCTTCCTCTCACCCTTCTCAATTTCTCTTCCTTCCTTTCTTCTCTTCCCTCTCAAATTCTCTTCCACCCTCTGTCTCTTCCTTCCTTCCCCTTTGTATCATTTCATGTTTTACCTTCACAAAATAAACCACACAACCATTTCCAGGATGTGCAGCAGGAGGGGAGGGAGAAAAAAAAACAATAATAAAAGAAAATCAAGGGAGCAGGCAAAGCAATAGAGGAAGTCAGGTGTCCCTGGTCTCAATCGTTAAATTGATTTCTCTGTATTCTTTTCTCCTCCCCGCCAATCCCTCTGAGGATGGTAGATTGAGAGCATTACGACTTTTTCATTTTGTTTTGACACTGCACCTTTAAAATTTCATGCCTGTGCGGGAGAGCTCGTCAAAGTGACAGATAAAAGTTGACATTAATCTCCGCGGTGTCACTTCGGTGACTGGCTGTGTTTGATTTCCCCATTACCCTATGGGATCATCAGTGACAATACAAGAACACAATTCACCAGAATTTGGTTACCCTTGCAGTCGGTACCATTGAGATTTGGCTCCCGGGAGTGATATTGTTTCATTTCCTGCAAATTAAGTCAAAAGCACGCCACCGACGACTGTTGCTTGCTTGTTCCTTTGCCTCAAATGACTGTAAAAATTAGTGTGTTTGGAGTTTGTAGAGCAGTTTTTGCAGGAGAAAAGATGGACAGACGTTTGAATCCCTTCAAAAAGAGAACCGGATGCTTAAATGTGTGGTTTGTGCTGTGGGCCATCTTCTTCCATCCTTGTTTGGGGCATTTTTAATTTAGATTTCTGCCACCTTCCACCCATTCAGGTCTATTCCCAAGGCATCTTAACAAATATAATTTCATTAAGGGATGCGTCTTCTTCCATGAAGGGACTGCAGTGGCTCAGTGGTTAAGACCCTGAACTTGATGACCGGAAGGTCGGCAAGTCAGCCGTTTGAGACTTGAGTGCTGCATGATGGAGTGAGCTTCTGCTTATGTCCCAGCTCCTGCCACCCTAGCAGTTCAAAAGCAAGAAATTGTAAGCAGATACATAGGTACCACTTTGGTGGGAAGATAAACAGTGTTTCTTGTGAGCAAGTCTAACCTAGATGGTAGTTTTCTGTTCCTGGTTTTCTTCTCCCCTCTCCTCCCCCCCAACTGAGCTTTTAAAATCACTGATCACTCCACATGCTTGAAGGTTACCTGACAAGCTGGCAAACCTTTTGGAATATTGGCACTCACCTTAAAAGACAGGTGGGTAGTTTAACTGAAGGACAGGTGAGGTTCCCCTCCCCCTTACGTCCCCCTTGATTCGCTGAAATAGTCCCCTTGTAGTCAATGCTTCAAGGAGGCAGCGGTCAGGTGGAAAGTAAAAGAAAATTATAATAAAATTGCCTGCCTGACCTTTGACAGATGATGTGAGGTATTGATAAGCATTTCAAACAGCTTTCTAATCAAAGGCTTGCCTGTTGTTGCTGGCATTCGTCTGCCCTTCCCTTTTTTTGAAGGTGGCCTTTGTAACTTGCCGAGTGGCTGTTGGGCCAAGAGATTAGGTGGGGGGGGGAGCAGGTCTCTTCTAAATAAATTAATGGGGTTGGTTTGTATTGGGAAGGTCTGTGGTACCCAGTTTGGGCTTTTCACAAAGTTGGGGCCAAAATTGCCATCCTTGGGTACCAAGAAGGCTTTCGGCGATGGATTTGCCAAACAAATTGATAACAAGTAGAGTGGTTATTATTATTTAAAATGTCCTACTATGGTAATGGAGTAGACCGTACAGCCAGCGACTCAACGCCGAGTGTCAGGCAGTGGTAGATAACCTGACTCCCTAAAAAGGCCAACGGCTATGGGTAGATGAGGTCCTTTAGGTGATGGTCCCCTCAGTGGAGGAAATGCCACTGGAAACCATAAGATTGGGCTCAACAGCAAAATGAGAGGAGGAGGAACTCTGATTCCTAACGGGCATGGAGGCGGAAGAGATCATACCAGATGGACTGGCTGTGAAGACGCACCTTGGCCATATCCTCAAGGCTGTGGCAGTCCATTGTAGTCCCAATGTTAAATCTGTCATGTTTTATTTCATATGTGCCACAGGAGATGGCTCCGGGATCATAGTGTGTGGGTCAATTCATGGCAGGCTGGGATCCATCTTAAACAAATTCATGCCAATGACATTTTTCTTGCTTCAGGGGAAAAAATGCATTCTTGGATAGGAGTTACAGTCAATGATTATTTAAAATGTAGCACATCTGCACACATGAAAAAAGTTGACATTGTTGTTAATGAAGCCCTGCACATAGTGACAGGATGCCTCAAACCTACCCCAGTTGAGAAAATCTATCCTCTTGTCAGAATTGCTCCACCTAAGATAAGGAGAGAAGTAGCAGCAGATGCTGAGATAACTAAACAAGAGAAGGACCCTTGACACTCTCTCAATGGAGATGAGCCTCAAGTCCACCAGCTCAGATCCAGGAAGAGCTTTATGTCAAGAACAAACATTCTTGAGGGTATGCAAGAGCAAAATCAGATTAGAAGATGGAGGAAGGAGCTTACTGGACAAGGAAGAACATTAAAGGAGGATAGAACTGAGGAACTCAACCTCCCCTACATCAATTGGAGGACCCTGAATAGGCTGAGAGTTGGAGTCCCTAAATGTAGGACCAACATGTTCAACTGAGGGCTGCTGGAAGACAACACCACACTGTGTGAATGTGGAGAGATACAGAATCTGGCTCATTTGCTTGTCTCCCGATTACTACCAGAATCATGCATTGATGAGGACTTGAGTTTGGCCAATGACAAATCGAAGATGGTGTCTTCATTCTGGCAATTTGAAGTCTGACCTGGTCATGAAAGAAGAAGGAAAGATTGTTTAAAAAATGATTTCCCCCTCTCGAAGAATCAAGTCTCCAAACGCGTCGCTCTAAAACAGCATTTGGTCTCTGCAAAAGGATTTGAGAGGATTTTTGAAGTGGGGAGATATTCAAAAGAAAACATAGAGGAAGGTTTCTCAAATGAACGGTAGATCTTATGTACTCGGGGAAGAAATGGCAAACAGTGGGACGGAGAGTCAGTTTTCAACCACAAATGGTGTGCACCATATAATGGGGATTTCCCTGACAGAAATGAAGGCACAATGACTTTCACGAGGAATGTTGTGAACAGAAAAAGGCATGTCCCATTAGCTGGAATGGAGGGTAAACTTATCCTAGTGGATAATGTATCCAAGAGCAAGCTGTGCTTGGATGGTAGCCATTCTATGTAATTTGCCAGCATTAGGAGTGGGAGCCCGGGGTAGAACCACTGGCGTGCCTTCGGATCATCCTAATTCTTCTCTTTCATCAATTCAGATCTTGGAGCCTATTTCCTTGAGCCTAGCCTGCTAGCAATTACTGTCCAAGCCGATTAAAGTTTTATTCTTTTTTTTTCCAGAAGGAGATTTATGTTTTCTTAAAAGAACTGTTACAATATAAAATGTCTAGTGCAAAAAAAAAAAATCTCAGTTGTAGCTTCAGTTATTTTATTTGCTCATCCTGCCCAGGGTTGGTCATTTTGGCTGATGAGATCTTCCATTATCTCAGTAGGCAGAGGTGATTCTGCAGCTGCCAGACTTAGATTTTGAAGAATTAGATGCTGGAGCCCTTTCTCCAAGTATCAGTTTTTGGACCTGGAATCTCATGGAATTTTGGATTATGGTCTGCCAACCTTAATCTGATTTGATTTTTAAAACCAGAAACTTGGGATCTTCTGAATGGGAAGATGATGCTCTACCTCTAAGCCAATCCCTCCATAAAAAGCCTAGACCACCCATCTCCTCATTTCCAGATTTTTTTTCTGTGTGGATGAACTTTGAAAGCCACAACCAACCAGCCAACCAACCAACCAGCCAACCAGCCGGCCAACCAGCAGGCGAACCAACCAACCTGCCAACCAATCAACCAGCCAGCCAACCAGCCAGCCAACCAACCAACCAACCAACCAACCAACCAACCAACCAACCAACCAACCAACCAACCAACCAACCAACCAACCAACCAACCAACCAACCATACAGACATACAGCGATATATACAGACATAGTTTAGATTGTAACACTTGTTATATGGAGCTCAGTGGCTCTTATTTTACAATAGAAGTAGATATGGTGGTAATTGCATCCTTTCAAACATTCAAGATAGTTAATAAATTAAATAATATTAGCAATACATTGAAAAAACACACTTAAACTGCTTAAGAGAGAAAGGGCTTTACTTAATCTAAAATAACTGTCTACAAAAGTCAGTATCTCTGTTTCGCGGAGTGTTTCCTCACTCCAGGCAATTACCCATGGGTGAGAAGGGGTATCCTGAGGTCACTTTGCCACCAGTGATGGTGGCAGCTGACTCTTGGTTCAGTAATAATAATTTAGTGTCAGAAATTATACTGGGTTGAAAGGATTTTTGCCGGAGAAAGAGGTGGGTACTCAATTCTTCATGCAATACCCGGGTCTTGAACTGCCGACTTGCCAGCCCCAATGGCACACCTTCTTGTTCCAACTGAGGACACCCAGCTAGGTTTAGGGATGTGTGGTATGGAGGATAGAAAATATAGCTTTGTTCTTCAAAGTCAGAAGATGGTTTAGGAGGAACAACCAAAGTTCAGGTGGACCACCCAAGAGACAGCTTGGAGATCTAGAACGGGATTTAGCCTGATCTTTATAAGAGCTATCCAAGGTGCTGAAATTGGTCTTGAACACACAATTAAAAGAAAGTTAAAGGTAAATGTCGCTCTTCCTCAAAAGCCAGTCATATCTGACTTAAGGGTTCAGTGCCCATCTCTGTTTATAGTGAAAGAGCCAGTGCTGTCTGCGTCTGCAAATGTTTCTGTGGACATGTGCCAAGCATGACTAGACACTGGAGTGCATGGAATGGTGTTTACCTTCCCACTGAAGTGGTACCTATTTATCTCCTTGCAGTTTCTTGTTTTCGAACGGCTAGGTTGGCAGGAACTGGGACAGAGATGGATGCTCGCGCAGGTCTCTAACTGCTCACGTGCCGAACCTCCAGTCATCAAGTTCAGTGTCTTAACCACTAAGCCACCGCAGTCCCTACAATTAAAAGTCAATGGCCATACAAAAAGACCTGTTCTGCATTGCTTGTATTTTGGGACCCGTCCTATTTCCCACTCCACCGCCAGTGTATCTGATTTGCTGAATCCACAAGGGAATCATTTTATTCTGCCACCACCATGCCAGATCCAACTGGGTTACTCCATTCCTGCAAGAGCGAGTTGGGCAGAAACAAAGAGGACAGGGCCCCTTTGATAGAAGGTCACTCGTACTTTTCCTTGACCCAAACATACATTTGCCCCAGTTTCCTAACAAAGCCTTTCGATTGAACAGATAATGCTGCACAAAAGCACAGAAACGCGCCTCGGCAGGCCAACGCATATATGAATTAACAATTCAGCTCTGTTTCCAAACATCTTGCCAGTTCAGTCACCAGACTGAGCGAAATCTCCCACATCCAACAGGAAACTGTCAGCACCTTCAAACTCTCTATTCCCCCCTCCCATGCCTATAATTTCAAATTAAGTTCATCCTTCATGCCACAAAGAGAGATAACCTCTCCTAGCCACCTGCCTGCTTCCTTCACAGAAGAACAGCCGTCCTCACATTAGGTCAGACATTTTATGCTGAGAGAAAAATGGAAGATCAGAGATAAGAGAAGGAGGGAGACCAGCTGGTTTTTCTATTGAACCGTTCTTTCCTTGCCTTTGTAAATGGAAGGTGTTTGGTGTTTTTTCTATCCCTGCAAGAGAGAATGAGCCCAAGACCAAACTTTATCCTTTTCACAGTCACAAACTATGGGTGCGCTACAATTTTTGTTGTTGTCGTCATTCTGAGTTTCAAAACGAAACTCCTGAACAAGCAAAAGCACCTTATTCCTAAGAGGCAAAAAGAGATCGGGTGGCTATTTGGAGCTTTTTTTTTTTTGTTCAGTCGCACAGTCGATTCCAACCCTTTGCGATGACCCCATGGACCACTGTCCACCAGGCCATTCTGTCCTCCACCATCCTCCTCAACTTGCTCAGTTCTGTGCCCATTGTGTCTACAATACCATCTAGCCACATCATTTTTGGCTGTCCCCTTCTTCTTTTGCCCTCAACCTTTCCAACCATCAAGGCTTTTTCAAGTAAATCCTCTCTTCTCATTTGATGTCCAAAGTACTTTAGCTTCATCTTCACTATTTGACCTTCTAAGGTGCAGTCATAGTTGATTTCTTCTAAGATTGACCTGTTTGTTTTCCTCGCTGTCCAGGGGACTCTCAAAACTCTCCTCCAACACCACATCTCAAAGACATCTATTCTTCTGTGCTGAGCTTTCCTAATAGTCCAGCTCTCACAACCCTACATTACCACCGGGAATACCATTGCTTTGACTATGTGAATTTTTGTTTGCAAGGTGAGGTCTCTACTTTTAACTATGTTCCCCAGGTTTCTCATCACTTGCCTCCCAAGCATCAGTCACCTTTTTATTTCATGGCTGTAATCACCATCTGCAGTGAGCTTTGATCCTAAGAAAGTAAAATCTGTCACTGCTTCTACTTCTTCCCCATCTATTTTCCAGAGACTGAAAGAGCCTGTTGCCATTATTTTGGTTTTCTTTATACTGAGTCTCAAGCCAGCTTTTGCACTTTCTTCTTTCAACCTAATCAGGAGCTTCTTTAGGTCCTCCTCACTTTCTGCCATTAGGGTGGTATCATCTGCATATCTCAAATTGTTGGAGCTAGATTGTGCAAAATCGTATGAAACTTGAGTGTTGAACTTTATTCCGGCCTTCAACAGCTAGAAGTTATGATGTGATCTCTAAATGGAGTCTGAAACTTGAGTTAGGAATCAGATATAAAATTCTCAAAAATAGATCTATAAAACTTTTGCATTCAGGAATGTATATGCGCAGGTGCAAAGTGAGAAATGACGGTTATCGTTTCAACAACAAAAAAAGCCCATATTTCTTGTCATTTATGGGGAGAATTGCTCAGATGATGTTTATGTACCCTACCCAGATATGTACCCTACCCAGATATTAACTTCTGCTTCCGGGAACGACAAGGGCAGTGTGGGCCGGATGAATCGCAGTAAACCCATCCAGGTGGATTCACAGGGGGCTCTGGGAATTGAAGTCCAAGAACATCTGGAGTGCCAAGGTTTGCCATCACAGTTCAATCCTATGTCGTGGACTTGCAAAAAATTTTTTAAAAAAATTTGGAAATTCATGTGAAGATTCAGAAAATTTTAAAAATTATCCACCGACCCACCCACCCACATTTACACCCTACCCTTTTGATACAAGCACCACTCAGGGTGGTTTACAATATATATTTAAAAAATCCAGCACACATCATAAAACATATATGAGAGATCAAAATAAAATTATCCATCATTTTGTTATTAAACCAGAGGCTTCGTGTTGTTGGAAATTCTGTCGCACAACACTGAAAGATGGCACCATGTCTTCCTTAAGTATATGTTAGCTGCAGGCAGAGTTACATCGGCATCTAAATGGAAAGCAGAAGAATTACTGACAATCAAGGACTGGAAAGGAAAGAATGGCAAATATTCTCTGTGATGGCCAAACTGACTGATTCCACAAACAAAGGGCTATTAAGAATCTGAAAAGAAATGGGAAACATGTTATGCATACTATGGATTAGACAAGACTTCATTTGCATTCAGATTGTTCAAACCAGGGGTTCCCAACCTAAGGCCCATGGGCCAGGTCTGGCCTGCATCACCATTTCCTGTGGCTCCTCACCCCTCCAAGGGCATTCAAGAAACAAAATGGCCACCCCCATCGTGCAGGCAGGGCAAAATGGCCATCTGGCCCTCAAAGCTGACTGAGAGAGTGTGACCTGGCTCCCGGTTTGAAAAGGTTGAGAACCTCTGGTTCAGACATAGAACTTATGGAGACCTGCCTTTCTGCTTTCTCCTTCTAATGATGTGCTAATGAGGGGTTAGTACATAAATGTGTTGTAAGATTGCTAGTTCTGGCTCTAGTCCAGCCACGTTCTCCTGCTCTGGTCATAGAGTAGACCGTACTGCCAGGGACTCAACACCGAGTGTCAGGTGGCAGTTAACTAACCTGACCACCCTGAGGACTAGCGGCCAGGAGTGCCCAAGTCCACAGCGAAGGGCAATGGTCCCCAAGTAGATTAAATCCCACTTGAATCCATCTTGATGGAGGGTGGCAGTTTCATCCATACTGGCCTGGGGCCCATCTCTGAAAAAGGGCAGATCACCTAAAGTGTACAAACACGCACAGCTGTTAAAAAATAATTCTAATTTTGGTTTCAAAAGCCAACCATAGGAAGAACAATGGATCCAATTATTTCCCGATCAAGGGGTGTGTGTGGGAGAATCAGCTCGATGTAGTTTCCATTGGGTCCAGCACGTTGTAAACTCTTTCAAGCCATCACACAACCAGCAAAAAAGAAAGAGTTGAATGCTTCATTTTTCTGGGTTTAATGCTTCATTTTTTGGGTTTAATCCTGGGCCAGCAGATGCGGAATGCAATACATAGCCATTGTGTTTTAAAAACATAATTTGTTTGGGGGAAAGAACTGTTTTTGTACTAGAGCACTGGTCTGCCAACTTGGCACTCCAGATGTTCTTGGACTTCAATTCCCAGAAGCCCTGATCGGCAGGTGTGCTAACTTGGGTTTCTGGCAATTGAAGTCAAAGAACACCTGGAGAGTGAAGTTGGCAGACTCTTGTATTAGGTGAACTGGTATTAGTCCAACATCCAGGATTAGTCTTGTATTAGTCCAACATCCAGGATTTCTTCTGCCCCAAAGTTGGGTACGTTTCTTTTGTGGAACGTGGCATCCTAAAGCAAAGCAACCACACTTGTATACCACCCCAGAGCACGTGGTGTACCTTCTGGGTGGTTCACAAGCTAATTAGCATTTTACCCGCAGCGTGCTGGGTACTCATTTTACCAACCTTGGAAGGATGGAAGAATGAGCCAACCTTAAGCAATGGTCAAGTTCGGGCATACAACCTTTTGAGTCCAAACCTGCGCCACCAGGGCATCCTACTCTAAAAATCCCGTCTCCATCTTCTAATCTGATTTTGCTCTTGCATCCCCTCAAAAATGCTTGTTCTTGACATAAAGCTCTTCCTGGATCTGAGCTGGTGGACTTGAGGCTCATCTCCATTCAGGAGATGTTGAGGGTCATTCTCTTGTTTAGTTCTCTCAGCATCTGCTGCTACTTCTCTCCTTATCTTAGGTTGATCAATACCAACAAGAGGATAGATTTTCTCAACTGGTGTCTTTTCAACCCAGAGTTGACACAAAATTATTGCAGCTCCCCTGCTGGCTTAGTGGGTAAGGTGCTGAGCTTGGAGACTGGAAGGACGGGGTTCAATACCCAAGAACTGCATGATGAGGGAGATGAAAGGAGCCTCATTTGGGCCTCCCCTGCAAAAATCCTTTCAAATCTCTGACACGAAAACAAACACATCGCTTAAATGCTGGACTTCAGAAGTATCTTTTATAAAAAAAGAAGCGAATTGGATGGGAGGGAGTGGGGGAAAAAATAAAACAAACTAATACTTAACTGGCCCAGCAGGGAGTTCTCGAATCAAAACTCCTTGAAACCAATGGCTTGGCAAACTTCACTTGCTAAAGCAAAGTTGTTATGTGACTCTCTGTTGATCCTGAAAGTTCTGGCAGGAAACTGTCAGACGCAAAGTTGTTTCTGTGGTGCAGCTTGGCAGCATGAAAGTCCCGAAACAAGCCTTTTAAAATAAATAAATAAATAAATAAATTGTTGAGGTCAACAGCTTAGGCATTCCAGAGGAAGATGTGCTCCAAACACTTTTGCAAAACGGAGTCTGCTCACGCAAGGGATATTTCCACTCCGACGGACTTGGCTGGGATCCAGTCGATGCCGTAACTGGATGCTGGAGCTCTGAAGGGCTCTGGATTGTGTGTTTTGTATGGCCTAAGCCAGGGGGTCCCAACCTTTTCGAGCCAGGGGCCGGGTCACGCTCTCTCAGTCAGCTTTGAAGGGCCAGACGGCCATTGTGCCCTGCCTGCATGATAGGGGTGGCCATTTTGTCCCCACAGCATGGCCATTTTCTTTCTCAAATGCCTTTGGAGGGATGGGGGCCCCCACATAAAATGGTGCCAGGGGCCAGATCTGTCCTACAGGCCTTAGGTTGGGAACCCCTGGCTTAAGTGACATCAGGATCTTAAGTTAGCAAATCTCACCCTCTTGGTTAGGTTCTTGCATTGATAACTCGGGGTATATTTGCCACAAAAGTAGCAAAAATTGTCTAGTTTATTAACACAGATGCACCTACTCATATTTAGCTCAAAACCTACTCACTCTGGCCTAGCTCTACTATCCAATAAGATGCTTTCACACTAGAGACAAGCCCTTGGTCCATCTCGCCTTATAGACCTATTTCTGACCTCAGCTCACTGGCTTGCCCAGACAGGCCCAGCCGCTGCTGGAACATGCATGCCACCAGAGGACGTGATAGCAGGCATAGCGGTAGCTGCAACTGTTATACTCTTCCCATGTAAAAACACATTATCCAGTTACCGACCATTTGAACAACTATAGCACGCCTTAAAATTTGCACGTGAGAGGCAAACTGTGGGTTCCGATTTGGAATCGGCACACTCGATATCCTGTAAATCACATCTGTTATTCTCAGTAGCAAAATCATTGTTGTGTGGTGTAATCCGAATCCATGGAAGACAGCATTTTCTAATACATTTCTTCCTGTCCCCTGGCCAAACTCAGAGGGGCTTTAGAGACCCGCAGGGTGAATGCTGGGGTCGCAGTCAAGGCAGGAATGGTGATGGCTTTTTATGTAGCCACAAAACGGGGCGTTTTCTTCCAAAGATGCAATTTCCGGTGTCAGCCTGCGAAATAACCCTCTCCTGGTTTCCAGGGGAGACCACAGAAAGGAAGGGCACTTTGGAGTCAGAATGAGCCCCATATCGGGTCTCTAAACCTCACTCCTCATTAAGTGCGCAGCAACGGATGTTTTCTATCTTTCAGCGTCGCTTTATGACCAGCCCTGCCAAACCTGCCATTCTCTCTTCCTTTGGGTCTGTTTTCATATTTCAACCACGCAACCCAGACAAATTAGAAAGTGGTTAGGACGCAGGTTAAAGGGCTTTTGGAATAAGCAAGGAAAAGATGAAACAGAAGGCAGTGTAAACTGGGCCTCTCTCGAAGCCAAAATTGATTCGGCAAAAAATTGGCGAGGGTATCTCAAGGTTTGAATGAAGACTCCACGGCGTGTTTCTCTGCTTGCATGTGCAGCAGAGAGGCGATGTGGTATTATTGAAGCTAAAGAGTCACACAAAGGTCTTGGGTTGAGACCCCTGCTTTGTAGCCAATGGGAGGCTGGCGGTTTTGATGTCACTTTAATCGGAACTTCTCAAGGAGCCATCTCAGCTGCTCAACCCAGTTTATGGGGAGACAATTCAGGACCTCGGACAGCACATGTCAAAGTCTAGATTAAAATATGGAGTGGGTTCACCACTGCCTAGAAATGGAAGCTTTACGCCAGGGGTTCCCAACTAAAGGCCGGTGGGCCAGATCTGTGGCGTGGACGGCAGCCTGCCGAGGTTGGGCACTTGGTCTCTAAAAGGTTGCTGCTTTAGAGCAGGGCTTCCCAAGCTTTCCAAGCCGGGGGCCGGGTCACGCTCTGTCAGTCGGCTTTGAGGTTCGGATGGCCTTTTTGGCCTGCCTGCATGATGGGGGCAGCCATTTTGTCCCAACAGCTCCAACAGGGCAGCTATTTTGTTTTTCAAATGCCCTTGGAAGGATGGGGGCCACATGAAATGGTGCCGGCGCCAGATCTGGCCCATGGGCCTTAGGTTGGCAACCCATGCTTTAGAGAGTCAGTCCATCTCACATTGGGGTTTTCCTCTTTCCCAGTTGCCACCCACCTTCCTTAGCATTATTGTCTTTTACAGAAAGCTCTGCTTTCTCACGACGTGCCCAAATTAAGAAGGCTGCAGTTTTGCCATTTCTGCCTCCAGAGATCGGTCCGGCTCGGTTTATTCCCCTTTGTTTGTCTTGCTGGCACAGTGTGAGCTGCGTGTCACAAAATGCCTGCCATGAAACCCTGGCCGCGGGGTCCCAAAAACGCACATGTGCCCTTTTGCTCTTCTTGATTCACCAAAGGCCAAGTTGCAACCCTAGCAAAGCCGGAGCCGTAACTCTGACATCAAAGGGTGATTGGAAACCTTCCCACTCGGAGAAGGAAGCGCCGACGAAGCCGGGGTCAGAAGGATGAGCTGGCCAGGCGCGCAAGGAAATAGAAACCAGAGTGAGGGGGAGGAGGCGCCGAAGGAAGCTCAAAGACGAGCTGACACAATTAAGATCTATAACCGGAAAAGAAAGGCCGGGCCGAATCCTGTTGCAATGGGCTTCCACCAGAAACGATGAACCTGCTCGATGGATGTTAACACCTCGTAACAGCCACCCACCCACCGGCAAAAGCCACAGGCTTTAAAGAAGATATCAAAGGAGGCCTTTGGGGGGTCGGGGGTGGGTGGGGAAGCCCCACCAGAAAAAGGACAGAGAAAAATCCTTCCTCCCAATGAGAAACAGACACTGTTTCCTGCTTGCCTCTTGTGTTCAGGCTGGGATTTTGCGGGGAAGCGTCCTTGAACCCAGATGACGAAGAAACAAAGCAAAAGGCGGGTTGACTGGAGGCAATTCTGGTCACCGCGCTTGGCCATGGGATGCATAAACATCCTCATGTGCCTAGAGACAAAGCAGGTCAAGAATGCAGAGGCAGGAAGGGAGGCGAGTCCATGAGATCCAGATGCTTGGAGAAATTTGCTTTGTTGCTCCATCCGAAGCTCTTTTATTCAACTGTAAAGGTAAAGGTCTCCTTTGCTTGGAAGCAAGTCCTGTCTGTCTCTATGGAGACTCAGTGCTCATCTCCGTTTAAAAAGTGCCAGCATCTGCATACCTTTCCATGGTCATGTGGCAGGCGTGACTAGACACCAGAGTGCATGGAATCTCCATAACCCACAATGTCACCTGAATGAGAGAAATGCACATCTCCCCCCCCCTCTTTCTGTGGTCAATTCCGGCATGATGGACTTATCCAAAATGGCACGGAAGCTATCAAAGGTACCATACCTTACCCCAAGGACTGCAATGGCTCAAAGGGTTAAGATGCTGACTGGGAGGTGGAAGGTCAGCTGTTCAAAACCCCGAGTACTGCATGACGGAATGAACGCCCGTCTCTGTCCCAGCTCCTGCCAACCTAACTGTTTGAAAGCAAGAAATGGGAAGTAGATAAATAGGGACTGGGGGGTTTCCTGGAACACAAGCCAAACCCATCACCTGAGCAAGCAAAATGCAGTCCAGGCATGGAACAACAACCTAACATAACGAAAAAGAAAGGACTTGCTGGTTTTCCCCTCAACCTCTTTATGATCCATCTATAGACTTTCCTTTTATTGTTCCTTATAAAATATACATAGCCTGTTATTGAATTGCCTGCTGTCGAAATCTGCAAGAATTTTATTGCTTTTTACCGTCCTGGAGAGGAATGAAAACAGCACTTTTCGTGTAATTCGGTGAGAAACCAAGACAGTAAATCTAATTTTCTTTGATATAGGATCGATGAAGGGGGGGGGTTGGGGGTGGGGTGGGGTGGAATCATCCATCGAACTGGAAATTAGTATTAGTCGCACCGAGTAGTTTGGGAACATCCTATGTGAAAACTCAGGTTCATTTCCTTTGAGGGATTCAAGGTTTGGGTGACTTTGGGTAATCGTCCAAAACACCTGCCACCCTAGTTTGAAAGCAAGACGTTGCAAGTAGATAAATAGGGACCATTTCAGTGGGAAGGTAAACAGCGTTCCATGGGCTCCGGTGTCAAGGAATGCCTGCCACATGACCACGGAAATGTCAGCAGAAGCAGGCAGTGCCGGCTCTTCAGCTTTGAAACAGAGATGAGCACTGAACCCTACCGTCGGACACGACTGGCTTTCAAGCAAGGGGAACCTTTACTTTTAATGTCGTTCCTTGTGCAGTGAACTCCCTCCATCTTCTAGTTTGGTTTTGCTCTTGTGTCCCCTCAACAAAGTTTGTTCTTGCCATAAAGCTCTTCCTGGATCTGAGCCGGAGGACTTGAGGCTCATCTCCATTTAGAGGGTGTTGAGGGTCATCCTCTAACTCTCTCTTGCCTTGTTGCCTTCAACCTTTTCCAGTTGTCAAGCTGGACCAGATGACAGGGCCAGATCTGCCCCACCGGTTGGGAACCCCTGATCTAAAGGGAACTTCAGATCCAAGACTATCTGAAACAGGGAACAGGATTACAACGTCAACCGCCCCACCTTCTTTAAACTGAAGCTGTTCCCTATAATTCCATTCCAGGAACATAAAAGCCATGGTTATCTGTGAGAAGCGCATTGTCCTGCTAAATGCCGCAAATATTTCAACTTTTCCTCGCGGCCAAGTTTCACCATGACTCAAAGCACTCAAGCGTGGAGCAGAGGACCGGGTAAATGTCGTACTTGTACGGCTATTAGACGCACCTGCAGGACGCACCTTCTTGTTCTAACAACAGCCAGTTTCAGACATCTGACAACCTTCTCCTGAACACCTGTTTCTGAGCCAGTATCAAAGGAGGTCATTCAGAGCATATTAATGCAAGAACCTCCTTTCTCCAATCCATTTGGGGTGTGGGGTTTGTGTTTTAAGCCCGCCAAATGGCTTCGCTGGCATGGCTCTTTTCTGTGAGTGGGAAGGGGTACGAAAATATGCCCCGCAGAACCCACAAACACACACAAAGACACAAATATGCAGCCCAAAAGGAGAATATTATTATTATTATTATTATTATTATTATTATTATTATTATTATTATTATTATTATTATTATTATTATTATTATTATTATTATTATTATTATTATTATTATTATTATTATTATTATTATTATTATTATTATTATTGTTATTGTTATTGTTATTGTTATTGTTATTGTTATTGTTGTTGTTCTTGTTCTTGTTGTTGTTCTTGTTGTTGTTCTTGTTGTTCTTGTTCTTGTTCTTGTTCTTGTTCTTGTTCTTGTTCTTGTTCTTGTTCTTGTTCTTGTTCTTGTTCTTGTTCTTGTTCTTGTTCGACTTTTATGCCGCCCCACTCGCCTATAGAGACTCTGGGCGGCTTACAGCAAAACAATGTTTCATTAAGTACAAATATTACATCACAAAAATCACATATCGAAAGCACATCAAAGCATTAAACATCAAGAACATTACAAGAAATACCCCGTCCTGATCACAAAACCAAGAATTCATAAACATTTCAAAAACACATCAAAACACTTTGAACAATTCACAAAAATCCCGAACTCTACCCCACTCACTAAGGCCACTAAGTCCATTCCCTGCTACTGTCCAAATCTCCTCCCATCCAGTCCGAGGTGGCAGTAACGGGTGCGGCCGGCGGCTTTTGACCCCGGCGTGGAGGCGGGCCCCGGCAGCGCCAGCAGGTGGGAGCATTTCTTGCGCTCCCGGCCAAAGCTCTCCTCCCGTCCCGCAGGGCTGATGTCCGAGGCGGCCAGGAGAGAGAGAAATTATGGTTCTGTTGTCTACAGCAGAAGAATATAGTGGTTTGGAATAGGAAAAGGAGTAAGACAATGCTGCATTTTGTCACCCTGCTTATTCAACTTATACACAGAGCACATAATGCGCAATGCAGGGATGGAGGAATCACAATTTGGAATCAAAATTGCTGGGAGAAACATCAACAACTTGAGATATGCAGATGATACTACCCTAATGGCAGAAAGTGAGGAGGACCTAAAGAAGCTCCTGATTAGGTTGAAAGAAGAAAGTGCAAAAGCTGGCTTGAGACTCAATATAAAGAAAACCAAGATCATGACAACAGGCCCTCTCAGTCCCTGGAAAATAGATGGGGAAGAAGTAGAGGCAGTTACAGATTTTACTTTCCTAGGATCAAAGCTCACTGCAGATGGTGATTGCAGCCATGAAATAAAAAGGCGACTGATTCTCGGGAGGCAAGCGATGAGAAACCTGGGGAACATAGTGAAAAGTAGAGACATCACATTGCAAACAAAGATTCATCTAGTTAAAGCAATGGTATTCCCGGTGGCAATGTATGGTTGTGAGAGCTGGACCATTAGGAAAGCTGAGTGCAGAAGAATAGATGCCTTTGAGATGTGTGTTGGAGGAGAGTGTTGAGAGTCCCCTGGACAGCGAGGAGAACAAATAGGTCAATCTTAGAAGAAATTAACCCTGACTGCTCCTTAGAAGGTCAAATAGTAAAGATGAAGCTAAAGTACTTTGGATATCAAATGAGAAGAGAGGATTCGCTTGGGAAAGCCTTGATGCTGGGAAGGGTGGAGGGCAAAAAAAGAAGGAGTCAGCCAAAAATGAGATGGCTAGCTGGTATTGTAGACACAATGGGCACAGAACTGAGCGAGTTGAGGAGGATGGTTGAGGACAGAAGTGCCTGGCAAACAGTGGTCCATGGTGTCGCAAAGGGTCGGAATCGACTGTGCGACTGAACAACAACAAAAAAGGCTCCCAATTGCAAGTAGATAAATAGGGACCACTTTGGTGGGAAGGTAAACAGCTGTTTCCTCATTAGTGAATTTATATCAAAGCTGCCATCACATGGTTTAGTACTGTGTCCCTTTATCTCTCTTTCTGTGTTATTGATTCCAATAAGGTGGGTTATTTTAAGACAGACTTGGGTATCGTAGGAGGAACAATGATCATTAATGCATTGGAAACCCGTGGAACGAGGGTCATAGAGATCAGCATGTGCAAAGGGCAAATGCAGAACACGAGGAAGGAGGGGGGGAAATGAGATCTGGGGCTGTTCATAATTTTTTAAAAATTGGAGCATTTGTATCTGCCGATTTTAGCCAATAACATGTAGAAGATACAGTAAGCACTATTACAAGATGGAGTGTACATATAAAAATGACATGGGATTAGAAAGAAATCTAATTTTCCAAGACTTTAATTTTGCAAGTAAAATGAATTTTTATGAAATGAATACAAAACATGATATAACTTAGGGGTTCTCAACCTTTTAAAGCCACAGGCCGGGCCATGCACCCTCAGACAGCTGAGCGGGCTGGACTGGTGGGTCCCCTGCTGTAAAGGTGCCATAAAACGCATCCACAGCTGTTGTAAACATGTCTGCTTCTGGTGGCAGGGGCCACATGAAATGGTGCTGCAGGTCATGTCTGGCCCACAGGCCGTAGATTGAGAACCCCTGATCTAACTCATGGCAAGACAATGAAAAGTGGAATCTTACTTGTAGCAAAAAAAGCAGATTTTCCGTGTTGATGTAGTATGACACCAGATCTAAATTCAGATGATTAAAAATTGGATTTGCTCCACTTGTATATCTATATTTTTATTTTAGGGTCCCCTGTCGCTCCAGGAATATAACTGAAGCACCATCATTTCTAAAGTTAATAAATAATAGCAACAGGAACAAATCTGTGGTCTCAAGTATTATCATAAGGTGGATGCAAGAGCAAGAGCAAGAGCAAGAGCAAGAGCAAGAGCAGAGCAGAGCAAGAGCAAGAGCAAGAGCAAGAGCAAGAGCAAGAGCAGAGCAGAGCAAGAGCAAGAGCAGAGCAAGAGGAGGAGCAAGAGCAAGAACCACCATCACCATCACCACCACCACTGCCACCTCTTACCCCACACCCTGCTTTTTGGTATGCCAGTCTCAGTCCCTGCCTTTGAAGAATGGCAGCATGTATATATATGAAAGGTAAATAAATAATAAATAAATAATAATTGTAACTTTATGTATCTCTTGATTACTCTCTGGGCAAACAGAATCACCACAGGGGCATTCAGGGATATACACATGTTTGCTCAAACAAAGAGCCACACAGAGGTGCACACACGGAACAGAAACACATATCTATGCACACCAGAAGCACACCAAATGCATATTTAGGTTGGCACGCTATGAAGAAAGGCGAGCTTGAGAGAGAGCGATGCCTCTTTTCCAAGTCTGAATCTGCCTTATCGTCTCAGATCCTCCACCTGGGGGCTTGGCTATTGATAACTCTGTCATCTTCCCTAATATTGGAGGGGTAATAGCGCTCCCTGATTAAGCCCGCTCTCGGCCTATTAAATGCATTTCTTATCCCCTTTCGACGGGGTTCTTAGCCAGCTGAAGGAACAAAGGCTGCCTTCAGTCCACCGGGGACCTCAAATTGCCCGTCCAGGTATTTCACGGGCTGAAAGAGACAACTGTTACACTTACGGGAACCTCCGAAAGCCAGGGAGGAGAGGCATGTCAAAGGTTACCTGCCGACGTTATCTGAAAATGAACGGGGGATGGGATTCCTCCCCCTGTTGATGACAGAAGGTTGCGGGGAAATTATAGAAAATTGCCTATTTGGTCAACATTTTCTCGGGAGGTTGAGGGAGAGAAAGACGGGCATTCAGTTTCAAGGAGTTAAAAGGGGCTTAGTCATCCAGGAATTGACTGACAAATACTCTATTATTTCGGCTATGTACAAAAGTGATATTTTATATCATTTCTTTGAGCGACCGTTAAGTGAGTGGAAGAGCGAGTTTGACATACAAGATAATCCTGGTAATATTTCCAGTTTCACGGGAGATGTTCCTTGCCCTCTTCTGTCAGGAGCAAAGCCGTTGTGGTCCCATTGCTACTATGGTGGCCCCTCGCGTGTCGCCAAAATGGAGGACGAGCATTGGCAGCATGGAAGGCTGGGAAGGAAGATGGTTATAATTAAACACCACATGCCAATTTCTTCTTTCACGACCTGGTCAGGCTTTAAATTGCCCAAAGAAAGCCATCTTCTTGGTTTTCTCATTGGCCAAAACAAAATCCAAATTGATAGATGTTTCTGGTAGTCATTGGCAGACCAACAAATGAGCCCAATTCTGTATCTATCCAAAGTCACACAGTGTGTTGTTGTCTGCCAGGAGCTGCCGCACCCAGAAGTGGAAGTGGGTGTGTTTACTTCAGCCGTAAAATGCACCCACTCACGCATTAGTGCACCCACGACTGTCATAAATGCAGCATTGGTTGGCCCGCTCAGCTGTCCAGGGGGTATGGTCAGGCCCACAGCCTAAAAAGGTTGGGACCCCCCTGATGTAGATGGTTGTGCTCCCCATGTATAGCTTGTTCTTGGTAGTAACTTTGCCTTTGGTATCCACGCAGTGCTGCTTAAAAGAGAGTGTCCTTGTCAAGTATCATGGTGGGAGATGCGTAATAAGTAAATAAACAACATTTCTATCTGCTAGATTCTTGTTTCTTTGACTTATCGGCTCACATCCCTGGGTCAAGTATATACGGTAGATGCCTTCTTTAGTCACCGAACAAAACTGGCATGTCATTCATTAATCAGGTCAAGGCATCTTCAGAGGGCTTCCTTTTGGCATCTCCCACAACAAGATTTCTACTGTTTCTCTTTTTTGATGGTACATCCTCCACCCCCCAACCCCAGCTTTCTGCAAGACGTATGAAGGCAAGATGCTCAGATAAGAGGGATCAGGAATGCCTCTTCGGAACCACGGCTTCTCATGTGTCTCCTGGAAGACAGCCTCGAGGTTCTCACAAGGCGGTGATCAAATTGCGTGCTGATGTTATAATAGAAACTGGATTCCGTAACAACCTGTCATTGCCGGGATCAAGGCTGCTGTTTCTCAGGCAAGACAAAAAAAGATCAGAAAAGGAAATTGGGTTGTATGGTGGAATCAGCCTCTTGGGTCTTGATTTCTATTTATCACACGGCCCAGTCGGAAAAATACATCTAGTGTCACTGGTGGAGCAGTGGGTAAACTGCTGTCCTGCAACCGAAAGTTTGAAAGTTTGATTCTGACCAAGGCTCAAAGTTGACTCAGACTTCCATCCTTCCAAGGTCGGTAAAATGAGTACCCAGCATGTTGGGGGCAAAATGGGAGTGCTTCCTCCCTCCCCCCAGCACAGAGTTCGCCCCACCACTCTGTTTGGGCACTCGGTCTCTAAAAGGTTGGCCGTCACTGCCTTCGGAAGTCTAAAAGGAGATCTGATTTTAATGACAAGTGCATTGGTCCATCAGGTTGGAAACCCTCCAGAAATGATTGGCTGGATGGAGAATCATTCTCCAGGGCCAGATGGCAGAACCTGGGCAAAATCTCATCCCTCTGACGTCTCCACAAACAAACAAAACTGCAAATCATGCGATAAAGTCATTTTTTTAACTACAGTGTAAAACCCCAACAGACACATGCCTCAAGTTACATAAAATTTGACGTACATAATGAGTTTTGCACTAAAACCATGTCCCCATTTACATAAATGTCCCGATTTACATAACACAATTTCCTGTGGGTTTGCTTTGAGTTATGTAAAAAATTCATTTTTCCTATGGGTTTGCTTCGAGTTAAGTAAAAAAAAACCTGATGTACATAAAAGCCTACAGAACAGACTTTTTATGTAACTAGGTAAGGGTTTTACTGTAATTTCTTAGAAAGACATTTGGTCCCTGTCTTAAGGAAGGCATTTAAATAGCGAAGGAAGGGCGAGGTATATGATATAAGTCTTTTTTAGCTTCCAAAAACTCCCAGGCATGGCTCCAAGAGCATTTTGCCGATGATCTCCGGGTTTCTGGCATGGCAGATGGGATTTGAAACAAGAATCCGGCTTTTCTTAAGCTCTTTGGAAGTATTCAAACCCCTCCTTTTTGCCGGCTCTGAGCCTAGGGTTGTCTGTGAGATATCTTGCGTTCCTCCAGGCCTGTAAAGCTCAAGTGAGAGCGATATGAGACAGGGCAACAGACAGGGAAAGATTGTGTCGTGGGGCTCCTGGCCTGCCCCAAAGGGACCTCTCTGACACACACCCGAGCCCTATTTAAGGGGACAACTTTGGGACAGAGAATAAATCAGTGCTCCCTCAACATTGGAGAGGCACCAAGGTTTAATAGCTTTCCCAGCCCCTCCCCGGCTGCTGTGGGGAAACTCGATGCGGCCTCCAGTGCAGCATTCGTTGTCCTGGTGTCAGAAGAGGATTACGGGGGATTTGTTACCACATCCTGCATGAGCCTCCAAGAGGCGTAATGCGAAAAGGGTTTGGAGAAGATGGGGGAGAGAACCGTGAAATGTTAAGAGAGACCGAAGTGTAGTATCTCGGCTCGGTCACCCTTGATTTCCAAATCTATCCATTCCTCTGGCACTTTTAGACATCTCTGAAGGAGGGAACTGGCTTGTTCTTTCTTGCTTTCCAGGGATGGGGTTGAGGCAACGGCTGGGAAGGACATGTGTCAGATGTGGACTAACTCTTCTGAGAAGCTTGTCAAGTAGAGCTATGTTCAGTTGGGTCTTGACTGTCTCAATAAATAAACAAGTCAGGTTTCCCATCAAGTTTTTGAGGAATGGACCTAAGGCCGTGTATTGTTTGAGTTGGTGTGTACGTCCATTGTGAATTCTTGCCCCCTGCAGGATGGAGTGAGCTCCCGTCTCTGTCCCAGCTCCTGCCAAACTAGCAGTTCGAAAGCAAGATGTTGCAAGTAGATAAACAGGGACTACTTCGGTGGGGAGGTAAACAGCGCTCCGTTCCTGGGTAAGACATCTTTCTCTCCTCCCAAAACTTTCCACAAGTTTTTGTGCCTTCTCAGCTGCCATTGTCGCACGTTACTTGGCACAGGCATCCACACGAAAAATAGTAATAATAAAAAAAATGAAAAGAAAGGGCACAACCGGCTCAATTACTATCATTACACCTGTCACCACCTCCCGGCTCTTTGTCATTACTGCTATTATCATTATTGCTAGCCAGGTGTACACGGCTGAGGGCTCGCTGACAGGTATCGTCCCTGCAGTTATAAGCCATCTGTGTGTGTGTGTGTGTGTGTGTGTGCGTGTGCGTGTGCGTGTGCGTGTGCGTGTGTGTGTGTGTGTGTGTGTGTGTGTGTTGGGGGGCAGCAGAGCAGCAGCTTCAGGGTCTAAAATTTTACTGGCCACCTCATATTGAACCTTGGGATCTCAAGAGCAATGGTTCAACTGGACAAATTTAGTTTAAAAAAAGCAAATTGTTACAACCCCCATGCTGTGTCTCATCATCATCATCATCATCATCATCATCTCATCATCATCATCATCATCATCATCATCATCATCATCATCATCATCATTTATTTATCTATTTATTCACACTTGTTCATCGCCCTCCTCCTCGAAGTGACGCAGGGCGATTCACAACAAATCATCCACAATGAAGAATTTAAAACCATTTTAAAAAGATTAAAAATTTAAAAAGCTTAAAAGATGATGATGATGATGATGATGATGATGATGATGATGATGATAATGATAATGATGATGATGATGATCATCATCATCATCATTATGAGTATGAGTATGAGTATGAGTATGAGTATGATGATGATGATGATGATGATGATGATGATGATGATGATGATGATGATGATGATGATGATGATGATGATGATGATATCAGGAAAAGGGAATCTGAAATAATCGTCACCCATTCGGGAAAAGAGTACTTTGACACCATTTCCCCGTGATGTATAGCAAGGATTCTCAACCTGTAGCCCGTGGGCCAGATGTGGCCCATAGGACCATTTCATGTGCCCCCACCGCCTCCACCACACCAGGAAATGCCATGTGGTGGAGGAAGGGCAAAATGGCCATCCAGGCCCCAAAGCTGCCCGAAGGAGTGTCACCCAGTGGTTCCTGGTTTTAAAAAGTTGAGAACCCCTGACGTATACATTCACAGTTCCACAAGGTACACACACATATATTTGCAATATAGGGAAAGGCCATAAAGCCTGTGGCTATTTTGGAAATCGAAACTCCCCCCAAACACGTGTCTCCTTGCTGAGGTCTTGTTACATGCGTTTGACAGTCATTTGCGCTCATTTAACGTGGCTTCTCTTCCATTAAGAAGGGGCTGTTAATGAGCCCCCAGAGGTCGTTGAAAATAGCAAGACCTTGACTCGGAGAAAAAGCCAGAGCGTGAGAGAAAAAGGTTTGCAAAAAAAATAATAAAATAAAAATAAAAACCGAAGGCCCTCCAAACACTGAGAGCCTCTTGTCTCGCCACAGGAAAGTGAAGCTGGCAGGTTTCAGCAGTCGGGTGACGTGGTGCGAATTTCGGGCTGCCCCCATCTACGAGGAATGTATAGGTCCCCTGTGGCCGAATCGCATGGGCGAAGTATTAAAACGCCGGTTGGGTTTCTCACATGGGATGCATTCCATAAGTGGAAAAACAAATCAGCACAAGTAGCGTGGGGATAATGGGACTTTTAGTTCCCTAAAAGTGATATTAGGGCGGGGGTCCTCAACCTTTTCAAGCCGGGGGCCGAGTCATGCTCTCTCAGCCAGCTTGGAGGGCTGGACGGCTGTTTTGCCCTGCCTGCACGATAGAGTTGGCTATTTTGTCTCAACAGCTTCAAAGGGGTGGCCATTTTGTGGAATGGCCTTGGAGGGGCGGGGACCATGTGAAATGGCGCTGCAGGCCAGATCTGTCCCCCTGCTTTAGGGACACCAAGGGTGGTGTACTGGATAGTGTAAAGAGCTAGGACTCGGGGGTCTTGAGTTTGAATCCCCGTTCAGCCATGGAAACTGACTGGGGAAGTGGATCTTTCCTTAAAAGGATCCTTTACCTTGAAAACCCAATTAGGGTCACTATAAAATGGTTCTCAGCTGATGGGATTGAGTTAAGAGGAGGGTACTTAAAATATACTGAGACTACTGGTTGAGAAGGCTGGCAGGTCTGAGACCCAAGTGCTGCCTGGCAGAGTGAGCTGACATCGACTGCCCCAGGTCCTGATAACCTAGCAGTTCAAAAGCAAGACATTGCAAGCAGATAAACAGGCACCACTTGGGCAGGAAAGGTAACAGCATTCTGTGTGCTCTATGTCATGCATGCCATGTGACCATGGAAACCTCTGCAGATGCAGACAGTGCTGGCTCTTTGGCTGTTAACAGAGATGAGCACTGAACCCTAGAGTCAGATACGACTGGCTTTTGATGCGATCTTTACTTTTCCCTTTGATGCAATTTTATGTCAAACAGCCCCTGCATAAAATGGTAGACTCTTCTGGGAAGGATCAATAAAAGCATTTACTGGAGAAGAACAGGCAAGCATGAATCTTTCTGAACTTCTTCTTAACCCCCCCCCTTCCTCCATCCTTGTAAGTAGGAGAAAGGGTTCTTTAGAGCGATCCTTCCTACCAAAAAGGGGGGTGGGGGTGGGTGGGTTGATATTTGCTCCAAGACTGGATTAAGTTACCAGAGATTCTTATTCAATAGGGTTGAGAAATGGACAATTTGCAAAACTTTTATTACTCTGAGTACAGGGAAGGACTGGATGAAACTCAATACTCTGACAGGCTGGGGGGGGGGGTAGGAGAGAAAGAGAAAAAAGGAACTGCAATTTTAGACTCACAATTACTTGGGAGGCGAAGATTGAGCAGTCGCAACACAAAGGGGAAAGAAAAGGCAAGGAGAAACAGTGGAGGAAACGCTACCCGTAACCCGAAAGTAAACATCCCCTGAAGACTGGAAGTGTAAGATGGAAGATGATGTCACAAGAACTGCCTTTGAGCATCCTTAGGATTTACAGGAGAATGTCGTGAAACCGGAGAAATTCTGTCAAAATGTGTCTAAAACCTTCTTAAAACTCCTGTTGTAAATCTCTTTTAAAAGTAACTAGGTATCATATATTCTACCCAAGATACACAGTTGTCTCTCGTTACCCAGAAAGTGACGCTGTAAATACTGGTTACATTGCTGCTCACTAAAGATTAACTAGTTACAGCTAATTGTTTTTTCTAACTAGTTCATTTAATGGCTATTTGTAACTAGCTAACTTCAAACACTGGCTTTTAAAAAAATATATAAGATGGTATGGCTTGCAGTCCACTTCAGTCTTTGTCTGCATCAGCATTTCAAGCTGAAGGCCAAGTCACGTTTCCCTCAGACAGCTTCAGGGGCCGGGCGGCCATTTTGCCCTGCCCGCACAATGGGAACGGCCTGTGCATTAAAAAGGAACCACATGTGGCATTTGTGGGTGCGGCGGCAGTGGGCCACATGAAATTGGGCTGCAGGCTGCATCCGGCCCATGGCCCCCAGGCTGGGAACCTCCGGTCTACACGAAAGCCAACACACGTAAAGCTTGCCACATTCCATGGTGCCACAAGGATATTTGTGAGTTTTCATCCAAGCCTCCATCCATACTTTTGTGGAGGTTTTTTCTCAGTAACAGGGACCAGGGTGGATTTTCCCCCCAGCAGTAAAGTTTTGTTCTGAACCTTCTCTTTTGTAATGCAAAGTTATTTGGGGGTAATGGAGAGCCATTAGCCTTACAAAAGACCTGCTTTCAGCAAAAGGCATGTGTTTTTAGAGGCAAACCTCTCCAGATGTATGAACAGAGAGGAAAGATCAACACTTTTGAATAAAGTTGTTTTTGAAATGTTTTTGTGATTTGATGCTTTGTAGTTGTGACTGTAATTATTTTGCCCAGAGTAGCTTTGCAAGTGGGATGGCATACAAGTCGAATAATAAATAAATTTATACATAAATACATAAATAAAATAATGCACTACACAGATTCTGAATGGCAATCTTGTTCATTGTTACATTGGTATTTCTTGGGAGAAGAGAGCCAATTTCCACTGGCTTTTATTGCGTTCTGCTTCCCATCTCTGTTTATTTCACCCCCTCCTGTCAATGCCAAGAACTGGGTTTTTATTTTAATTTAAAAAGTACACCCTACGATTTGAAAAGTTTAACTGGAGAAAAGGTACAATTTTTGGCAAAAGAACTGTCCTCTTGAAATTCTTTGCAAGGAAGTATCCACAAATCTTACCCTGGCCAGCAATTTTTTTTGCTTGTTTCTCCAAAAAGGGCTTTTGAGGTTTTGCAATTAGCCATGACGGAGAACCTGGCAGAGTTCGAGACCAGCCTGTCCTGTTTTCCATGAGCAGAGAGCGTGAGAAGTTCAGCCGAGAAGTCCTTAAAAATCTGCTCTTTTTGGACACCGTCTCTCGTTGTCTGCTCGGCGGAGAGACTTTGAACTGCCCTCCAGCTGGAAGTCACTTACCGAAGTTTTATAGCCTCTGCTTAAATGTCTTTCCTTGCTCTGGCTGTCAAATCTTGCCTTATATCAGTGATGGCCAACCTTGGCACTCCAGCTGTTCTTGGACTTCAATTCCCAGAAACCCTGATCAGCTGGAGGGCTGACTTGGGTTTCTGGGAATTGAAGTCCAACAACACCTGGGGGACCAAGGTTCGTCATCACTGCCTTATATGCATCAGAGACTGCAGTAAGGTAAAGGTAAAGGTCAAGGTCAAGGTTGCCTTTGCTTGAAAGCCAGTCATATCCAACTCCAGGGTTCAGTGATCATCTCTGTTTACAGCCAAAGAGCCAGCGCTGTCTGCCTCTGCAGATGTTTCCGTGGACATGTGGCAGGCATGACTAGACATAAGAAAGCACTAGACAAGGAGTGGTAGGGGGTCTATTTGGGGGGTTTGGGGGGAATCCCATACATTGCTATTGGCACCCCAGGGCGACAGAGGTGAGGGCGGGGTGAGATAAATCCCAATTGCCCGATATACCAGCATGCACCTGGACAACGTAGTGCACAAAAAGGCTGTTTACCCACCCACTGCAGTGGTTCCTGTTGATCTACTTACAATGTCTTGCTTTTGAACTGCTAAGCTGGCAGGAGCTGGGACAGAGATAGGTGCTCGTTCCATCATGCAGCACTCGGGTCTCGACCTGCCGACCGTCCCCTCGTGCCATTGCAGGCCCGAGGCTGCAGTATATTAATCTAAAATATCATTTTTCTTCTTCTTCTTCGCCCTTTCCAATAGCAGAACAAGGGGCTTTGATTTATGGGCGTGATCTGTCAAAATAAAAGAAGGGGGCGGGTGGAAATCCCATACAAGCCACACACAAGCCAAAACAGAACATGTCAAGGAGTTCCTAACATTGAGTGCTGGATTGCTACTTTCTCCTTGCCTCTAGGACAAGGTAGATATAGTATGTTGTGAAACATAATATAGCTTCTTCTTCTTCTTCTTCTTCTTCTTCTTCTTCTTCTTCTTCTTCTTCTTCTTCTTCTTCTTCTTCTTCTTCTTCTTCTTCTTCTTCTTCTTCTTCTTCTTCTTCTTCTTCTTCTTCTTCTTCTTCTTCTTCTTCTTCTCCTTCTCCTCCTCCTCCTCCTCCTCCTCCTCCTCCTCCTCCTCCTCCTCCCCCCCATCACCACCACCATCCTACCACTAGCTGGAGAGAGTGGGGTGGAGGGGAAAAAAGAAAGAAGCATCATTTAAGCCAGTTTCCACCCCATCCCATCCTGGCTGACTGTCAAGAGGTGGGGAGGGCAGGACCCGCTGGGCAAGAGAGGTCCTTTAGACGCCCCCCCTCCACCCAGCTCCTAACAGTCAGTGGCAGCTTCTGAACCACATGAGTGGGGTGTGCATAGGGGTGGGGGGTAAGGTCGATTTTAAAAATAGCCCTTTCCTGCCTTCAGCCACAGATCCTCTATTGCCCCCAAACCCCACCAGCTTGTGGGGGGGGGGTGCTATTGGAGAATAAGATGCACTCAATTTTCCCTGTGTACTTTAAGGGGGGAGTGCGTCTTATACACTGGCAAATACAGTAATTGCTATTGCTATTCAGTGGGGGGATGATAAAAAGAGAATAAGGGTGATTCTTATGCTGGTCTGGTGGGATACTGGGGCATGTTCCGGACCCCCTTGCTTATAACTTATAACTTAAAGGGCCACACCACCTTGGCAGTTTCTGCTTCCACTTTGGCTCCTGTCGCCAGCCTACCCTCTGCCCTGTGGGAGAAAATCGGCAGCGGCGTGAAGATGATGATAATAATAATAATAATAAGGTTTGGATTGAAAAAACAACAACACAGAATTATTATTATTAGTAGTATCTCCACACCGCTGCCAAAATACTTTGAACTTTTTCCCACAGGGTGGAGGAGCCGAAGCAGGAGCAGAGACTGCTGAGGTGGCATGGCCCTTTAAGTTATAAGTTATAAGTTATAAGTAGGGGAGCACAAGACACACCCCAGTATCCCGCTAGGCCAGCAGGGGCCAGATGAGGCTGAGGAAGGTTGAAGGACTGAAGACCAAACCCACGATGGATTGAGCCAGTAAAGGAAGCCATAACTTTGATTTTGGAGGAGCGGAGTGGGGCGGTTGAGGACAAGACCTGTAGCAAGATGGAAGGTGGTGTGATGGAGCATGATCGACTGGGACCAAGACAGAGCCTCAAGCAGAGAGAGGGACGCAAGAGGTTGAAGTTGGAGAACAATGTTATGAGAACTAGTGTTTCTTCACTGACAGTTGCTATCAACACTTCCCCAATCAGCCGATATTATGCTTTGGAAGTGTGGCAAAGATCTGGAGTTTCTGGCGTGGTTCCCGGATGACGGGGAATGATCTCCCCTTCTGAAATCTCAGCTGTCCGTTCTTTGCTTGGATTTATTTCCCGAAGAAGCCTTCTGCACCTTCCGAGAAAACCTACGGGGCCCAGTTTACTTGAGCCTACGAAGGAGTGATTTCGAAGAGAGAAACCCAGTGATGGGATGTAACAGGTTCGCACCAGTTCACCAGAACCAGTAGTAACTTTTCCCAGTGTCCTAGAGAACCGGTAGCAGCTTTTGGGGGGAACCACCTCGGGGGCTTACCCAGTGATGGGCTGCTCCTAGTTCGGACCGGTTCGGCTGAACCGGTAGCAGCCATCCGGAGGGGATCGCCGGGGCGGGGGGGGGGGGAACCCTGGGTGACCAGTTCGGTCGCCTCTTCGGCCACCCTCCGGATCCATCTTCTGGGCAGCCCAAAATGGCTGCTTGGAAGTGCGCATGCATCAAAACTCCATTTGACGCATGCACACTGATGGAGTTTTGATGCATGCACACTTCCGAGCAGCCATTTTGGGCTGCCTGGAAAGGGTGCAGGCAGTGCCTGGAGGAGTGGCAGCAGCGGTGGCAGCCTTTCCCCGGTGCACCGCTGGACCGGGCTAGGCCACGCCGCCAGACCGCCACGCGGCTGCTGTGCCTGTCAATGCTCCCCAACCCGAGGGTAAGGTAAGTGATGGGTTTGTGTTTGGGGTGGGTGGGTGGGTTGAGGTGTGTGTTTTATGTAGTTTGTTTTCATGTGTATTTTATGTATTATGTGTATTATGTGTATATGTATTTATTTTAATTTATATGTATTTATATTTATTTTAATTTGTATTTTAATGTGTATTTTAATTTAATTTTGTAATTATTTTTTTCTTTGGCTCCGCCCATAACATCAGCTCCGCCCACAGTGTGGTAGTAAAATGTTTGACATCCCACCACTGGAGAAACCACACCTTTCTCACTCATTCCACAGGTTGAGAATCCCTGCTCTATGCTCTACATCACACCCACTACCTTAAGGTTGGTTATTACAGGTCTTTTGGGCAGATCAGAGTAAAAATACACAACCTCTGTTTTAGGGAAGGCACCGAACGTAACCCGTTGTTTCTGAAATCAGACTTATTGACCAAGCTCAGAACTGACTTGTCGCCGGGAGGGGGGAGAAAACCACGCTCCAGAAATTGACTCCCCCAAAAAACAATGCTTCCTTCTGCGTGCCCATAAACAAAACCCTCCCCGTTTAATCCCAAACTTGGGAAGGTGCGTCCCTTCCAGGCAAGACTTATTTCATTTCCATCAAATGTTTATTTTTCCTGGGATGTTTCTCTGTCACCTCCTTAAATTTTACGGCGCTTGGCGTTTGGCTGGCTACAGAGTTCTCTCGAGGAAGCTGGCCAGGTTCAAGAGGGACCATAAATTTCAAATTCTCTGCCTTAGAATAATGTAAGTGCGCTGAGATCTTAACCTTAAAGGATCAATACAAACCAGTGTCGGGTTTTTTCTTTTCTATTTGGTCCCCCCCTCCTTTCATCCGCAGTGCCATAAAATCCAAACTCAAGAGGAGGAGAAGTCGGGTGTTGAGGAACCAAACAGTTGGAAAGATTCTTCACCAAGATGGCAACTGGTCCCATAAAGAATCCCCTTTCTGAGCCACAGTGGTCTCTATTGATCTACTTGCAATTTCTTGCTTTCTAACTGCTAGGTTGGCAGGAGCTGGGACAGAGACGGGAGCTCACTCCATCCTGCAGGGAATTGAACTGCTGCCCTTATTTTCTGTAACATTCATAACATTGCTGCTTGTCCTCATTCCACACCATCCTGCTTCCCCATAAATCAAATTCACACCTTGATGTTGCAATTTATCTCTTCTATCTCTTTATGGTGTTAAAGGCCCCTGAGGCCTAGTGGGTGTAGTTCCAGCTATCCCAAACATTTCATTCTTTCAGGGCCTGCCCTAGCTTCTGGTCCCCCACACCCCCAACTCCATAGGAACAACGGCTTTGCCTCTAGGCCAGCTTCTACTTTGTACAGTTCTTATGCTCCTTCTTCGTCAATGCTTCTGCGTACATTAAAGGCCAAATGCCAATACTGTATATGTTTCTGAGTTCCACAACCCATTTGATCTTTTTAAACCTAAAAACAGCTGCATCAATGTGGACAAGGGGTTACAGCTCTAAAACCTGTGCAATGAATTGAGTTGAGGGGTGGGTGGGTGGATTCCTTGAATTCAGTGACAGCCTTTCATTTTATAATCAGGTTGAGAATCCCTGGCCTAGGCGTATACCATAAAGACCATAATGGTAGGAAAAGCTGAAGGCACTAGGAAGAGTGGAAGCACAAATGTGAGATGGGTTGAAATGTTAAGGAAGCCACAAGCTTGGCTTTGCAAGAACTGTTGAGAACAGGACATGTTGGACATTCCGCATTCATAAGGTCACCATAAGTTAGTTGCAAGAACAAGAATGAAACTGAATGTATGTACAATGAGAGAGAGATTTTTATGAATAGAGAACAGACAGGGCAAGAGAAGAAGACTTCAAGGTCTTCCTTTCTCCTGGACAGAGCCCTGTATTACCCATGGGAGACAACGGATACCTGTAGCATGATGGAGTAATGTAAGCTTGTGGCTCTGATATCAGTGGTGCAGTGAATCTGCTCCAGGCTTCACAAGAGCTCTTTCCTGCGCTGAATCCCACCTTCCCGAATCAGGTTCAGCACCCTGGACAGCTCATGTAAAGTTCAGAGGAAAAACCAGCACAGATCCACCACTCTATTGACATCTGAGTCTCTTGCTCCCAATGTAGGGAAGATGGACGTGTTTTCTGGAGAGGAAAATTAAAAGGACAGCCATCGTTGATCCCACAAAGTTAAATTAGAAGATAGAGGAAGGCGCTCACAAGACAAGGAATAACATTAAAGGAAGAAGGACATTGTTGAGGAACTCAACCTCCCCTACGTCACTTGGAAGACCCTGAATCGGCTGAAGGTCAGAGTCCCTCAATGTAAAACCCACAGGCTCAAGTGGGGGCTGCTGGTGGACAATAACATATTGTGTGAATGTGGAGAGATACAGAATCTGGCTTATTTACTACTGGAAGCGTGTACAGATGAGGATTTAAGTTTGGCCAACATCAAAGCCAAGAAGGTGGTTCCAGTTGGGAAGTTTAACACTGGACCTGGACATGAAAGAAGAAAGAGAACCAAAATGGCTGCCCTCCGACGGTATTTCAATTCTCCCAATGCAGATAGTCCCCTGTGGAGAAAAAAAATGGCTTCTTGTTTTTGTTATTTCGTGTGAGATTTCCCCAAAAGTGACTTTCCCAGACAAAGATGGGTAGTGGTCTGTTTCTCCTTCTTAAGGTGAAGGTTGGGTGCCATAATCGGAAACATTGAGCCGCATGCCCCGTCTGATCTAAAGTTAATCCTGGACAAACTTCTTCTTTTGATGCCTTTGAAGATCAAGGAAGAAGGGGGGGGGAGGAATCCCACGTCCTCTGCTCCCGTCCTTAATTGTTAGCAGTTTCCTGATCTCTGGTGGAGAAACCCATTTGGCCATTGATGGAAAACCAATTATATTTGCAAAACAAGCACTCCAGTTGTCATATTGATCACAGCTGATGCATTTCGGCTTGTAGGCCGCCCCATCGTGCTTAGGAGACAATGTCCAACATCTTCTTACTTTCCAAGTCCTCCATAATGAAGATGAGAAATAGCCACAGTGATTTATTAATTAAAACATCCCAAAATGAGGAGGAGGAGGAGGAAGAAGAAAATGTCCTCCAACGAACATCTCGTCCACGTAAGTGGGAAGAGTAAAATTTAGGACACATTCTCACACTTCCGCCACCTTGTTGGAAGGTGGTGGGTTTTTCCTCTGCGTTCTCATGCTCTCTGATTTGGTTTCCCCTCTCTCCGTAACCTTTGGTTTCGCCCCACCTTCTCCAAAACCCCCTCTTGGAAACCGAGGTCACCCAATCTGGTTTCGTTTAATCAGTTCACACATCCAAAGAGCCGAGGAAGGGAGGGAGGGAAGCGTTTGGGTGGAAGTACAACCATCCCAGAAGCTGGACCCTAGATGGCTTCCTCATGTGCTGAAGTGTCCCTTTATGCTGAGCAAATCAACCCCACATTCCCATGTCTTATCTTGAAAGCAAGTGGAGAACAAATTACATTCGTAATGCTCTTTCTTGTCAACTTCTGGCCCGCTTGCACAACCTCGCAGAAGGGCAGGAAGTGGTCGGATTGTATGTTTTAATGAGATGTGACAATGCAGATTGTCTTTTAGCGGGGTGGGGACGTCCATGTGACCAAATGTCATTTAAAAAAGGCATTTATTTAATTTATTTTTAACTTAACAGAAAGGAAGGAAGGAAGGAAGGAAGGAAGGAGAGAATAGAAGACAAGAGAAGGGAAGAAGGAAATAAGGAAGGAGAGAAGATAAGAGAAGGAAGGAAGGAAGGAAGAAAGAAAAGAAATAACTTTCAGCTGTCAAGTTCAGTGTCATACTCTGTAAACCAGGGATTCTCAACCTGTGGTCTGTGGGCTGGATTTGGCCCATGATGCCATTTCATGTGGCTCCCCACCCCTCCATCACACCCGGAAGTGCCATGTGGAGGAGGAAGGGCAAAATGGCCGTCCAGCTCCTGGAGCTGTCCGAGGGAGTATGATCTGGCCTCCGGCTTTAAAAGGTTGAGAACTCCTGATTTAGAAAGTTAAAATCAAAGTTCTGTGTGGCCTTGAAACCTTATATGGATCGTTAATTGGTGGCGCGATAAAGAATATCTTCTCCTTTGTTTTTTTTTGTCTGTGCTCTGATCGTGAAGGAAACATCTGACAAAGTGGAGCAAAGTGAAAGTTCTACGGTTTCAATCCTCCTAATTTTTTTTGAGCCACTTCCCTGCTCCCGCCCCCCGCCCCCGGACCTTTCCGTCTCCCCCACCTCAGGCCCATCTTGCACCGTGGAAGTGATAACCTGTAGATTTGGCTACGGACATAAAGTTTTTACTAAGGGAGCTAAAGCAAATATTATTGCGAGGGAAATGAGGGTTTAATTCTATTATCTGTGGCTTTGCTTTCTTGGGGGTCAAAAGTACAGACTCCATTCCTGCTGCCTTTATAGACTTAAAGGAAACACAAGGCCTGTTTTGAGAGCAAATAATTAGTCATCCTTCACAAATGTCGTGCTCAGCACTCCAACCTGTCGAGGAGAGCGCACTAGAGTGGTTCGAAAGAGAGATCAAGATCATCTTTGAGACTTCCTCCCCATACATACAGTTTGAGAGTTGTCGGCTGTCAAGTTTGAACCCAGAGCTTTCAAGGTAAATCCATTGTCTAAGGAGTGTTTCTACCATTCCACTCGGCCATTGAGTTTCCATGGGTAAGCGGGGACTTGAACCCAGGTCTCCAGAGTCTTAATTCATCACTCTATCTACAACACCACCTTGGGGACCTGTAAATCAGGGGTTCCCAACCTAAGGCCCGCTGGCCAGATCCGGCCCCCAGTGCCATTTCATATGGGGGCCCTATCCCTCCATGGGCATTTGAGAAACAAAATGACCACCCCCTTTGAAGCTGTTGGGACAAAATGACCACCCCCATTTTGCTGGCAGGGCAAAATGGTTGTCCAGCCCTCAAAGCTGACTGAGAGAGCAGGACCTGGCCCCAAGGCTTGTAAAGGTTGTCCATTTGTAGACTGTGCCCTGTGGGACTGTGGTGGGTTAGTGGTTAGGATGCTGAACTTGACAACTGGAAGGTCGGCAGGTCAGCAGCTCGAGACCCAGATGCTGCATGACAGAGTGAGCTCCCGTCTCTGTCCCAGCTCCTGCCAACCTAGCAGTTTGAAAGCAACACATTGCAAGTAGATAAATAGGGACCACTTCGGTGGGAAGGGAAACAGTGTTCCGAGCACTCCAGTGTCTAGTCATGCCTGCCACATGACCACGGAAACATCTGCAGACACAGACAGCGCTGCCTTTTTGGCTATAAACAGAGGTGAGCACTGAACCCTAGAGTAGGATACGACTAGCTTTTTGAGCAAGGGTGACCTTTACCTTTAAACTGTGCCATATATTGGTCCAGGGGATTTCATGGAATTACAAACTGCTTTATTTACAAGCAATTTGGCACTTCAGTGCACCAGGATGTGGGGGAGGGGAATAATTATTATTTTTATATTAAAATGTTTTAAATGACACACCACATAACTCCTTAAGCAATGCAGCCCTGCAATTGAAAGAGTGCATCATAATCATAATCATAATCATAATCAAGAAAACCAAGATCATGGCAACAGGCCCTATCAGTCCCTAGAAAATAGATGGGGAAGAAGTAGAAGCAGTGACAGATTTTACTTTCCTAGGATCCAAGATCTCTGCAGAGGGTGATTGCAGCCATGAAATAAAAAGGCGACTGATTCTTGGGAGGCAAGCAATGAGAAACCTGGGGAGCATAGTGAAAAGTAGAGACATCACATTGCAAACAAAGATTCGTATAGTCAAAGGAATGGTATTCCCTGTGGCAATGTATGGTTGTGAGAGCTGGACCATTAGGAAAGCTGAGCGCAGAAGAATAGATGCCTTTGAGATGTGGTGTTGGAGGAGAGTTTTGAGAGTCCCCTGGACAGCGAGGAGAACAAATAGGTCAATCATAGAAGAAATCAACCCTGACTGCTTCTTAGAAGGTCAAATAATAAAGATGAAGCTAAAGTACTTTGGATATCAAATGAGAAGAGAGGATTCACTTGAGAAAGCCTTAATGCTGGGAAAGGTGCAGGGCAAAAGAAAAAGGGGGCGGCCAAAAATGATGTGGCTAGATGGTATTATAGAGACAATGGGCACAGAACTGAGCAAGTTGAGGAGGATGGTGGAGGACAGAGGTGCCTGGCGGACAGTGGTCCATAGGGTCGCAAAGGGTCGAAATCGACTGTGCGACTGAGCAACAACAACAAAAAATCATAATCATAATCATAATCATAATCATAATCATAATCATAATCATAATCATAATCATAATCATAATCATAATCATAATCATAATCATAATCATAATCATAATCATAAACTTCTCAGTGCCAGGTAACCGGTTACAGACCAACGGCCGATAAAGCAGGGGTGTCCGAACTTTTAGGGCTCTGGACTTGACCACAGCCTCTGGTCACATGGGTTCCTCACATCAGAAGTGGAAGTAAAACATTTCCCCACATGCACAAAATGCATTTATGGCAGCATTCTGTGCATGAGTGGGCGTGTTTTACTTCTGCTTCCTGGAGCGGCGCGAGCGGCGCAGGCCAGGAGAATTGGCATCAGTGGCTGGATCTGGCCCATGGGCCGTAGTTTGGGCACCCCTGCTATAAAGTGACAAGTTCAGACTGCGGGGTCTTCGATGGTCCGGAACCTGCTATCTGGGCACTAAAAACTTGCCAAACCAATATAAATCTGAATAAAATAAATAAATAAACCCCAGAGACACCGTCTGCTCCACAAAGACAATCACACATGCTGACCTGATTAATAAAGAAGAAGAAGTCTGGAATCCATACAAAATACACAACCCCCGCTGGGATGTTTAAAATAAACTATATTTTTGGCAGGGGAAAAAAAATCTGTGATCTTTAAATCAATTTCAACTATCACAAGCTGGATGGAAGAGCAGGAATTTGATGGCGTGCAGTCGAGCCCTTTGTCTGTCATAGCAAAATTAACGAACGATGCCATGAAGTTCCTTAAAGAGTAATATTTTTTTTAACCGCATGAGCTGTATGCAAGCAAGTGTAACAAAAAATAGTGGCAAATTTATTCAAAGAATTGTGAAGATTCAGATGGGATTTCACTGGTCATCTGGGCTAGGTCAAGGTCTCCCTCGCTCAAAAGCCAGCCATATCCGACTGTAGGGTTCAGTCCTCATCTCCATTTATAGCCAAAGAGCCAGTGCTGTCTTTATCTGCAGATACTTCCATGGTCATGTGGTAGGCATGGCTAGATGCCAAAGCATCTGGAATGTTGTTCCCTTTCCCACCGAAGTGGTGGCTATTTATCTACTTGCAATTTCTTGCAGGAGCTGGGACAGGACAGGAGCTCACTCCATCATGCAGCACTCGAGTCTTGAACTGCTGACCTGCCAACCTTCCAATTGTCAAGTTCAACATCTTAATGTGACTAAGCCACAGCAGTTTCCATCATCTAGTCAATCTGATAGGTTGGCAGGAGCTGGGACTGAGATGGGCACTCAATCCGTCACGCAGTACCCGGGTCTTGAACTGCTGACTTGCCGTCCTTCCAGCTAACAAGGAGGATTTCTTAACCACTGAGCCAGTGCAGCCCATAACCTGGTGGTGAGGAGCCTGTGTTCCTCCAATGACTCCCATCTTCCCCAGGCGTTAACCATGCTGCCTGTGCCTGATGGGCTTTGGAGTCTAGCCAGATCTGATTGGGCCTTGAGTTGTCACCACACTCTGTCTGAACCCCTTAGGCCCAGTGGCTGAGGTTCTCCGTCGGATTCAGACGTAAGAGGATATCTCATTCTCCCCAATGCAAGGTTAGAATAACAGTCGTGACCCTGACGCAGGGCACTTTCTGGGGAAATTAATGACCAGTTGGGGTTAGTATGCCAAACCAATTCTCCCAGCTGGTCATTAATTTTAAGGAAAGGCCCTGCCCATCAACTGAGACGTTTTGCAGGCAAAAGAAAGAAAGAAAGAAAGAAAGAAATCAGCATGTGAGGCAGAAATTCTCCCCACTTCCCTCTTTAAAATTCATAGAGTCTTCTCTTTCTGGCCCATATCAATTCTTTGGGAGTTTATTGATAAATATATTCCATCCCTTTGTCTGGCTGGACATCCTGCTACGGTGATGGAGTAGACCGTACAGCCAGTGACTCAACGTCGAGTGTCAGGCGGTGGTTAACTAACCTGATTCCCTAAAGGGGCCAATGCTTATGGGTGGTGGAGCCCCTTTAGGTGGGGTGATGGTCCCCCTCAGTGGATGAAATGCCACTGGAAACCATCACATTGGACCCAACGGCAAAATGAGTGGAGAAGGAAGTCTGATTCCCAACGGTCATGGAGGCGGAAGAGGCCATGCCAGATGGACTGGCTGTGAAGGTGCACCTTGTCCATATTGTACCTAAGAGACCACATCGCCCTAAGAACATCTGTCCATCCCACCAGAGCGGACCGGAGAGGCTCTCTGGTTGTACCATCGGCTAGAGAGGCACACCTCTCTAGCACTAGGAGGAGGGCCTTCTCTGTGTCCGCCCCTGCCCTATGGAACCTCCTGCCAATTGAGCTACGTCTCCAGTTGGAGTTGCTGCCCTTTAGGAAGGGGGTTAAGACCTGGCTGGCGGGACAGGTATGGGGTCTGGGTCAGACAGTTGCATTGGTTTGTTGGCTCATCTGACCCCTCCCTCTCTCAATGTATGATTTTTTAAATCTTTTAACTTGCTTAGTTTTAATATTTTAATATTAATTTTAACTGGATTTTATATTGTGTTTTTATGTCTCTTTTAACCTTTGTTAGTCGCCCTGGATCTCTTTGAGGAAGGCGGCATATAAGTCTGTAAAATAAATAAATAAATAAATAAATATCCCCAAGGCCATTGGAGTCCCGGTGTTGAATCCTGCATGTCTCATTTCATGTGTGCCGCAGGGGACGGCTCCAGGATCACAGTGTGCGGCAAGTTGGGATCCACCTTAAGAAAGTTCACGCTAGTGGCATTTTTCCTGATTCAGAAGGAGGAGGAGGAGGAGGAGGAGGAGGAGGAGGAGGAGAAGAAGAAGAAGAAGAAGAAGAAGAAGAAGAAGAAGAAGAAGAAGAAGAAGAAGAAGAAGAAGAAGAAGAAGAAGAAGAAGAAGAAGAAGAAGAAGAAGAAGAAGATGGTGACACCACTCAAGGAGAGTGAAACTTTTCCACCACTGCTGGTTTTCTCTTTCAAGCACCCCATCCAACTTCTGAGGTACCCCTGGGTCCAAAACCACACACTTTGCATTCAACACAACGTTCCTTAACCAAAGTTTTTACTTTAATTTGGCCACATGGGGGCATGCTTGTATCTGTCTTACATCTTTTAGTCCAGCTGCTTCTATCTTCTCCTTTGTTAGTTTTTATCTTCAGATTGTACAGCTACACTGTATTTTCTTCACACAACCACAACCCTGGGCCAGAAATGCCGAATTTATCTTTCTATGGCATCTATACCATTCAGATGTCCTTCCAATGGCATCCGGTGGCCATTACTAGAGGGAACCTCCAGGTATAACCACATACTATTTATGTTTTTATGTTGTGATTTTTATTGCGTATCGTTTTCAGAGTTCCGGCAGGCACCAGAGCAATTTTATTTGTTCACTCATTGATTTGTTCAATTTCTATCCCACCCATGTAGTGACAGCCGCTATTCTGGGTGGCTTACAAAAAAAATTTCAATCCCTCCCCATTAAATCCCACCAAAACTACAAATGAACTATAAATTCAAAAGTAACCAGGAAGCAATTAAAACAATAATCAAATGGTGATAGCCATGTTACATTGGAATTTGTGCAAGAATTATGGAATACCATCTTTGAAGTACTGGTAGGAACACATACTCGGAAAGGTGGTTGAGGAAGAAGACAAGATAGTTAAGATCTTATGGAACTTTATTGTAGTTGGTTGCTACTCATATCCGAGCATACATTTTTCCTGGAAGTCATTTTCTCAGCTGATGGATGTGTCTCTGGTGGCCCCATAAACCAATCACGGCATGAAACACACAGTACACTGGAGAGATGATGGAGGGTGTAGTTGAGTTTGATGAAGCTTTCGTGTTTGCCGCTTATCCTCTTCATGTCTGCAGCGTTCTCCTTCGAAGTGACTGGTAGCACCAGAGATGGTTTGGTGCCAAATTGGGTGGTCTTCAGCCATTGTCTCCTACATTTGTGAGTTTATACTTGACACCTTCATGGTTTGTTTCATCTGGTCCTTGTAACATTTCAGAGGAGCTCCATGAAGTCTTGTACTGGAGCTACATTCCCCATAAAGAATTTGATGAGGAAGTCTGGAACCATCCATACAGCGGACATGCCCTATCCATCTAAGATGATGGCCTAGGATGGAAGCTTCAGTGCTATTTACATTTGCCTTCTTGAGAACTGCGATGTTGGTGACATAGTCATCCCATTTGGTGTTCAAGATGGACCTTATCTTCTGTTGATGAAAACACTCAAGCGTTTTTAATGTCTTGGTGATGGAGGGTCCAACTTTATGATCCAAATGGATAAGAAGCTAGAACACAACACTTCAGACATTACCATAGATTGGATAGTAACAATTAAACATTGGCTTAGAACGTTATATAGAGTGGCCCCTCAAAGCCTGTTAGCACATCTTAAAAATGATTCTTCTCCTTCATTTTGGTTTTTCCGGTATAACGAATAAACTCAAGCAAATTGGGATTACTATTGATGATTTATTTTTGAGAGAGTTCATACCCATGTCTCAAAGTGGAATTGGTGGAAGAGCTGCCTTTTGCCTCAGAACCCCCAAATGGTTGAGTATAACACTGATCTTTATCCAGAAAGGAAAGGTTGACTTCTAACAGCAATACTGTTGAATTGATTTCAATGAGCTGATTTTATTCTTTTATAGATATTTATTCTTATAGAAATCAACCTTTCCTTTCTGGATATATATATATATATATATATATATATATATATATATATATATATATATATATATATATATATATATATATATATATATATATATATATATATATATATATATATATATATATATATATATATATATATATATATATATATATATATATATATATATATATATATATATATATGGTATATAATATATATATATGGTAAATTAAGAATGTCAGCATCTGGTCAAACATGACTTCAAAATTTGCGATGATTGACTTTTGTGTGTGCAGTAGAATAGGAGTATCTTCTTGCTCGGATTGTTGTGTTTTAAGGTCTTGCCCTGAAATCGCTGACAGATTGAACCGTCCTGAATTGCTACAGGTAGTCCAGTCCATTATCCTTCAAAGCCTCTGATCATCTTCAAAGTTCACAACCGGACACCCTATCTTTATCCCAGCCAAGAATGTGATCCATCAACCATGTCTTTCTTTCTACTGTTTTAGAAGGATTGAAGGAAGGGAGAGAAGGAAGAGGGAAAGGACAGTGAGAATTGCCAAACTGCTTTCTAAAAAGTTTGTTTTAATAAAGAAGAAACTTCGAAAAATGTGTTTCATTTGTAGAGAGTGCTCAGCTAACAAAGCCCAACAATATTGTACAATAGTTACAAGTAAGTTCGGCCGTAGGCCCAGAAGAATCTGTGTTTGTACAGATGGCCCCCTGTCATCTCGGTTTAAACCTATTACTTAAATTTTCCACATAACAGCTTCCCAAAGATGTCTTTGAAAATTTTTAAAGGCAACACAGACTTAATACTTTAATATAATCAAGCCCACGATTCAATACAGATTGCTGGGGAGCGCCGAATAGCCATGGATGTATCTCGGGTTGTATCTAAATCTGGACTTCCGTGCGGAGTCTTTTCTGTCTGAAAGCTCCCTCCAAAGTCCTCCGGTCGGCAAGACGGCTCAAGAAGCTTAGCCGAAATATGAACCATGTGACTCAGGTTGCCTCTAAACCCACTCGTCTTCCTTTCGTCTGTTTAGATAGCCCTCGAGGCTCCGGACGGCAGGGAAGGAATTCTCAGCTTGGCAACCCAACGGTCATGCTTTGTTGGCTTGTGGAGAGACAATAGTTTTTTGGTTCAACCCGGTCTCCCCCTTTCCCATATTTTGGGTGGGGGTGGTGGAAGTTTCCAGACAGGGTCAGTCTGGCCTTTTGTAACTGGACGAAGACCCCCTGAGAAACACAACCGTGTTCAAGGCTTGGGATCGAATTCATTTCCCCTCTCCCCAATAATGGTGTTGTGTCAGATAACTTCCAAATGACATTGCACCATCAAAGCAAAGATAGTATAATGTAGGTTGGATCCAGATTTAAGTAGAACAGATCCACTTCTTCTTGTTGTTTCATGTCCAGGCCAGGCTTTGCACTGCCAAAATGAAGCTACCTTCTTGGCTTTGTCATCGGCCAAACTTAAATCCTCATCGATTTTCATGAATCTACTCTAAACATGATGAAGTCAATGTTTCAACCCATTTGGCGTTGGCCAAACTTAAATCCTCATTGGTACAAGTTTCTGGTAGTAACTGACAGATCAACAAATTAGCTCAGATTCTGTATCAACAGATCCACTGAAATCAAGTTAGCCACAACTGAATTCATGTTCTCATCAATTTCCGTGAATCTGCTCTAAACATGATGAAGTCAAAGTTTCAACCCATTATATCACCAGCTTGATACAAATGCCTGACTGACTCCTCCTCCTTCTCCTGTGTCTAAGCCAGACATGAAACTGCCAAAACGAAGCCACCTTTCGGCAAATCCATTCTGAAGTCCATTTGGCCTGATTTAGTGTGAGAAAGATTAGCCGGCAAAACAAGGTTACCAGGGTACGCCCGATTGTGGTTCAAAAATAACACAATCTTTGAGGATGCTCTTTCTGTGTACCCAGCGGGAGTTCCTTACCTTTTCAAGCCAGGGGCCGGGTCATGCTCTCTCAGTCAGCTTTGAGGGCCAGATGGCCATTTTGCCCTGCCTGCATGATGGAGGTGGCCATTTTGTCCCAGAAGCTTCAAAGAGGTGGCCATTTTGTTTCTCAAATGCCCTTGGAGGGATGCCTTCCCCCATGAAATGTGGCCGTTGGTCAGATCTGGCCCACGGACCTTAGGTTGACAACCCCTGGTTTACAGTCAATGTTTTGTAAGGCCAAGATTTGTTTTAAGGATCTTCTGGGTAGTTTCCATTGGGCTGTGGATTAATTTTGGCATGAGGCAACACCCGATTGATAATTGCTGCATTTTGCTGCCACAGACTTTGCTGGAGAGAAATCATTCTCCATGCTACGTGGCCTGGTACAGCCATTCAATTGCAATCAATGTCTTTGAGGGAGGGGGGCAATCAATAGGTAGACGAAAAACATAAAAAACGTAACAAGAACCACAAAAGAGGGGAGGTGTGAAATCCATGGCTTAATGCAATTTAAGGATCATTTGGGACCTTGATTTATGGAATTATTGAGGCATGTTATTTGCTGACCACCAAATTGCCCTTTCAATTATTCAGTACTTGCAAAGATTATCGCCTCCTGACCCCTTTCCACCTTATTCTTGGGACTCCACCGTACAACTGTAGTACTTCAAGTTCTTCCTAAAGAAGGAGTTCTCAACTTGTGGCCCAGTTCTTGGGAGGCAAGCTATGAGAAAACTAGGGAACATAATTAAAAAGTAGAGACATTGCCCTGCCAACAAAAGTCCGCATAGTCAAAGCAATGGTATTCCCAGTAGTAACGTATGGTTGTGAGAGCCAGACCATAAGGAAGGCTGAACTGTGTTACTGGAGGAGATGCTTGAGATCTCCTGGACCGCAAGGAGAACAAATCGGTCAATCCTGAAGGAAATCAACCCTGACTGCTCATTAGAGGGACACATGCTGAAGCTCAGGTACTTTGGCCACCAAATGAGAAGAGAGGACTCGCTAGAGAAGGCCTTGATGCTGGGAAAGATCAAAGGCAAAAGGGGAAGGGGGCGGCAGAGGATGAGATGGTTAGATGACATCGTTGGTCCAATGGGTGTAGAGCTGAGTGGGCTGTGGAGGATGGTGGAGGATAGGGGTGCCTGGCATGCGATGGTCCATGGGGTTGCAAAGGGTTGGACTCAACTGTGCCACTGAACAAGAACAAGAACAACAATGACAAGAAGAAGAAGAAGAAGAAGAAGAAGAAGAAGAAGAAGAAGAAGAAGAAGAAGAACCACAACCACAACCACAACCACAACCACAACCACAACCACAACCACAACCACAACCACATGCAGGTAACGTAAGCTGCTGTGCACCCATGTGAGTGCAAACCAGTAAATATCTCTTTTTTTTTTGTTCAGTCGCACAGTCGATTCCGACCCTTTGCGACCCCATGGACCACTGTCCGCCAGGCACTTCAGTCCTCCACCATCCTCCTCAACTCGCTCAGCCCATTGTGTCCACAATACCATCTAGCCATCTCATTTTTGGCCACCCCCTTCTTCTTTTGCCCTCAACCTTTCCAAGCATCAAGGCTTTCTCAAGTGAATCCTCTCTTCTCATTTGATATCCAAAGTACCTTAGCTTCATCTTTACTATTTGACCTTCTAAGGAGCAGTCAGGGTTGATTTCTTCTAAGACTGACCTATTTGTTCTCCTCGCTGTCCAGGGGACTCTCAAAACTCTCCTCCAACACCACATCTCAAAGGCATCTATTCTTCTGCGCTCAGCTTTCCTAATGGTCCAGCTCTCACAACCATACATTGCCACAGTTGGATTTCAGAGAAAATCCACTTCCATTTTTGTGAATGCTCATCTTAGCGGCGGGACACGGGAGTCGCAACCCACTACAAAGCAGAAAGATTGTGCCCCGGAGCAAGAAAGGAAACAAATGCAACTCCAATCTGCAAAGGATTCAAGCAAAACAGAGCGATAGGAGAATGCAGAGGGGGAGAGAGAGAGAGATTTTCAAACTTCCAGAGAGAACAACATACAAAAACTGTGTTGCGTTTTTCTAAGATCTCTGCTTTGTGCAGGGTCTTACGTTTCAAATTGGCCAAGAAAGTCTTCCAAACCAGTGGAAAGCTCCCCCCTTTCCCTGTTCTTATTTTTTTTTAAATCATAAAATTTTAATCAGGTTCCTTAGGGAACGATACGCTTTGTTGTTCCGTCTGGTTCTCTCCGTCTCTGGCCATGTTTACAGAACCTAGACTTGAACTTAAGATGGCTTCCATGGCTAAGTGAAAGTATGCTCTCCACGCCAGAAGATAATCCACCAGACAATAAGCTTCCTCTGGGAAGAGTCCTTGACTGTTTCTTTTCTTCTCATTGTCTCTCTGGCTGGATCAGAGGCTTGACTGTTAATCTGTTGAACTCAAGGCGGGGGAAATTGAGCTCAGAAAGGACCTCTTCTTCTGGAGAAGCCTACCTACAAGGAAACGAAAAAGATTTGACTAGCAATTTGAGAAGACCTGTCTTTGCTTAATGTTATCCTGCTGTGGTATTAGAGTAGACCAGGAGTTCTCAACCCTTTTAAGCCGGGGGGCCGGGTCTCACTCCGTTGGCTTCTACCGCCCCCTCTGCTTCTGCCACTGCCACCACTGCCACCTAGATCCTTGTCCCCTCCACTTGGCTTGGCATGTCATTGCTGGTGTCTGAAGGAGGGCGGATGTTGTAAGGAGCAGCCGCTGGAAGGGCTGGGAGAGTGAGGCAGGCGTGGGTACAGCATTACCTTGCAACATCTGCCCTGCGGCATAGTCTGGCCCCTCAATAATATGAGCGACTGCAGCGGTGGGATGTCAAAATTTTACTACCCCACCATGACATCATCACAGTGTGGGTAAAGCTAACATCATGACCTCGTGACTTCGTGGGCGGGGCCAAATAAAATAAAATAAAATAAAAATAAGCACACACACATACACACACCCCTTAGCCCACCAACCCACCCACAACACAAACCCGTAAATAAATAAAATAAAATAAAATAAAATAAAATAAAATAAAAATTACATTAAAATACAAACCCCAAACACAAATCAACCCACCCAGCCACCCACCCCAAACACAAACCCGTCACCTTCCTGTTAGTATATGTGCCTGGGCAGCACCATGTTGCAAGATGGATATGGTCATCGTACCGGTTCTCTAAGATAATATGCCTTAATGTAAATGTAAAACAGCTGTACCTCCTTAAGAGTTCTCCAATTGGAACAGCAATTGGAACAGCACAGGTGTAGCTTATTAATGAGGTAACTCCAAGACTTTGCTTAAAAACCCCAAGCAAGGCCACCAGGCCTTTTTAGGAACTGTGGTAGTACGTCAATATAGGTAAAGGTATTAAATACACATTAAAATACACACAGACACACCACATCCAAAGGTGAGTCACTTACCCTGGGGAACAGGCTATAGGGAGCTTCAGGCTAGCAGTTTCTCTTCCTCCTCCCCGCTTGGGAGGACAGCAAGGAGGCCATGCATACGCACCAAGCACTGTAGGCATGCATGCACACCAAGTGCTTGGCACACATGGGCAGTGGGGGAACCAGTGAAAAGGTCAGCCCCGAAGGTGGTTTCCCCCAAAAGCTGCTACTGGTTCTCTGGGACATTGGGAAAAGTTACTGCCGGTTCTGGTGAACTGGTGCAACCCTGTTACATCCCATCACTGACGTGAACTGGCCCCTGGCTTAAAAAGTATGAGGAGCCTTGACCTAGGCAAAGAGATCCTCCTGCTATATTTTTCAATTCTTCTAATATTAAATCCTATTGATTTCAATATGTTCTCTCTGTAGTTTTTCTCCATCCCCAAGCCTGACATGAACTAGCTTTGTGGCCGTTATTCCCCAACTCAGATGGCCGCCATTTTTAATAGCTGCCGTAAAAATATTACCGGGGGTCATACTTTATGACGACAATTCCGGAAGCGAGCAACTAAGGCTAATAAATAGGTCAATGGAGGAAACAAACGTTGCTGGTTTCGAGGCAAGGAGCTGGCAATTTAGGACCACTCCAGAGTCTGGATGCTTCTGAAAAATAATTGCTACTCAAATTTATTCATTTCCACCCCCCTTTCTGTTGAAAAAATTAAAAGTTTATAGGTTCTTCTGCTGGCCTTGTGTCAAAACCTCCCAGGCTTTCTCTGTACTCTGCCAGCAGCTGTTCCAGTGGTTCGGTTTTTCCTCGGTGAATTCTGGGGAAGCCAGGAGAAAACAACAAGATTAAAGAAGAAAGCTCAGATACCTTTCGCCCAGTGGGGGGGGGGGTACATTTAACTTCAGCACTGGGGTGCTTTCCACTTCCACGCCCCAAAAAGTCTCATACCAAAGAAATTGCGGAGAGAAGAGGATGGATTTCTGACACGGCATGTTGTTGTCAGTCTATAGCTACAGGCCAGGTGAAGTTGACTAAGAATCTGGGAGAAATTCCTCTTTTGCACGCCAGCTGGGTTCCATGTGCGTTTCCTCCGCTAAACATGGAAGAGCTTAAACATGCCATGCGCATGGACCAGTGCAAACTCCCTAAGGTTACCAAAAAACCAGCACCTCAACATAGGGATGGGACTGCATGGCTTAGACTAGAAATCTCACCATTCTCCATTCAGGGAATTCTGACTGACTCATGCGACTCTTCTACAGGGTGGCGCATAAGTCCCTACCCATCCTCCCCAAGGTTCGCCCCGCCTCTCTGCCCAGCAACCCAATGAAAGAGCTTCCTCCCTCTTCCCAGCATAGAGTTTGCTCCGCCTCTCTGCCCAGCAGCCCAATGAGAGAGCTTCCTCCCTCCTCCCAGCCTAGAGTTTGCTCCGCCCCTCTGCCCAGCAGCCCAATGACAGAACTTCCTCCCTCCTCCCAGCATAGAGTTTGCTCCGCCCTTCTGGCCAGCAGCCTAATGGGAGTGTTTCCTCCCTCCCCCAGCAGAACCATACTCTCCAAATGAATGAGTAGGGAGTTGCAGGCCACCCTGTAGATCAGGGGTCGTCAGATGACTTAGCTCTCCAGATGTTCTTGGACTTCAGTCCCCAGATGCCCAGATCAGCAGGTGTTCTGACTTGGGCTTCTGGGAATTGAAGTCCAAGAACACCTGGAGAGCAAAGTTTGTGGACCCCTGTTTCAGATGTCTTAGTGTTGCTCTCCTGGGAGGATCACCCAATGCCAAAACACCTCGGTGTGACACTTGACAGGATGTTTTCTTTTAAGCAGCATTGCCTGGATACCAAAGCTAAAGTTAGTACAAGGAACAATATCATCAGGAAGTTGACAAACATTCATGGAGAGCTCAACCATCCACGCTGTGTACGTCAGCTTTTGTCCCTGAGCATGTCTACAGCAGAGAATGACGCTCCGGTATGGAGCGGATCCTGACATGTGAAACAAGTTGACATTGCTGTCCATGAAACCTGGAAGGAAATGTCTAAACCAGCTTTGAAGCTTAGCTAGGCCTAGCTCATCTCCCAAGCTCCCTGCTCCTGCCCCAGTGCTTGCTGGGAATGCTGTTTCTTGACCCTCGGTCCCCAGTTCGCTGTGGGCTTTGCCAGTGAAGGGCAAGAGAAGTCAAGATCCAGACTTTGCTCATCATCTGAGTCCCTTTGCTTCAGAAAAGCTGAACTAATAGAGTCCAGAAGCTTTCTTGGCACACTGGAGATGCACTAGCCCGGGGCGTATATTTTATTCATTCTCCCGAAACAGATTGCGTTCGATTTTATGCATGTTTTGAAGTCCGGGTGCTTTCTCTCTGAGCTGCAAAGTGAGCAAAGAAGACCCACATTCGAAGGCTTGGAACCACGCCCAGGGAAAAAACTTTACGAGATATAAGGGCTCTCTCTCCTCCATCTGCACCTGAAGCTGGGGGGCAGCCACCTGCATGGAGCGACCATAAACCCATCCCGGGCTCCTTTTCATCTCTGGATGCTTTTTAAGCGGGCGTACATAACTGGCCATGGAGCCAGAGGTTGAAAGTTCGATTCCCCACTGTGCCTCTCCCCACTTCTAAAGTGAGAAAGAAGCATTTTAGCTTGCTCATGATTGTAAGAGATAATTCTTCAACAGCTGAAAGCATCAGAGTCAGGAGATTTCAAAGCCGATTGCACAGCTTCCGTTATGGGATTTCTCTTTAGCCCAGGCATGTACGCGAAAACACTTTTTTTGCATCCTCAAAATTTAGCACTGCCTCTTGAGTCCTAGTCGGCAGCTTGGCAGTTCAAGACCCAAGTGCTGCAAGACAGAGCGAGCTCCCATCTGTGTCCCAGCTCCTGCCAACCTAGCAGTCTGAAAGCAAGGAATTGTAAGTGGATAAATAGGCACCGCTTCGGTGGGAAAGGTAAACAGCGTTCTGTGCACTCCGGTGTCTAGGCATGGCTGCCACATGTCCACAGAAACGTCTACAGGTGCATACAGTGCTGGCTCTTTGGCTATAAACAGAGATGAGCACTGAACCCTAGAGTCGAATATGACTGGCTTTTGAGCAAGGACGGCCTTTAGGCAGAGTGAGAAACATCTCCACCATTACTGAATCTTTCTCCCTCCTCCTTCTGGGTTGATCCCTTCTTTCAAGGGAGGGAAAAGAGAGAGAAGAAATCCAGACATAATAAGACATCAAATGTGAGATGCCTTCTCGTTAGGAAACCTGTGTAAATTTATTAGTGGCTGGCCACAGTTAGAATCCGGAGCCGTCCAGAGGATTCCCAGCGTGGCGCATGTGCTAATCTGGATCAGATGGCCCCTGAATCCCCAACATGTGTGCCGAATTTGGGGAACTTGCCTTTGGGAGGCATCAGTCTGGTGGGATGACTCAATGGTGCGGTAGGGGGTGGCCAAAAGCTTTGGGAAAGCAGCATAGAAACCCTCGCCGGCCAACTCCAAGGTGTCTGCTGGAGAACATGTCTCTGTCAACGGTGGCTTCATCTCAGTAGGGTGACAGAGTTAAATAATTTTAGATAAATAAACATGGAGGAGGGAAAGCCTGTCTTGTTAACTACTTCTTCTTTCATGTCCCGACCAAACCCCGGTCTGCCCAAATGGAAGCCCCTTTCTTGGCTTTGTTGTTGGCCAAACTCAAATCTTCATCGGCGGATGTTTCTGGCATTCGTCAGCAGACCAGCAAATGAGTCGGATTCTGAATCTCTCTGCATACACACAGCGTGTTGTGTCCACCAGCATCCCCCACTTGAGCTAGCTGGTTTTATATTTAGGGACTCTGACCTTTGGCCTATGCATAGCTACCGCTTCAGTGGGAAGGTAGACAGCCTTCCGTGTATCCAGTCCTGCCTGCCACATCTCTATGGAAATGTCTACAGACAGAGACAGCGCTTGCTCTTTGGCTATAAACAGAGATGAGCATTGAACCCTAGAGTCGGATATGACTGGCTTTCGAGCAAAGGCGACCTTGACCTTTACCCAGAGGGTTCTCAACCTATGGCCCGTGGGCCAGATCCATCCCACGGTACCAAATAATCTGGCCCCTCATTCGTTCCAGCCACCCCCACCAGAATTAGCTCCAGATTCATTTAATCATAAATGTGTTTACAATAGCCGTGGCCATTGTAAACGCATTTACTACAGCTGTAAATGAGTCAGCGGATGTTGCGTTTACGACAGCTGTAGATGAGGTTTATGGCAGCATTTATGGCCGGGGAATCACCCGTCGGGCCCGCTCAGCTGAAAGTGGTTGAGAACCCCTGCCATTACCTTTAGCCCTACAGCTCCCCTGCCTATCAGACACCTTAGCGGTGGGAATTAATGTTGCTCCATGTCGATCTCGGATCCCCCTCGCCTCCTTCCTCTTCCTTCCTTGCCCGGAGAGTTTCTGCCTGGAATCCCTCGGCTCTGTGCTGGATAATTTGGAAACAAAACCGCAAGCCAGCCCAGCAGGGGGAAAGGGCTGAGCATAACGCTTGCTTGCGGTGACCCCTGGATCAAAGGAGAATGTTTCAGGCCGGGGCTGAGTATCAAGAGAGCTTTTTTGAACCGAGCCATGTCAAAATACCAGCCAAGAGAACCCTTGAAGAGGACTTTCTTATGGCTTGCATGGACTGGCGGGAGGCCCCCCCCCCCACTAGCTTTCCCTACAGAACAGGACTGTGAAGGTAGTAGAACTCTACAATGCAGAAGGATGCAGAAGGGGAATGGAAGGAGGAAAGATTAAGAAATCAAAGGGAAAGGAGAAGAGTTTAAGATCCTACTGGTGGGGGCGGTGGGAAGAACCTAGAATTGAGGATCAAAAAGCAAGCTAAAGGTTGCCCTTGCTCGAAAGACAGTCATATCTGACCCTAGGGTTCAGTGCTCTTCTCTGTTTATAGCCAAACAGCCAGTGCTGTCTTGCGTCGGCAGGCGTTTCCATGGACACGTGGCAGGCATGCCTTGGCTGTTTACCTTCTCACCGGAGTGGTCTCTATTGATCTACTTGCAATGTCTTCCTTTCCAACAGCTCGGTTGGCAGGAGCTGCGGAAATGTCTGAAGAAGGCTGCTGGAGTGACTAGAAAGGATAAAATCAGGAATGAGATTATAAAGGGAAGCATTGGAATAGAGCCAATCTGGAGCCACAACAAATAAAGTGGTTTGTTCATTTGGAGAGAATGCCTTGGGAGTCCATACCTTTCGTGGCCTATGTGGAAAGAGGAGAAGGACAAAGTCCACGAGGCAGACCCAGAGGAAGGTGGGAAGAGAACATCAAAGGAATATTGCAAGAGAACACCAAATAACGCTAGTGGAGGCCACTAGAAGTGCCAGAAGAAGAACCTGACATCTTTCTTGACAATCAAATGGGTAAAAGAGGAAGTGAAGAAGAAGAACATCTTGTTATGGGACCAGAAGCGTAGCTTACCTTGCCGGGGCCCCGTATAAAAATTGTTTGGGGGCCCTTTAGATGTGGGGCGGAGCTAACGTCATGACATCATGACGTCATGGGGGGAGCCAACGTCATGACGTCATGACGTCGTGGGCGGGGCCAAAAATAAAAATAAAATAAATAAAAATAAAATAAATAAAATAGAATTAAAATGTAAAAAAAAAAAAAAAACCACACACACCTCAACCCACCCACCCACCCACCCGAAACACAAAAACCTCACCTTAATCCTGGGGCCTCTTCTTCCTCCGCCTCTGCTGTCACCGCCGCCGCGCCGCCGCTGCTGCCGATCGCTCCCTCGCCGTGCACGGCGAAGGCAAGGGGCAGTTGTGGAAGGCGTGCGGGCGAAGCGAGGCAGCCCCGAGGCCCTCCCCCCGGTTGCCGCGGGGGCTCCCTGGCAGGCTGCGCCAGCCCGGGCGGGGCTCTCCACCTCGACGCTGGGGTGGGAGTCCACCAGCTGCAGGACCAGCTCGCGCGCCCCATCCCACACGCAGGCGGCAGGTGAGTTCCAGGCGCGCGCGGCAGGTGAGTTCCAGGCGCGCGCGGTAGGTCAGCTCCAGGCGCGCTCCAGGTGACCTGCCGCCTGCCGCGGAACGGGGCGCGCCCGCGAGCTGGTCCTGCAGCTGGTGGACTCCCACCCCAGCGGCGACCGTGGAGAGCGCCGCCCGGGCTGGCGCAGGCAGGGAGCCCCCGCGGCGACTGGGGGGAGGGCCTCGGAGTCGGGGCTGCCTCGCTGCTTAAAAGCTGCGGCTCCGACTCCGACTCTGGCTTTTTTTTAAAAATTAGAGCCAAAAATGGCTCCAATAAAGTGTGCATGCGCAGAAACTCAATCTGACATGCGCAATGCATCAGATTGAGTTTCTGCTCATGCGCAGTAAATTTTTCTCTTTTTTATTTTTAATTTTATTTTTTGCCGTTGGGGGCCCCCGTAGCCCGGGGGCCCCGTATAATTGATACGGCTGATACGGCGGTAGCTACGCCTCTGTATGGGACTGGGGTTGAACTGAATGACATTTCAGGGTCCCCGTGTGAGCCAGGGCCCCTCTGAGCGCAATAAGATGTAGGGTCTCCTGCAACTGTGGAACTTTTGCTGATAGGTTGAAGGGGTGCTCTCTCAAGTGGTGGAAAAAGTTCTCATTGTCACAATGGATCGGGGCAATAGCTGTGGACCCAAAGTTTGGGAGCAAGTGGACTGAAGGATGCTACTCCCTCGTGTCTTATGAACACAGAAACCCTCTGTACCTTGTACGGTCCATTTCTCCCTCAACTCAAGTCTTCTTCATTGTGGAGGATTTTTCTGGGAAATTGACTCATTTTTTCCAGTGAAAGTGAGGCCCTTATGAAGTGACTCCACTGATCTCAGTTTTATCCTAATACGCATCTCCCACCCACTTCCAAAAAATGGCCCATCATGGAATTATCCTCGTTGACAGCCATTTCCAGGAAGGGTACGGAGGGAAACATTTTGCTCGTGTCCCTATGCACAATGCAATAAACTTCACCCGCTAACACAGCATAAGTCTGGTAACGTTTTAATAGCTAATTACAAGCAGGAGACACATTGGACACGGCTAAAACAATGTTTTACTACCTGCACCTGATATATTTATCAGGGAAATTGCTGTTCTTCCAAACAAAGCTAATTCACCTCATCCCTGGAACGAAGCCATTTCGAGGGTCTCCTGCGATAAATTTAATATTGACAGAGGCACTTAGATGAAATCTCTCTTTCAGATTGCTGTTTTAATTGTGCTTTCTCTGAAGAAGACGAGGGCTTGTGGATGATGTTGATGTAAGAAAAGATCCACAAGGAGGGAACATCCTTCCTCCCTCCCTTCTCTTGTCTTCTCTCCTTCCTTTTTTCCTTCTTCCCTTCTCTTGTCTTCTATTCTTCCTTCCTTCCTTCCTTCTTCCCTTCTCTTGTCCTTCCTTCCTTCCTTCCCTCCTTCCTTCCTTCCTTCCAAGGGGTTATAGCCTCACCAAAAAGGATAAATGCATAGTGAGAAAGGATATGGCTAAAGGATGACAAATGAAGACACCAGAAGCGTAGCATGCCTTAACGGGGCCCCGTATAAAAATTTGTTTGGGGGGCCCTTGTGAAATAAAAAAAATTGGGAAGTTTTTATTAATTTTTGCTGTAGGGGGCCCCCGTCGCCCGGGGGCCCCGTATAATTGATACGGCAGATACGGCGGTAGCTACGCCCCTGGAAGACACAGATCTTTTTAAAACATGCATCTTTTTCTATTTCCAGACAAAAATGCAAAGTGTTGTTAAAGTTTGATTCCAAAAGGAAAGAGGCACTAGAGGTCATATTGCAAATATTAATGGATTGCTTTATAAACCACAGCAAATTCTTTGGCTATGTGGACGATGAGAAACTAGGAGTTGTTCTGGATGAAACATGGTGTGTGTGACTCAGCTAGAGGGAAAGCGTAAATATACGGGAACCTGGTTTCTCCTTCTTAGTTACTCAGTAACATTTTATCCTCTAAGTTGACCATTATACTTTCCCTCTCTTTGGAGGTGGGGGGGGGGGAATCTGTGTAGCTTGCAAAATGGGCAACCGAGTTTCAGAAGTAAAGAAATAAAGAGCCAGACCAGGCAAAGAGAAGTTGCCATTAGCTTTTATTGCGAGGTGGGCGTCAATTAGGGGTTGATAATTAGGTGGTGACAGTAAAAAAGAAAGAAAAGGCCAGGCTCCATGAAAATTGATTTCAGACTGACAAACAGGCTTGTTTTTCAGAGAGAGGGTTAAAATTCAGAACAAAAAGGCAGAGAGGAATATCAAATGGATCATTTGACAATAGACACTTTGTCAAATTGCAGAGAAGTGACCGCAGAATTCGGGTCTGGGTGTGCAAATGGCAGAATTCAGCTGTCTGGGTGATTAAAGCGAAGGCAAAGGTCTTCCTTGCTTGAAATCTGCCGACCTAGTAGTTCAAAAGAAAAAAATTGCAAGTGGCTAAATAGATACTGCTTCTTCAGGAAAGGTAACAGCATTCCATATGCTCTGGCATCTAGTCATGCCTGCCATATGGCCACTGAAATGTCTGCAAGCACGGACAGTGTTGGCTCTTTGGCTGTGAACGAAGATGGGCACAATTCCCCCTGATTCGGACATGACTGTCTTTTGGGCAAGGGAGATCAAACTCCACAGCTTCAACACTTTAGTTCAAT